>JAWMRA010000090.1:50063691-50083294 GCA_035584735.1 Pseudotriccus pelzelni | reverse complement strand
GAGAAAGTCTTGCTGCCTTTGCCGATCAGTCACATATGCTGGATTGTGCATCTCAGAACAATACAACACATTGTGCCCCTGATCATCAAGCCAGCTCTCTACAGGGAAATGTAGGTTAGATATTAGGAAGAAATTTTTTACTGTGAGGGTGATGAGAGATTGGAACAGGATGCCCCCACCTTGGCAGTGTTCAAGGCCAAATTGGATAAGACCTTGAGCAACCTAATGTAGAAGCAGGTGTCCCTACCTATAGTAGAGGTGGTTGGGACTAGATGATCTTTAAGGTTCATTCCAACCCCTTAAATTCTATTATTCTATAAAGAACCTAGCTTTTGCTAGTGGGAAGACTAGAGCTGTGATATGCCCTGGCATGGTGAAACAAGAGACAGTAGAGGCAGTGATCTGCTGCACCCAAAGAAGCTGAAAAAAGTGATTAATAAGTCCTGAAAATGTGGTGTCAATAATTAGACTACCCATGTAAAAATTAGCAGATCCTAATGTTTAACTTTGCAGCAGCTTGTGGCAACTCTCTCAGTGCATTTTTAAAAATATATTTAAATTTTAAGCACTCTTCTCTCTTACCTTTCCCCCCTTCCTACTTTAATCTTCTTCCTCCTCTTTGCTACTGGCAAGTGAGGGTGTCCTGATGAGGGCAAGTGTGAGATACTGTATTAATTATTGACAAGCGGCAAGTGCTCTGACAAGTGTGAAGTACTGGATTAATTATTGGCTCAGACCAATTCACGGATGTGTGTGTGGGGGGGGAAGGAGAAGGGACAGGTCGAATTTCATGAGTGTGAGGTGATGCCCTGATACCTCAGCCCCTTGGAGTCTCTTTGGGCAGCCCAGGGCAGCTGTCTGTCAAAAGCAGCTCAGGACCACTGCCCATGCCATACCCTGTGGAGTCCCTAACCCAGGCTCAAAATTGCTGGCACACCAGCAGCACTGCCCCACAGTGCACCCCGGAGTACCAGAATGGCCAGTGGGCTGGAAGTCACACCTGTGGGTGGGCCAAAGCAAACAAAAGCAGCTATATACGTCCTTGCTCTCCATCTGGACACATGGAAGCTGGATTTGCATAGGGCTCTGATTGGTAGCTATAATTCTCTCTTTTTCACTCTTTCTTTACTTCTCCTTTCTTAATATTTTGGGTAACTTAGCTGGATGGTTTGGATTTTGTAGAGTTGTATGGGTTAGCAGGTGTGAAGTCAATGCTTTGTGAAATGGTTTATTTTGGTTGAACATTGCCCTTTAAACTTTTGCTAAGTTCCCTTGTTTTCTAAAGTTTACCAATAAAAGTATTTCCCAAGAAAATATGTGCAGTGCTTCTCACTTGCACTCTCTCTTAAGCTGAGAGGCTCTTTTAATAAATTCAACGGGCAAATTTTTGGAGCCCTCTATATTTTTAAAGTAAAACCTCTTCATCTTACTGTAAGACCCCAGGCTGCATAACTTCTTGGAGGGGGAAAGAGGAACAGAGAAGCATAACTAAAATCTTGAGAGCAAACTCGTTCAAAACTATGCTTTCACTGCCACTTCCCTAGCATTCTTGTGCAAAACCACATATTGTTTTAAATTAACTTCAAAACAAATTCATTTGGAAGACCTAAAGATTCTAGCCACATTTATGTCAACTAGTGTGAGGTAGTAATGATTTTGCAGCAGTGATTTGTTTTGTTTGTGTCAGTTTTGCAGACTCTGTGCTCAACCATTAATTACAGACTAGTTTAATAGGAAAAGCCATTCACCATCCACCAGGATTATTTTAAAAACCTCTCTTGTCATGTAACAAATGCAAAACCTACAGTTTTCTCTAACACTTGTCTCACATCACTGCTTAGTTAGCAGGTGATATTTAGGGAGCCCACTATTGTGTTTCTTCTGCCTCAAGCCGCCATTGATAATTTAGCAAAAAAGGAAGAAAAATGACGTAACCTCAGTATATTCTCATTTTGCTTGATAAAAAAAAGTGATTTCATTTCAAGTGATATCATTAGTACAGTTTCTTCTGTTCCTGGCTTGCTGACAGGAAAACTTCTTGGCTGCCTTCATGCCAGCAAGAGGAAGAGCTACAGACTGTTTCAGAGCTAGCAGCATCCCCAGGCGAGAATTGTCAACAGCAGCAACTTCCCAGCCTTACTGCTTCCTGATCTTCTGCCTCACACCCACAATAAAACATGCTGTGCACACACTGGTATATTCCACACCTCACACCACCTCTTGCATACAGTGAGGGAGTTGGGCTCAGCCTCAGTCTGGCAAATCCACTGGCAGGACATACAAAATTGTCTGTCTGTCTGACATATCAAAGTGGTTATGAACACAAATACCAACCCATTTTGCCATTTTTTTTTAGCAAACCTGATCTATTTTTACTGCTTTATGTTGCTGTCCATCACTGCAAAATTTAAAGCAGTGCTGTTTGACAATTTGAGTTAATAAAGGGGTCATAGTGCATCAAAGTTCACCTTAAATTCTGTGCCTGTTAGAGGTTTGTTAGGACTGCTTCCATACTCGTAGAAAAATAGCTACACTGTTTTGTGCTATATTAGGAAAACAAGATTATTGCCATCTAATTAGGGAACACTCTGGGCATTTTGGTTTTTGTGAATCTTTAGAGCAATCAGTGAAGGATGATACTTCTAATTATGGAATGAGGGAAAAAACTATAAAGAAGAAAATACGGTCAGAAAGCTTAAATCTTTTGCTTGTCTGAAGTGATTCCAAATATTCATTAGTAAAGGGGTGGAGTCTAGCACGTCAACAGTTTTTCACCCTTAGTGTGCTGCTCCCCAGAGGAAGGCACAGAATGAGACACTGCTTAATCTCACATGAGTAATACACAAATCACATAGTTGCACTCACTTAGGAATCATCTGTAGAGGAGTAAAATGCTTATGGTTTGATCAGAAACACTATGGCCATGCATAACATAAGAACTTGCACAGCATGCAAGCTAATAACTACTGTGAGAGGTAGAGTAAATTAATTTGGGATTAAAGTAATGCTGACATGGTTATTGAGCTTCCAATTGAAATCAAGTGCAGATGAGTGCTACAAAAGATAACAGATCTAGCTCAGGTTACCCACGCTGCATGTATAACCGTTTCTATCCCTATGAGCCTGCTTCTGTCCCCCTTTAAACTTTTATGTCTTGTCAAAAATTGTCTCCCTACAAACTTCAGTTTTGACAAGTAAATGAAAATATTACATCTTAAATGAAGTTGTACTGTTTAGCTGAAATGTGATATAAAATCTTTTGGAGAGAAACAGCTACATAGCTCTAAAGAGTCAAGAATAATGTATGTTTTGTTCTGTTTACAGAAACACCTTTGTCCATTATTGCTTCATGAAAGGTGAAAAAACTTGTACTGACTCCAGCTACTGCTATAGATCCTAGTTAGCTGGAGTGAATTGGAACAGTAACAATAGTCCAATAAATTAGAAGGACTTTAAGGATTCTCAAGGAAAAAGCATAGTTAACTATAGAAAAGGCACATCTGCACAGTGCTTCAAAGTCTGCATTTTCTTCTCATGTGGGTCTGCACTTTCTTCTGCTGGCATAAGCTAGAAAAAATATGATTTTAGTTTCAGCACTACAAATTGGACTGCAGAAAGCCAGGATTCCGGAACGGTTGTTGAAATGAAATGAAGTCTGAAAGCTTATGTGCAGAGATTTTGCCTAAAAGAAGTAACTGTCCTTAAAAGAGGTATACCACTGCCAAAGAAATGGCATCAAGGCATACAAGAGACGTCCTTCCCAGGGTGGGTGACTTTCCACTCAGTGGTTCCCTGCATGGCGGGCAGTCATACTCCTGGAGCTCTCCCTCCTTGCTCCCACCTGCACAACCAGAGCAGGCCCTGGGCTACGGCTTGGGCAGCTCCCTGGGCTGCACAGCCCTGCCCAGGCACACAGCCAGCACTTGCGTGGGGGAAGAGACCCCTGTACGGAGTGAGTGAACCAGGGATTTACCAGAGAAGGACCAGAGACAGCAGGGGTAGTGCATTAGAGGTCCTGGCATGACTTTGGTTTGCTTTTGTTACTAAAATGTCTGTCAATATACATTTATTTGTCACACTGCATTTATCATTGGCAGTTTGTGTATACACACACGCACATAAATATGCATACATGTATGTGTATGTATATGTATACGTAATGGTATCTATCTTACAATGTGTATTTTTTGTGCTCATTTTACTCTGTTTTTGCATAGATTTTCAAATTTCCTGCTGATAAGTGATTTGATGCTAATGTAAAACCTTAGATGCAATTGCACCTGAATTAGACCTGCAATCACAGTGGTACACCAGTTATCACTAAGGTTAATTTTGTTTAGTGGAATTAAATTCATGAAATGTAATTTCTTCACTGGATCTCGAAGCATTTTTACTTTGGTGCCTGTTGCTTGTCTTTGCAAACTTTTCAGTCATAACTATTCTAAGACAAAGTGTCTGTTTCTACGTAGACAATATTAATCTAAAAATGCTTCAGGCAGAACCACTTTATTTGTTCTGATTATGATGATATTGCCAGTCTTCTGCATATATTTTAAATTTCAAGCAGCAAGTATTTACGTTTGTCACATGCCCTAACATTGACAAAATAAGAAAAGAAAAGCTATATTGAAGTACACACTTTCTTGCTTTTTAGAAAAGTTGTTTTCCAAACTGAAGCAGTTATCTGACACAGATTTTTTTTTTTTAAATTTTCCGGCTATAGGTTCATATACTATTAGACATACTGGAACTGCATTCTTTTTCTAATCCTACTGTTCTTTTGCACTGATAATACATGAAGACTGCATGGTGCACAGATCCATGCTTTCATCATGTTTTGAATCTTCATTCAGGAAAACATTCACACAGCCTCCTACATTCAAGCTTACTATAGCTACACTTGCAAACTGACCAGATGAAGCTTTTGACATGGAGATACATCTTTCTTGCTCACTTTCTCAGGACAGGAACAGATGCTCAGATGCTTTTTTAATTAGAAATATACTTACACATTAATGGCTCGTGTTTCTACTGGCTGCAACTGAAACTCGTGTTTCTGCTGACCACAGCAGATACAGGTAGATTAAAACACTTTAAGTCCTGAAGAATTGGCTGTATATAACTTTCCTTTCTGCATATCTCAGCTTAGGGAATGTAATATTAGCAAGATTTGCACGCCATTAGTGCTGCTAATTTGAAAATATCACCTCCTGCTGTAGCCATTTCATTTTAGACTCCCAGGCTGCCTGCCAGTGTTCAAGCTGTGACTTCAGTGATCCATTAGAACATTGATTTATGTGCTCACATGGCTCTCTTATTATCTTGTTTTGATTGTGATCTGTTCCAAATTATTCCTGAGGTTATCTCAGCTGCCAGCTGACCCAGGAACTGAGAATTGACTTTTTTTTCTGCTTTCTTGTCCCTCCTGCTGTCTCAGTTGGCTCAGGTACAAAGGGAGCGTGGAGAAACCAGACAGGACTGAAGCACATGGATTAGACTTATTGTGTAAATATCCAAATAGGTAAAATTATGCAAGAATCACAAACAAATAAGTTTATAAGAATCAAAGAAGAAAATCAAAACAGAAGATATAAAATTAACAGGAAAGGAGCTAACTGTCTTTAGATTCCAACACTGAGATGGAGCAGGTTCATACAAGGCTGAAATGTAGAAATTCAAACCAATATTTTTAAACCAGATGGAATCTAATATGAGGAAATTTGAAGATCATAGTGACACCTTCCTGCTGCCTGAAGGACAGAGTAATCTCTGCAGCATTGTGGAGCTCCTGACTATGCCCTAAAAGCTATGATTAAGAAGTGGGGTGCAGCAAGGAAGACAAGGTACCTGGTGGCAATAACTCTGTTGCAGTAAGACAAAAGAGTAATGAAAAACACAAAGTAAATCTTCTTTAAAATGTTAGTGACTTCACTGCAAGATGTGATCAGGATCTCATGCTTTCCCTTTTCTTTGCTTATTTACCTTAGTGTATGTCAGAAATATACAATGAGGTCTGGAAGTGGTTGCTTCAAAAAACCTGTTCTCTTGTTCCAGTTTTGTATTTTTAGTATTCCCTCACATCTGTGCCTTCACAGAGAGCTACATTCCTTATCCATGCAGCATCCATAAGTATTTTTTACTTTGAAAGAATAAACAGATTTTATGCATTAATACAGGAAATAAATTTTATGAGAACTAGGTTATTTTTTCTTTAGAATGGAAACTAAAGCTCAGGAGCATGCACTCTTTTCTGAACTGATCTTATTCTCCTTTGTGTGTAGCTTGTTACATGATGATACCATATTGCATTATCACTGAATTTTCAGAAAATGATTGTGGCCAATGAATGTGTATACCCTTTCTTGCTGTGTTTTATAACAATCTGGAACAGGCTGCATGCTGAAAAGGGAAAGACAAAAAAGTGAAAGAATGTAATTTAAAATACCTTCCCCATGAAATTTAACTAATCTTAACCAGATTCTAAAAACTGCCAGCCTCACCTCTGTGCCTGGGAGGATCATGGAATGGATCCTGCTAAAAGCTGTGCTAGGGCACATGGATAACGGGGATTTGAGGCAGCCAGAACAGCTTCACCAAGGGCAAGTCCTGACTTGCCAGCATAGTGGCCTTCTACGATGGAGTGACATTCTGTGGACAGCAGATGTCACTTATTTGGACTTCTGTTAAGCCTTTGACACAGAATCATAGAATCATAGAATCAACCAAGTTGGAAAACACCTTTAAGATCATCAAGTCCAACCCTTGATCCAATACTGCTGTGGTTACTAGACCATGGCACTAAGTGTCACATCCAGCCTCATCTGTAGCACCTCCAGGAACGGTGAATTCACCACCTCTTTGGGCAGCCCATTCCAATGTCTGATTACTCCCTCCGTAAAAAAATTCTTCCTAATATCCAACCTAAACTTCCGCTGGCAGAGCTTAAGACCATGCCGTCTTGTCCTACTGCTGGTTACTTGAGAGAAGACACCGATGCCCCCCTTGGCTACAAACTCCTTTCAGAGAGTTGTAGAGAGTGATGAGGTCTCCTTCAGGCTAAACAACCCCAGCTGCCTCAGCCTCTCCTCACAGGACTTGTGCTCGAGTTCCTTCACCAGCCTCATTGCTCTTCTTTTGACCTTCTCCAGCACCTCAATATCCTTCCTGAACTGAGGGGCCCAGACTGGACACAGCACTCCAGGTGTGGCCTCACCAGCGCTGAGTACAGGGGAAGGATCACTTCGCTAGTCCTTCTGGCCACACTGTTCCTAATACAGGCTAGGATGCCACTGGCCTTCTTGGCCACCTGTGCACACTGCTGGGCACACATGATCCCCACAACTTCCTTCTCTCTAACTTGGAGATAGATGGATTCAATGGGACTGTTTGGTAGAAAAGAAAGTGAATGGATAGTTTCATCCAAAGGGTAATGGTTCAGAGTACCAGTTATGTCAGTGACAAGTGAGGTCTGTCAGCTGTCTGTACAGGGACCAGTGTTGCTTAATGTCTTCATTAATGACATAGACTAAGGGGTTCAGTGCATCCTCAGCAAAACTGGAGATGACCTCAAGCTGAGGGATGTGAAGGACTGGATGCCATCCAAAGGGACCTGGACAAACTTGAGAAGTGGGCACATGGGAATGTCATGTGGTTTATCAAGACTAGGTGCAAGGTGCTGCAACTGGATTGTGGCAACCCCTGATGTCAATACAGGCTGAGGGATGAACTGATGGAAAGCAGTGTCCTGATGAGAAGGACTTTCTGCATCTGGTGGATGAGAGGCTGGACATGATTTGGCAATATGTGCTTGAGGCCCAGAAAGCCAATTGTATCTTGGGCTGCATCAGAAGAAAAAGAAAATAGAAAATGTGACACTCCTGTGAGGAAAGGCTGAGAGAATTTGTGTTGTTCAGCTTGGAAAAGGCTTACAAGTAACCTAATCACAGCCATCCAGTACCTGAAGGAAACTTGTAAGAAAGATGGAGAGACTATTTACAAGGGCATGTAGTGACTGGTCAAAGAAAAGTGGGTTTAAACCGAATGAGACTAGGTTTAGATTAGACATTAGGAAAAAATTCTTTACTCTGAGGGAGGTTAGACATTGGAACAAGTTGTGGATGCCCAGTTCCTGGAAGTGTTCAAAGCCAGATTGGGTGGAGCTTTGAGCAACCTGGTCTAGTGCAAGGCGTCTGCACTAGAGGGAGGTGAGAACTAGATGATTTTTAAGGTTCCTTCCAACCCAAGCCATTCTGTGACCCTATGACTCTATGTCTTGCACAGGGTTTGTTTTTAAGCAGGATGCTTAAAACATTCATTAGGTTTCTTTTTATTAGTTATTTGCTAATATACTGGCATCCAATAAACTAAAATCCTGCAAAAAGAAAGAGGGCATAATTTTATTGTCTACCTTTTCAAGTAAGAACCATGGTAGAACTCCTGAAAGACACAGAAACTGTGTAGCCATCCCATCCCAAAACAAGAGGCCAAGGTACTACCATGACTTTCCTTATATTAAAAATGATTTTTTGAAATCCTGAACAGTGTGGTACAAATACATTTTTATCATTCTGAAATATTGCAATGCTGTTTTTCCTAATGTGACAAGTTCAAGTTTTATTAATTCCCTACTCTTTAAAAATGAGAAGGTAATAATTGCAAGCAGAAACTCCAAAGGATATAAATGTAATTTTTCTCCTAGGTTTCTAGATTGGAAGGACAATTTACTTTTTGCCTATTATACAGGAAAACATGTCTCCCCCAACTGTGCCCCAGCATAATTTGTACTTGCAAATAAAGTCAGATTTGTGTTTTTCCCCCAGATTGCCAGTTATAAGAAATGTAGTCATCAAAATAATTATTTTCAAATCTCTGTTTTAGAATCTCAGCCTATAGCAAAGCTATGGTTTTTGGGGAAGAGAGTCATCTTGTCATGAGACAAGGGCTATTCAATTACACCATTTGAGAATTATGATGATAGGAAGGAAGAACCATCACTGATCTGCAAAGGGCAGAGAGTGCACAGAGTCCACTGAGTTTGAAGCAATTTGTTTCTGCACAGTAGAGTGTGGTAGTTTAACCTCAACCAGCAATAAAGCCTCATGCAGCTGCTCACTCACTCTCCAATTAGTGGGATAAGGGAGAGAATTGGAAGGGTAAAAACTGGAAAACTTTTGGAATGAGATAAAGACAGTTTAATAGCACCTCCCACAAGCAAAAGAAAACAAGGAATTAATTCACTGCTTCCCATGGGCAGACTCCTCTCCAGGAGATCAGGACATGTAATGGCAGCTTGGGAAGACAAACACCATGACTCCAAATGTCCCCCTTCTTCATTCTTCCTATCCAGATCTATATACTGAGCATGACACCATATGGTATGGAATATTCCTTTGGTCAGTTTGGGTCACCTGTCCCGGCCATGTTTCCTCCTAACTTCCCAAGCATCCTCAGCTCCTTGACCAGTGTGGCAGTACAAAGACCAGAAAAGTTCTGTATAAGCCAGGTCACAGTTAACCCTTGATTTGCGGTGGCATTACAATGACTTTGAATAAATGGGATTTTAATATGAACTTTATAAATGTGAAAAGGAGTGCATTTAAATGATGTGCCATGAGTCACTGAGGGACTTCATCTTGCACCCAGAAAATTCACTGAGTGGGGCTTTTGTTTACTTCAGTATTGCAAGATCAAGTATGCAGGAACCAGCAGTGAAGAAGAGACATCTAGAGCACTTGTTTTGTTGCTCTGTGCTCAGATCACTCCAACCCCTCTGGAATCATGAAAAGTTGTCATCATCTGGGGAAATGGACATTAAGTACATATTTCTCAGAGTCATGCACGAGGAAACAGATGTCAGTTATGAGAACAATCCTTAATGTGATTAATATGAGCTTCCTTAAAATGACTAACAAGCCTTATATCTTCATTTTGCATTTTTATTTTTAAATTCTGAATAATTTAAAGTCTACTGCTTGGAATAACATAGCAAATCTCTGAATTTTTACTTTATTCTTATTCCACATTTACCTTTATCTTATATACTACCTTCAAGAAGACAGAAAAATCTGTATGTTTCATCTTGAGATGACTTTTAAAATTTATGTCAACTTTTTAGATCTTTTTAGATTTTTTTTGAAAGAAAATTTGAAGTTTAACCCAAACAATGAATATGCAAGAACAACTGAATAAAAATGCTTAAAAAAAGGGTGGAGACAGGAGTAATTTACCAATCCAACCTTGTATGTTTGGTTGATTCAGAACTCATCAGAGAGTGACTCCACTTCTGTGTTACCTGTGCTTTCCCTGTCTTTTGGAAGTGTAAATAAAATGGATTTCAGTGAAATTCTGGACAATATTCACATGTTTCACCATTTAAAACAGACAAACAATCAAACAAAAACCACCACTTAGAAACAGTTATCCCTACTGAAACACAGTATTAACTCTGTGATGCAGTGGTGGTTGATGTGGTGGTGACAATGTGCACAGTAACCTTTGCCACTGGTACACACAGCCAAAGATGTTTCCTGTCTTTCTCCAGTCAGTTGCACCATACCTTGTGCTTCTGCATAGTACAACACAGAGGGCAAGAATAACGTGTCTCGCTTTTTCCTAATTGCAGCAGTAGCTCTTCAGGGAAGTTTCTTCCTCTGGCAGAAATTCTTGTTTTCATCCTTGTCACTTTCCAAATCTTCTCATCTGCCATCGTTTTTTTCTCCTTGTTTCCCCCTCTACATCAGAGTCTCTTTAGATAGCTATTAGTGCTTTGGACTGCTTTGGTGGCCCAGAGTGTTAGAAATTAGATGAATATAAATATCATTAACAGTAAAATATGAAAAAATTTTCTCCAGAAGTGCTAAATATGTGGTGAACACATGACCACAATATAAGAATTCCTATGAATTACATAATTTGGAAAGTTCAGCAATGTTACACTTGCCTGTTTTCCCCTTAGTAATTAACATGTTTGTTACCTACTATGTTGCTTAAAGACCTTATTTTCTTGTTGCTATTTGGTCACAGTGATCTTCTGTGGCTGTATTACAACGACCTAAGGTATATGTGTCATTGTTGCATGTTTCTCATTTTTATCTCAAAATGTTTTTATCATTAGGGTTTTTTTAAATGGATATTAAAAGTAGAAGAAATGGATGGATTGTAATTTCTGTCATGTACCATTAGTTTGAACTGTGTTTAAAAAGATACAAAATGATTGGTACAAGTGTATAGAAATAATTCATCTATTCACATGTGAGAATCCCTGAGGATGGAGATTCCACCACCTCCCTTTCCACCTTCAGGTTTGGTGTGAAGTTTTCCTATTATTAAAGTTATGTCAAACCCTCTTTCCTTGTTTGGGATTGAATCAACCTTATTGAAAGACAGACTGATGCTTGATATTTCTCCCTCTTTACCGCTGTCTTTTCATGGTATGAGGATAGAAGTGAATAGCAGCTGCAAAGGACTTGTGTCACATACAGTTTTGAAAAGAACTTCTGCATGTATGTGTCACAGACTGCATCCAAAATACTGATAGGCAAACTAGTGTTCTGGTCTCCAGAGTAATTCTTACAGTGCTGGAACTGAGCTACCAAGTGAAGATGGTTGCTGAGAGTTTAATGACACAGTTTTTAACTGACTCTGTCTTCAGTACACACATAAAAGAAGAGACACATTTGCTGGCTGATGATTATTTTGATTCAATTGTAAGAACACTGCAACATCCAACAGCTACCTATACGTACCTATATATACCTCCTGTATATATATGTATTGTTTTTAATATATTTGCAATTTTAAGTTAAATTTTGTCTATATTTTCACTTGAAAAAAAAGGTAGTTTGTATTTCATGAAGCCAATGAGGAGGATAAAAGGAATATACAGAAAGAACAACACAGGATTTAAAACAAAAGAGTTATCCCTGTGTGTTAAGGGAAATGAATAAATATAAGAAATGAGAAATGGAAAGGTCCAAGCCCTCAGGTGATATAAATTGCTGCTGATACTGGAAGAAACTTTGCCACTTGACACGATATGGGGTTCGGTTTTACAGAAGAGTGTGAGATAAAAGGCATAAGCAATTGCTTTTGAAAAAGTAATTTGTAAGCTAAAATCACTGAGATAGGCAAAGCAAGTTCTGTGGCTTAAAGAGGTGACGTGTTTCTGGTAATGTTTCTTCTTTGTGGGGATTTACAGAGAGGATACAGAAAACTAAACATAGTCCTTAAGAAAAGAAGTAGGAGAAAGCTGAAGAATTTAAATTGGTGAGTCTGAACTCAAACTTTCAGGGATTTTAAGAAAATGTAATTCAAATCAGTCAGTCTTTGCTAATTTTCTCTGACAGATCTGGTGGATTGTGTTGTATTATTACTCAGAAAAGGCAAAAGAAAAGAGGGAAATCATGGTGAGAGGTACCATATTTCCAGCAGTCTGGAGAGCCAATTTTTCAGAGAAAAATTCTATTATAATGCTGATCTCAGCTAACAAACATTCTCCCGTGTCACATCACCATCCCCTCCTTTTCTCTCTTTTCCCTATCCCTCCTCTCTCTCTGCTGGAAGTTGCAGCTTCCCAAATGAGTGTTTCCATTTACTAATAAAATTCTCCTAAGATAAATTTTTACATATTCTTAAATAAGAGTGATACCAACTTTAAGGAATTTCTCACAGCACTACTTGTCTCAGCACCAGGGAAGAAAAAGGAGAATGGTGGTTTGGAAGATATGAGCTGCATAAAATACCAGCATAAGTCATTACTGTGCTGTGCTGGGTGTCAGTGTGGTCTGCTGTTTAAAGCAGACTGTTGGCAGCATCCTGGGCAGTGACTGCTGATGTCTATCACTGCAATGCACTCTTATTAAGGCCAAGTTTTCAAAATTAGCACAACTATTGCACTTTGCAGTAGATGATAATCTGCCCTGGTGTCTTTAGTGGCTTGAGCTGCTTCTCTTATTTGCATTGGTGGCTAGAGATTAATCAGAAAGGAAGACTGATGTGAGTGCTAGTTCCACATGCTTTGTTCCTTGGCTGTATGTAGTGTAGCAGTTTGACAAAACCTGCTCCTGGGACTGTCCAACGTGCAGACTGGAGAGACAAGTGTCACCTCCTCCCATTGAGGAAGTCGGATCAGGTATTGCAGTGGGTGGTGAAGAAGTAAACACTGCAAGAAAAGCTCTTACATAAATTTATTGAGTGTCTCTGATGAATTTTAAGTACGACTCAAATGTTTGAAGCTTTCAGAGATCCTGAATTTTATTTGAAGTTCCACAGTTCAGTGTGTGTTATTGATTTCATACTTTATATAGTTATGGTAATAAATCCTGACTCAACAATCAATAAAATGAAAAAAAAAATGAAGTTGTAACAATTGATTTTGGGTAATTAAAAGATCCTTGCTAAGCTGGCCCCTTTGTTTGAAAACCTATTGGCTTGACCTGACACACACATACAGGGAGAATTTATCAATATTTTTCAAATCAGGTTCATCCTGGCATCTGGTGCTTGAGCCTTGAACTTGGTTATCTGTATAGCTCACTCTGTGAAATTGTCTAAATTCCTCTTGCAATATGCCCTCAGTCCTCAGGGAGTACCACAACTGTGACTTCTCAGGGGTAGAAATACACAACATCGGGAGCCAGTTAGAGGGAGCAATGCCCTGCCAGCCAGCCACAGAAGTCCATTAGCCCTACCTCCACATCATCCCAAACTGGTTCACATATAGTTCTCCTTTGCCACTGGAACCATGCTCCCAGACACTGGGACACTAGTGGGATCACATCAACTCTGCTGGAGAAAGCATTAACTTTAACACACTTGTGTAGATATGTGCTTCCAGCTAATGGTTTGGAGTCTGAAAGTTGCAGCACCAAAGGAGAGCTTCAAATCCTGCTGGAGCCAGGCTACTTTTTTATCCACCCTTGTAGATGTCTGAGTACTCCAGTCTGAGCAGAGATGATTATTTAGGTTACACATGAGAGTTGTGTGGCCCCCGCACCTCACTGAAAGCCATCAGTGGGGAGATGGCAACACTTTGCTGGTATTGCAATTGACTTGAGAGCAGGGCATGGAGGATGGATATTTTCTCATATGCAAATGATGCTGAGTAAGTGTGCTCAAAAGCACCTGTTTCTTCTGCATTTGCAATCTGGATGTTGTAAAAGGAATTTTATTCAAACACTTTCCTCTGAAATTTCTTTCATTTATACAGTGAGATATGCTGAAAACAGTTGGGTTTTTTTTAATGTGGCTAAGAGGAATTAGGGATTATGCTGATACTTAAATTTGATTTAAAATACATTTATAGTAAAGCCTTGAAAGTTAGTGTAGAGTATTTTACTGGTATTACGTATGTGACATTATCTTTTAATATTCTCTGATGAAGAAAGAAAATTTTGTAACTTAAGAGTCATGATTATGCATAAGGTAGCTTTAAAGGCCAATTGGTAACTTTTGAATTAATGTTAACTTCTAAACTAGTCTTTATTCAAATTATCTGTCTGCTGCAGTTTTTCCTGCATATCTCTTATCTCCTCATAAAACTTGACACAGGAAGCATTTGTGATAAAAGCTAAATGTCCACAGTCATAGGAAAAAGATATTACAAACCGGAGTTTGGGTCATTGACATTCCAGATTTTTCATCTGAAAAAAAAATCTATTGCACATAGACTCTTTTTTAATTTCTCAATTATACTGTAAAGGCATAGACTAATTAAGACTCTGAAGGCATCTCTCTAATAATTTAAAGAATGGGATCTCATGAACAAAGTGAGTACTACAAGCATTGGCGGGCTTCCTAATTTCACTGATGTTGCTGTTTAGAAAGCAATACATGGAATATTAATAGGGCTATGTCTGTACTGCTCCTCTGTGTATCTGTGAAGATGCAGAACTTAGAAAAATCCTTGCTCAATAAAATATTAATTTAATTTAAAAATCCCCATGACAAAATGGGTCATTCTTACTAATGCCAGAGCAACACCAGTTTTCCAGAGGTCAGATGAGTTCAATTAGCTTTTTTAGTTTTGTGTATCAGGCTTAGTACTGAAAGAATACAAGCTGTTTGTTCAAGTTTTTAGACATCCACTTAGAGATTGCAGCCTTGTATTGATTGCCTTGAGTGTCTTGAGTGTATGTCCCTGCAGGAGCCTGTAGGAAGCAGAGGGGTGCTCTACCTGGCTTTGGTGGAGAGCACTGTTCAGTTTTTACATTTGTCTGGTAAGTTTGCTTCTTCCTTATGTTTCATTGCAAGCTTCCCTTGACTACTAGTGAGACCCACATCAGTGTACCAGTTTCTGAACTCTACTCCTCTATTTTCTGTCTGGAAGGGTGGGCTTTGGTCTCTTCCAACTGATGTCTTGCATGATGTAAGAATGGTCAGCACAAAGCTGGTGTCAGTGTTTCGTGTGGGAGGAGAGAGGAGAGCATGGGTTTTAAGGGAAGTGGGATGAGGCTAGACTCCTGCCACTGGGGCCTTCTGACAAGGACTGAAAGACAGTCTTGGTGTAACTTGTTCTTACTTTATTGAAGCATGTTGGCTGGCCAGACTAATTAGTTCTATGTTTACTGATTGTAAGAGTAACGTGCTTGGTCTTCCTGAAACAATAACTCAATCACTAGGTCATCCACTCAATCAGCAGGTCATCCAAAGATCATTGCACCATAGGCCAGAAAAAAAATTATTTATTGCTCCTTGCTTAATCTCAAGTGGGTAAATTATTGCACTGATTTGACTGCACTTCTTAATAGACATATTTTTAAGCATGTCCATAACTATTTGTGACTCCAGTGATTTTAGATATTTAATTTCTTTAGCAAACATAATTTTTCTTGATGTGTGCTGGCACCTTTTTGCTGACACTTTAAAATATAGGACTTCTTTTTCGTTTTGACAAGACTTCAAAAGATAACTCACTTTAGATACATGTTAATCCTTTGTTAAACCTCAACTTCACACATCCTTCCCCAGTTTATTAAGTGTTGCAATACCTACCACTATTGACAAGCAGGGAAGTGCGGCATTTATAAATATCTTCAACAAGAAAGCTTGTTTAATAAGCTTCCTTGTCTGGATCCCAGGAGATGACAAAACTTATCACAACAGTAATAATTAAGCAGCCAAAATATTAACACCTGCTCATGGATCAGAAATTGATTAGAAATTGTTAGGGAATGGAGAACTTCTAGTTTTAAAAAAAATTTGTATTGTAATTAACAAGACTTCTTATGTTAAAATTGGAATTTAAAAAGAAAAAGTATCTTAATGAAATCAAAATAATTTTTCCACTAGTCATATGTTTTAATGTAGTTTTAAAGTGCACATTAACCCTATGAAATTACTTAATGATGAAAATGTCATGAAGATTTTGCTTTGATATAGCCCATAGAATGGAAAAGTGGCTTAAATTTCTTTGACAGACTGATGTTTGTGTGGTTTTCAGGCTTATATATTTCCTTTACTTGATAATATGATTTATAAGTGTTGTTCTTGTGTATGACTATAAATTTGCTGCACTGCAACAGCATTATTAGTAAAGTATGTTTGTAAAACTGAGTGCATTCTGAAATTTTAAGTCAGATTCACCTATTAATTTTCAAATGTGAGCTGTTCAGCAATGTGTCAGCAAATTCAGTCTTTATTTTAAACCACTTTGAATTAAAATCAGATATTTCAGGCTAATTTTCCTGTCATCTTTTGTACCTTTATAATGTTGTTTTTTCAATCTTATCTTTTATAAGAGCATATAATTAACATTTTACAATAAACACAGCATTATTAGCACATAACATTTCTATAAGCTCATTTCTATATTTCCAGTAAAGCATTTTGCAGAATTGTTTGAGTAACATTAATAGGAGTTTTGCTCCATCCTACTAATTAATGTTTCCTGAAGAAGTGAAATTCCCTGTAATGTTTTCTTAATTATAGCACTGCAAAGGAACATACCAGGGAGATAAAAATACCCATTTAAGGAAAGGAGCACAATGTAACTGAGCTGATCAAGGAAATCCTCTGCTAATCTAAATTTGCCTAAGATCCCAATGGCATGGAGATAACCTCCTGAGATTAAAGGTAGCAACATCTTTCTTCTCCTGCTTTGCCATGTTTCTGACAGCCTTTGGGCATCCTTTCCCATCCCCGCTGTACTTCCTATGGTCTCCTGGATCCATCACTATCTTGGCTGCCAAAATGACATCAAGACAAATGCTGTTCATGACCATGGGGACAAGTGTTCAGGCCTCTGTACATAGTGATTCTGACAGATTTGCAATAAATTCAATGTCACAAAATTTGTGGCAGAAGCACTTTCCAACACCTTCTTTGCAGGGAGCATCAGGCCTCAAAGCAAAGGAAAAGCCTTTTTTTAAAGGTTTGGGTTTTCTTTTTTTTAGTGAATTTGGTGATCTTTTTCCCCAATATGCTTCCATGTTCTGTAACAAAACAATATGCATGTCAGAAACAGTGAGTTAAATTTTGCATCAGAATAAGATCTGTCTATATTTCACTATTAACTGATAAAGGTCTCTGTTTTTGGAGACCTTAGTCTGAAATACTTGTTTATTTTTAACATTTGAAGCATATGTAAATCATTAAATACTTTTGCAAACATAATAACGGAGACACTAAATCCCTAATAATAAAGCAAATTTTTCTGAATAGTCTTACATTTCATTATCCTACTCAGAAGTGCCACAGTTTCTTTTTAACTCTTGCTCATTAAATATGCAGTCTCAGCAAGACTGCTTTCTCAGGTGATTTGCAGTATTAGGTGTCAAGATATATTAACAGAGCAGTTGAATTTGTAGAATAGCTAATTTTTCCCTTGCAACTTTTTTCCTTTAAGTAAGAGAGCATGTGTCTTGTAAAGAAAGAAAAAGGCAAATTTGAATACCAAATTGTTAAAAGGTACTCTTTCTTAATAAAGTCTGATGTTTTCTGTTGTAATGAACCAATAAGCTGACTATTAAGCTGACCCAATAAATTGACTACTGTGTCAAATGGAGTATTTTCTGGAAGCTGGCTAATACAATGGAGCATTTAGATTGCGACCAAAATTAATGTCATTTTATTAGGTTCATATATGTAATAATATCTTCTTAATAATTTCTCTTCTCAAGTATAATGAGAGTATTTTTTGATCTGTTAAACTGGGGTTTCAGTTTTCTGTAGTACATACTCCTCAGTGAGTTTACAGCTACTTTTGCCCACAAACTTTTGCGTATATGTCAAAACCATAAAAGAAAAGATAAAAGTTTTAATTAACTGATGGAAAAAGATTGAAAAATGTTTACATTGAAGAGAAAACTCTAATAGAACTGGCGAAAACCCCATTTTGTCTGTACTGCTGTTTCTTTAAGGGCATAAAGCAAAGTATACAATGCATATTGAGAGAATGGTCATTATTTTGAAAGGTAGAATAGTATACAGCCTTCAGAAATACAGTGGTGTGAAATATCAGTAGATGTCTGCCAGAAAGTCTATCTGATGTCAGAGGAATTTGCCAGCAAAGAACCTTGCAGGCTTTTTGTCAGGGTTTACATAGTTGGACCATTCCATTATGATGCAGTCCTCTCTCCTTTCAACTCCATAATGAAACAGGGAACCGGTGGACTTTGGACAAGATTGACTGGAATATTGTGGAATATTCTTCATTGGAAGTCTTTTCAAAAAGCTTAGGATAACAATTCTGACAAATGAGATAAATGACTTACTGAAGATCCTTGAGCTCTTTACCTTTGGTTAGGTAATTAGATACAGGTACCATATCAAATGAATTTTTCTACTGAGTCCTTGCAAATAGTAATGTAATGCTTTCTTGCAGTGGCAGGGCAGAAAGCTAAGCAATAGTTTTAATGATGAGATTATCCTTAGCTTAGTTTGTAAACATGGGCTTCAATGTCTGTTGTGGATTTGCGAAAGCTCCCGCTCCTTGGGGATTGGAATTGGTTTGTCCAGGTAATTTCTGGACAAAGGCCAATCAGGAGTTTGGGTGACACCTTTGCCAATTACATCTTCAAGAAGGTGGTGGTGCAGAAGAAATTGGCGCCATGTAGGAGGGAGGTGGCAGGTCCCCAGGTGGGGGCCAGGCCTCTCTCCTCCCCCGGCCCAGGGCACTGAAGCTTCCCCTGGCCAGACGTGTAACAGAGTGAAGAAAAGAAACTTTAAAGGAGAACTTGGACAGGGCTGCTGCAGAAAGAATTCCAACTGGAGAGATAGCAGAGCCTTCCAGGTCAGAGCTGGCAGCCAGGAGAGAGATGAGAAGTCGCGAAGCGGGGAGACAGCTCCTTCTCCCCCTCCCTCTCTCTCTTTCTTCAGCAGGGAAAAAGACTGAGATCTGAAAATCCCTGCTACTTGTGAACATTGCTGAGAAGCAGAGACAACTCTATTTGCAGTTTGATTCTGTGGTGGAGGCCTAAGACAAAGCAGAGTTTTGCTGGATTGCAGCCCACAGAGAGAAACCTACGCTGGAGTAAGTCGGCTCGGGTAGGATTTGAAACAGAGTCTTGAGGAGATTTGTGGCCACAGAGAGAGATCTTACACTGGAGTGAGATGGCCCGGGTAAGACGTGTGTGATCCTAGAGAAGGATCGATGCTGGTGCAGCTG
>JAWMRA010000090.1:50049414-50063591 GCA_035584735.1 Pseudotriccus pelzelni | reverse complement strand
ATTTTTCTAAAAATTATCTCGGATTATCACAGGATTTACATAGGCATTCACTGGGTGCAGTCATGTTTGTGCTGCAGTCCGTCACTGATTTAGTCTTACACTGAGTCTAGATCATGTTACTGCTTCAGAAGAATGCCAGAATACCATTATGTAGACCACAAGAATATGCAATGTCCTTACTTAGTTAAAATAAATAGATGTGGGCATAGTTGTAGTGCAAGATTCTCTAGGACTTTTCTAAGACTCTCCTGGCCTTTTTTCGCCCTCAGGGCTAGTGGCAGTGGATGTGTATGCAGTTTCTCCAGCTGTTTTAAGCACTTCAACTTCAATACTCACAAGGCTCATTGACTATTGTCCTGTGTTGGCACAATTTCCAGGACAGATAGAGTCAGCTGAAGGAGAAGAAAAGAGTATGACTCTTTCTGTACGTTAAAGCACAGAGATAGTGTGCAATAAAAAATTAATATACACTAAACAGCTTTGGTAAGTTTCCGGAGAAGAAAAGGCTACATCCCTAAGTCAGAATGTCACCAAGAAGATGACTGCATCTGTGTCCTCCTTTGCTTCAGGCACTCTGGTGTGGTAGAGGTACGAATTTATCTGTCCAAATACTTAAATCAAGTCAAGAAGACACGTCAAGAAAAAAAAAAAAAAGAAAAAAGAAAGGAGTATGCTTTAGCTTTGGCCCCTCCATTAAAGAAACAACAGAATCTGAACTTTTAGCATGAGGGAAAGCATGAAGAAATGGAGATATTTCAGAGAAGCAGTAGGAAGACCCATCAGTGAAGTCAGTGGAGATCTGCTGAACTGAGGAGAAATCACTAAAAGTTCTGGAAAAGTCTAATGACCAGTACTTGTGGTTTCAATGTTGCAAACTGCTGTGACTTGGGAAAGTGACAGCTGGTCCATACAAACACAGGACACAAGATAGAGTTTGGGCTAGTTTCTTTGCCTTTTAAAAATTTGTGTCTGTTTTACTCCTAGAAGCACAGGAACAGATTATCAGGCAAATTTTCTTCCTTTCTTCCTTTTACTTCATTATATCTATATGGAGATGAACCCAATGCTGTCAACCTGACCTGAGTCAGCTGCCACCATGAACAGAACTGTGGCTGGAGCTGAAGCAGAACATAGCTCTTTCCTCCAGTCTGAGTGGTACCCATGCAGATGTTGTTCATACAACATGTCTTGATTTCTCTGTTGGGAGATTCTAAAGGTGTCTTCCTTATCTCACCATCATCAACAGTCTGTAAAGACATTTTCCAAGTGTCTGAATAACTTAACATAAATTCAGTGATGCCAGTGAGCAGACCCCTAGGTACTGTACAAGTCTTTTTTTCTTGACATACCAAACCCCTGTGCAAACGACCACGGTATCTGCCTTTGCACTGGGCTGCTTATACTTCAATGGAGGTGCCCTTGAATCTTCCTCGCTTCCCACATCTTCCCCAAATGTCCTTTTTATTTTTTTTTTTAATGGAAAGTGAGTCAGAATCATTATAACTGTTTTTTGTCATGAAGAAATTTTATGAGCACTTATACTCTATAATTCCTACTTTATTGCAAATATGTTATTATTCACTGTACAGCCAGCCTGATAAATTGTTCTCTTTTTCTGACAGACTATCTAATTATATCTCGCTAATACACAGCATGACATGTTTGCTTCTCAGATGTATTGATCTACTAATGTTGTTTTAGTAATATCTTCCATTATTATATATTATAATATTAAAATATTTATTTTCTTTTATATTTGCTTAGTTGCTTATTTACTTATGACTATTCTGGTTTTCCCTTCTATCTGGGTAACTCTTGAAGCAATCCTCAGATTTCTTTCAGTTGCTCTCCAAACTTATATACGATTGCTGGCCAACAAGGCAGAATTCCTGCCAGAGCTCCTCTGCATTCTCATGCACCCTTCAGTGAAAGACAGTAAAAGAGAACCATATATGGTACTGATATATCCTTTTGACATTCAAATCAGGAAAAAAAAAGCAAAGAAACCAAATATTGAAATGTCTCAGGCAAATAAAAGAAGAATAAACATGGTATTTTAAAATTATGTATGCACGTCTTTTCCATTACTCTTATATATTGCCTTGTGAGTGAGGTTCTGCACCTATTTTGCAGTAATGAAAAAAAAATATTATTCATAGTAATTATTAGAATTGCTGTCTCTGTCACTGACTGCTGAAATGTTGATATGTCACCCCTGGGTTCCTGCTGGTGCTTTCAACTAGACTGTCCAAGAAAAAAGCTTCAGTGTTTTATATTTTCTGTTTAAAGTCCATTCTCATCATATGTCAAACACATTTTGTGGCCTCTTGCACCCCAACAATCACCCAGCCTTTTCAGTACTCAGTCAAATGAAGAGAAGGTTTTGATCTTTTAACATTCAGTTGTAACTTCCCTACAAAAAACATCATCACAAATGTCACTACCAGTGTTGCTGTTGACAGACCCTCCAGAGGCAAATGATTTATTATGTTTTGCCCCTCAGATGCATTTCTTTCAGAAGTGACAGACAATTCCAGGCAGCTGAAAGACTTATTTGCTCAGGCTTCCCTTTCCTAGATTTTTTAGGCTGTTGCATTTATACCAATCAAAGAGCTGGAATGATTAAATCAGGAGTATTCTGAAATAGGTCTCCAGTGCATATCACTTGGTTGCCTCTGATCTGTAATTTTTGGTGTAGAAATGTGTTCTTTGCCTTGTTGTTTGGTGGTTGACAGCAGGCTGAGATTCAATCTGTTCTGCCTGAACTGGGGTGTGCATTTGAACCTGATTTTTTTACTTCCCAGCTGGACAGGACATGGAAGGCTACAACAATTACAGGAGGTGGTGGTATAAGTAAGAAGGCAGCATTATGGACCAGAGTAAAACCAGGATGGCATATGTGATTTTAAGACATCATATCCTTTGATTGTGATACTGTCACAGAAAGGCTGCTTTCCATCATATCCTCAGTTCCTCAGATTTGAACTATCACTGTGTTAGAGCTGACCTTGCATGCTACTCCATATTTCACAATCATTATTATTTTTAATTAAATTTAGTATTTGGATTGATTTTACATGAACTGTAATGAAACTGAACATTTCCATTTATGCCATAGGTTTTGGCAACTTTCTGTCATCTTTCTTGTCCATATTTGATGTATTTACATTAATAAAATTGTTAGTTTTCCTTGGATCATTTTCATTTTCAGCAATATCAATTTGGTTTTTAAGAAGATGCCAACAATTCTGTCTTCTTTTCTCCTTGAAGTCCTTAGCCTGAACAATCATTTCTATCTTTGCTAATGTGAGATCTATTTCAATGTTCTTTTCAGCTCTTGATGTCTCCGTTGACCTGAGGACAGTATTTTAGTGACATTTTGTGAATGATTTTTTTTTCTCTTACAGATCTTCAGGTTTTAAGATTAATTACACCTGCAGTACATGCTTTCTTCTTTCCTTCTCTGCTGAAAATCGTAGACGGGAATATAATTACAATAGGAAAATGACTTGCAAGGTAAATGCTGGTTTTTGTATTTACTGAAGTAATTCATCAAGGTAATAGCGTAACAATGGTCAAATGGAGCATGGTAAAACCTCCTTGCCTATTCCTTTCAGGCTCTTCTGTGCTGAATAATGGAGAGACCATGCCTGTAGTAGAGGCAAATTTGTCTCTGGGGATTTGAGACTAGCACAAGTTCATCTGACCACCTCTAAACACCCTGCTTCTCATCTCTAGTGTGAGTTTGGTCTTTTGTCCTGCCAAATCTTAATGTGTGTCCCAGCTGAGCTCTTTAACTTTTTCAAGACCTTATAGTAGAGTAAATCGTGTGGTCAGATCATGTTCTGAGGCTGGAGTGTTCAACCTATCCCACCAGCAGTCAGGCACTTGGTGACTTGTGGCCCGATGTCAGGCCAGGATCTACAGAATACAGGGGACAAAGGATACCAGCTGGCCATTCCTTCTCGTGTCTCTGGGGTTTCTCTTGGGGATCATATGCAGATCTGTGTGTACATTTTTGCACTGTGTTGGTGCTGAAAGTGATATTTTCACTTTTTTTTTTTTTTTTTGGTATATTCTTTTGAGATACAAGAGACTATATTCTTGATATGCAAGAGGATACATCCTGAGATATAGCTAAACTGCTGGTTTGAAAGCTCCACCCTACCATCTTGCAGAACCTGATGGTAGCCTTATACTTGTGGTTCTGCTGCAGTGATTACATTTTTTGCAAGAGCTCCAGAAAACGCAGAAAGATGCAACCTGTTATTCTGAAGAAATGACTCCATTTCTTAGTTTGTGCTTAAAAATCACTAAATCACAGAATCATTTGGGTTGGAAAAGACCTCTGAGATCATCGAGTCCAACCTTTGATCACCATCTTGTCAACTAGGCTGTGGCACTAAGTGCCATGTCCAGTAATTTCTTGAACAACCCTGGGGATTGGTGACTTTGTCAACCCTTTTTATGAAGAAATTCTTCCTGATATCCAAGCTGAACCTCCCCTAACAAATATTTAGGTCATTTTCTCTCATCCTGTCACTAGTTGTCTGGGAGAAGAGACCAATCCCCACCTGGCTACAACCTCCTTTCAGGCAGTTGCAGAGAATGAGAAGGTCTTCCCTGAGCCTCCTTTTCTCCAGGATAAATAACCCCAGATCCCTCAGCTACTCCTCATATGACTTGCCCTCTAGACCCTTCATCAGCTCCAGTGCTCTTCTCTGGACTTGCTCCAGCACCTCAGTGTCTTCATTGTAGTGAGAGGCTCAGAACTGGACACAATACTCGAGGTGCAGCCTCATGAGTGCTGAGTACAGAGGGACAATCACTGCCTTGGTCATGCCGGCCACACTATTGCTGATCTGAGCCAGGATGCTCTTGGCCTTCTTGGCCACCTGGGCAGTGCTGGCTCATATTCAGCCACTATCTAGCAGCACCCCCAGGTCATTTTCTGACAGGCAGTTTTCCAGCCACTCTTCCTCCAATCTGTAGCGCTTCCTGGGGTTGTTGCCACCCAAGGGCAGGACTTGACACTTGGCTTTATGAAACCTCATACAGTTGACTTCATCTCATCAAACCAGCCTGTCCAAATCACTCTGTGGAGTCTTTTTATCCTAGGTCCTACTGCTGTGTACAAGATGACAAGTGAGACCAGACCTGAGACAGTTCAAGAAACAAAAGCAGCAAAAGCGACAAGCCACTCAATCTCTGTGTGACACAAGAGGTGTGCTATCACTTCAGTAGATCTTCAAATGGGAACTAAACATCTCCTCTTTTTTTCTACTTTCTGAGTTTTGGTATCAATCTCTTTTTACTAGGAGTCACATTACAATGGATTTTTATTAGTAATATTATAAATTATAAAGAGCAATAGTTATTTACGAATAGTATCTAAACTCAGACGACATGCAAGCAACCTCATACCAAAATTCAAGTCACATTTGAGAATATCTGAGATCAGTAATGACAAACATCTGTGCAAGTTATTAGCATAAAAATTGCTAAGTGACTCTCTGACCTGAAATAACTGGAGTTGTCCTACCCCACACAATTCTTTACAAACATGCTGAATCTGATAAGTAATTGATGCTGTCTAGGTCTCCTCAAAACATATTCTGCTACTTCATGACTTCTTGGTTGGACTTAACTGTTGTGATATTCTGTTGCACAACAGCTAGACTTTCTGCGGCATTAATGACCAACAAATTTCTTTCAAGTATCCTACCTGAAGTGCAAAAAAGCATGTGTTTCCAGACTGAAAGGTAACAACCAGCTAGCCTTACTATTCTAACAATCCACCTCTTTTCTATGTGTTTGAAAAATTATTTACACTTAGATGCCAGATTTAATTAGGATATTAGGTTCTTTAATGCATTGATTGTGGGTGTGAGCTTCTGGGACTGAAGGACTGCAGCCCCTGCATAAACAAGAATTAATGCAAGTGCTGCATCATGTGCTGGCTGCCCTGACAGTGTCACTGCAGAGTTCTTTTAGTCCAAGCTGAATTTGCTTTGACAGTATAAATGAAAAGATAACTATACACAAGTGTGTGGGGTTTTTTAGTTCAAAAACTACTAGCAGCAATCTCTTCTGTTCAACTATCTCAGCCTTATGATACCAAACTTTTCCTGAAACTTGGAATATTATTTTGACTGGCCTTCGCTCGAGGACTTATTTTCTTAATGGTTGATTGCTGCTGACGACAGCATATGAAGCATTCTTTTTGTGTGAAGATTTTAGAAATCTAAAGTATTTTTGCTGGGTCTCTGGGATAAATAAAATAAGATTTTCCCCTAAATAAGGCTGTTCAGTTCTACAAACTCCCTTGTGTTTAAAAGATATTAGTAAGAAAATTTCATTGTAGTGATCAGAGGATCACTGAAATGTATAGAGAAGAATTAACACAAAAAGGGAGAAAAATCTCTTGTTTCCTTAAACAGTACATCCTTAAACGGTTTTCGGTTAATTGGTAAATGATGAATTCTTTGGGGAATAAGGTAGACAGAGTGTACAAAATATAAATCATCATCATTGTCACAAAAGAAAGTCTAAAAGACATCCAAGGAAAACTTATGGTCCTTATTTGTGTTATTGTTTTATTGATGTTCTAGGGATGTATATATTAACATTGTGGTATATATTGTACTTCTTTTCTTCCTAGGCAGCAGTCCTTACTGTATTTCAATCCTTCTTTGATGTTTCTGTCAGCAAACTCAAATTGCTGGGGCAATGGTGCTTCATCCTTCTGGCTGTTTTCCCTTTTACAAAAATTTCTACATGGAAAAACCTTTGCCACACTTGGTATTTTTATTATCTCTAGACTTTCTTCTCATCAAAACAAGAGTAACACAAACCACTGTCCAAAATTCTATGCAAGATATCCCTGGTAAAATTTACATCTAATTCTTTTCCTTTATATGACACCTCAGATTGAGCAGATCAGTATCTCTTGTCAGAAAACATCACTTGTGCAAACTTTGTATGAATTACTAGTTTCACTTCAAAGACATTGCTCTTTTGACAGTACAATAATGACAAACAAACCAGAAGAAAAAAGGATGCCTGTAACGGAAGGTTCAAGAAAGTCGTCTATGGAATTTTTATGTTCCAGCTCCCTCTAAATAGATAATAAATAAAGTTCCAGGGCTGATCTTGCCATATATAATTTGTTACAAAGTCCCTTGATATTTTCATGATAGATTGTAAGCTTTAATTATTTTTTTTCATTTTAAAGAATAGTCCTATAAGTTTGAGACAACGTTATTTAGCTCATGCTGAATAGAATGTCATAACATCTGCAGATTATACACACATAATCACATATGAGTTCCTCTGAATGTGAAGGCAGGTCAAATTGGATGGACTTATTTATAATTTCAAGTCTTCTTTTGCTTTTATATTACAGATTCAAAGTCTGACTTTGGTGTTTGTAGGTGAGAGGAACTGCTTATTTTTTAGACCTGTTTGGCTCTTGTATTGTTTAGACCTGTTTGGCTCTAACAAGTCAGTCCAAGGAGTATTAAAAACAAATTAACATCTCTTTCAGCCTCCTCACTGAGCAAGATCCAAAACATGGATTTTAGGAGGAGGCTTTATTGACTCACTTGCAGATCTCCAGGGACAGAGTTTGTTTGTTTGTTTGGTTATTTTTTGTATTGTTTTTCTTCTTTGGGTTGTATTTACATAACTGTGTTCAACTTTTTGATGAACAGTTGAACGTTTAAGGAAAGTCCAAGACTTTTTTTTTAATGATACTGTTCTACACCAGTAAACTAAGTTCTTTTAAGTCTAAGACTGCTTAAAAGGATACTTTAATCTATTTGTTCCATTCATTAATTTGTTACCCACCACAGTATTGTAACTCTTGACAGAATCCCTTATAAGCAAGTGTTGTTGTTAATGTTATACTTAGAGTTAGTCTGAGATAGCCTGTTCAAGATTGTGAGGCTGGATTATTTTTCGTTCATATCACAGAGGAGGCCTAAATTAAATATGAGTTAGTGGAAGGGATGTTTTTCTCCCTCTGCTTTTCATATACAAACAGAAACTGCTTTATTTAAGTCATATGTAAGATATAACCAAGTATGTTTGTACTCAGAAGTGTATTTACAAGGCTGAGATAAACAGAGAGTTTAAAATAATTTAGGACAGTGGCACAGCATATGAGTCACATTTCCAATGGACACAGTACATCTACCCTAACATACACCAGGGGAGAGTCTTAGCACTGCTTTTATGAGAAACTCTTCTGAGAAAATAAGGGTTGTCCCATATACAAGATAATATTTCATCTTTATGTTATTCATTCTGTTCTGAGTAAAAGTGAATTCTTTTTTTTTTTTCCCTGATCTGTTTATATTTCGGTGATGTGATTACCTTAAAGTGAACATATTTATCATTAGGTTTTCTGGTTTGCAGAATTAATTCACAGTGTTCAGTAGATTCAACAGTCATAAATTCTGTTAGAAACATGATAGATATTAAAAGAGATTAATTTTGCTGCCATTTTTTTTATATGGCCCAATCAGCATTATCTTTTAGTACAAACACATTCTAATTCAAAGTTTTTCATTCTGCAATTTTTTGGTGATACAAAGGAAGGCATAGTGTTGTATAGTGTCGCTTTCAACGCCTTGAAAAGAATACAGTAATTCACTTCCTTCAGGTGGGACAATTAAAAAAGTTATCTCATTTCCTCCTGATGACTTCTTCTCAGAAGTTATCAGTAAGACTTGCTACTATTGAGGAAAGCAGTGAATGTAACACTGGCTTTATTGATGAACCCCATTGTAGAAGAGCAAACAGCAATTTTAGGTGTTAGACTTGAGGTTCACAGAAGCATAATTGCGGATGATTAAATGAAAATTTTTAAGACTGATTTTCATTAGTCAGACAAGGTAAAAATAGAAAATAGATGCAGATTACCCACACTACTGTGTTTGCTTGTAACAACTGCCTCATTTAAAAAGTTAAAGTATTTCAATTCTGCCTAATCTGTACTGTGTCACTCTGACAGAGAAGACTAGGAACATGGTGAAGACGGCTTAAGTCAACTCATACATTGTTCAATGGTATAATGGCTGTCTTCTTATGTTTTTTCCCTCCCAACATGTTTTGTGCCCTCCCGTTCTTTCCTTCCCACACTCCTTTCCCTCTAGTCCTGACTAAAAAAATCTGCCCCTTCAGGCAAATGTAAAATTCCCTCATGAGTCAGTTCGATTCAGTAAAACCTCATGAAACTATTCAGTTTTCCTGCTGGCTAGTTCAACACTTCAGGGTTGAATGGCTGCCAGAGCTGGCATAAGATCCATAACAAGAGTGTATGGCCAGAGGAAAGGCAAGATGAAAACTGAGGAGATGGTCTTTCCTTACTTTGGCAGCTCTAAAGCACTAATTTATATTATTGCATCTCCCCAAATCAAGTTTCAGAGAATTTCTACATTTTCTGGAAAAATGGTGTGAGTGGAAAGAGAACTGGCAGTTCCTCCAGTGAACAGCAAGGAGTCAGGCATGCCAGCCTCCCAGCTGCAATGAGGGAAAGTAGGTTGCTATGATTAAACCCTTCTCTCTTCATTGACCTCAAACCCAAGAGAGCTCTACAAAAGGAAGTAGTTCAGGTTGCTGGATGATCAGAAAATATAAAAATGAAAGTGTAGAAGCAAAGTCAGAAAGACTAAAATGAAGAATAGGGTGAAACCTGCAAGGAATGTCATGTGTAGGAAAAAGCATCTATAAGGGATTCTGTCAATAAACAGCAGAACCAGCAAAGAGTTGTTCTGCTGTTCATCAGTGAGTTTTTGACAGATAACATTGAGAAGGTTAAAAGGTTAGTTATGGCATAGCAGACACTGATAGCCAGTGAAAAAGCTAATACCTCACCCTCTAGTAAAGAAATGTTTACACAGAAGCTGTTTTTGATGAAATACTGAGATGCTTAAGGAACTAATCAATGAAGTCGCAGGCCTTTTTACATTTATTTTTGAGCATTTACAGGGAGCATACTGCATTACTAGAAAAGGCAATAACAGGCCTTTCTTTGAAAGGAAAAGCAGGACCTGGAAGTTACTGAACGGTAGGCTTAGTTTCAGCTCCTGAAAAAGTACTGGAGCAACTAGGCTGCTTATTTGTAGATAACTAAAACATAATAGGAATATGAGCAACACACATCTTTCGTGAGACAGCTTTCTCTAGAACAAACTGTATGAAACCATATAATTTCTTACTTTGACAGAGCAAAAATCTTTGATGTCAGAGGGGAAATAACAAATGTCAGTTATTTTAACATCTTGAATGCTTCTATTATTCTCATTATAAAACACCCTTTTTGTAGGTCTTTAAGATGGGATTGAACTGCTCACTGTTAGAGATGTTTTAGCTATAGTCAATCCTGTCCTCAGGCCAGAGGTTAGTGAAGAGATTGGGGCTGGTGAAATCCTGTCCAGCTTATCTGCATCTCTGCTAAGTTACAAGGAAATAGGAAATAATATCAACAATTAGGCCTTAAATGAAATCGACTTGAATACATTTTATGTGTTTACAAGGTTATTATAATTATGCTATTTCAATATAATTATCCTATTCGAATATACAGCACTAGGAGCAGTATTTCCTATTCACTGTAATGAAACAGTGTCATATTATAGTAACTAGTAGCTAGAGGATTTGTCTTGCTTTACTGCAAGTCTAGGGCTGTATCAGCTTGAGTCCAAACATCAGTAACTTAATGAATTGCAGAAGCTTTTCCTCTTTCTTGAAAGCGACATCTAAGAAATACAAATGTAAAAGTCCCTTCATATATGTGTGTGATATCAGCTCTACGAAATAGTTAGAAAAGTTAGAACAATGATAAAGATTAAGCAGCTTCTTTACAGGCAGGACATGTTGTCCTGTAGCTCTTCTGAAAAGGCTTCTTTGCCAAGGCAGAGAGGAGGACAAATAAATAACCCTTGAATGAAGAAATGCACTATACTGGTGATGATGTGCAGATAGGCTGACCAAGAACGGCCTGGAGCCTGAAATTAGCCATTGCCAAGTCAGAGGAGCAGAGATAAACCCCTGTGTATCTGGAGCTCTCTTATATTAAACTTATTTTCTGAGTGCAATATGTCCTAGGAAAAAAAAGCACCATGCTTAATGTTAAGTATACCATTTTGTGATCATTGCTCCATAGGGCGCTCAGGAAACAGTTTACAGACACCAAGAAGCAAAGGTTGGAAATGACAGGGAAAGCAACTTCAGTCTCCTCCTAGGGAATGATTGTATCCAGGAACATATTTTCTCTAAGAAGTGAAGACACATGTCTGCTTTGTGGAAGGGACACATTCAAACTGAACATTTACAATGAGAAACACGTGCCCCAAAGTGCACTCTGCACATGCGCTCCCTGCTCAAGGCCCACTGCATCACACTGCAGACCTCTGTTCATGAATACAGATTTTTCTTAGAAGAAAAACCTAGAAGAACAGGGGATTGGAGTGCTACCATGTTTCCTTCTGGCATGGACTAGGAATAGTGGGGTTACTTCCAGCCCCTAGAGACCAGAGAAATCCCGAAGGTGCAGTTTAGCAAAGTTTTGCATCAGCCACCCAGAGTGTGTCTGCAATTTCTTAGAGTTCTCTGTCTCGTAGCCCTAAATTCCTGCAGGTATAGTGAAACATTTCAAAGTGTCTTACTGTTTCTCAACACTATCAGCCTGAATTAGTATTACTTGCAATAGCCTTTTCCCCTTCTGTTTTTTCCCTTTTGGGAGACCACAACTTTTCATCTTAGTTGTTTCCAAAATTTTAGCAGATAAAGCCCTTGATGATTAAAACTCTTCTAAAACATATCTGAGCTTCAAATTTTCCAATGAATGCTTTATCTCTCAAGAGTCACTATAATGTGGCCTGGCCATTTTGTTTCTGATGAAATTCATGTCTTTCTATAAAGTGGTTAAATCTTACTATGATGAGAACAAGAATTATAAGGTTACTAGAGCTCTATATGAGCATTGTTTAGTATGGTATGGATTGACAAATAATTCCCGAAGAATCATTAAAAGCATTTAATAAAACTTATGAAGACGCCTGCAGGTTTTGAGAACTTTCTTTACACCACTTGTTTAAACAAATAAATAAAATTTCCAGGCAGAGATCTAGTGAAAATTAACTGCATTGGCAACATGCACAGTCCTTACTGAGAAACAATGGTGTCTTCTTTTAACTGTTAAAGACTTTCTCTGTGTATAAGGTAATCTTGCCCTCTAGTTTGCTTTCATCCTTTCAAGATGCTTCATCGTACATCACTTCTTCTGAGACCGACCTTTACTTCTGAAAGTCACTCAGCGTAAAGTCTTATTTGGTAACAATGAATTGTTTTATTTGATAGGATGTAAGAAGGCCTTATACTTAATTTAAAATAAAAGGAGGAATACAGTTTGTCAGAGACGTGGAAACATCAGGAAGGACTACAAAAGTCTGAAGAAATTCTAGAAGAAATTTTAGCAGGAGTTTTCTCACAGGTATATGCTTAATTACATCAGAATATTGGAATACAGACATTTAGTAAAACAGTGCATGGCTTGGAAGTCCAGTGCACCATGAAGTTTATTACCTTCATCTCCAGGGTAATTGAAATTACTTGCGTGAACAGAAGGAGAAAATAGAACAAGTGTTCTAACAAATGACAACTTGCTGCTGAGTTGCCTTTTGCAAGGTAGCTGGCAGAAATATAAAGTGTTTGAAGGCATAGCTCTTTTGCAAGATATATTGCACATGAGACATCAGCATTTCTACTTCCAAGACAGAGGATTATTTTTTCAGAGTTTAGCCTGTACACTTAGAAATATTCATATTTTTACTTTTGGCTGTAAGTCTGAGTGCAATGCAGGAAAATTATTTAGGACTCTGTGTTCCTTCTATCTGGAGAGAGATAGGCACTTCCCTTTGTCTCATTTCTTAGGCAGAGTTTCATTTCTTAGGCACAAGGATAGCAGTTTTATCATATGTGACTACATTGACAATATCTCTGTATCAATGACAGATACTCTGCTATATTAAAGTTTTTAAAATCTGTACTTGGCACATGATTAAGTCCATTGCTGAGTAGTACACACAGCTAGCTTGTTTGGTGTAACATTTCCTGAGATGCTTATTAAACAGTGACCATGCAAGTTCTCAGCATGCAGCTGTGGGAGTCCTATGGGTCCAAGCACCATTCCAGATGTCCATCCTGGGATTTCTTGATGGCATTGCAGATGAGGAAGAGTCCATCATCAAATGTTACAGCCTTTAAATCACATGCAGAATATCCTTCTCAGTGATTCTAAATGGGTGGGAGGAAGGGTGAATGGACTTAGCCAAGGGAGAGTGCAGAGATGTGGAAGGTGTGATGCTCCACAACTTCAATGCCTATGTCACTGCAGGTAGCATTTGACATGGGAACAGTGAGGTCAGTGACACCGACTATGCATCAGAATGTGAACTTTTGTTCCCTCCCTCTCATATTCCTGCTTTTTAAATTGAACCAGCACCCAGATAGGGTAGATACAGGTGGACCTCTGGTCTGAGATGGCTTGTCTTATGCTTGACTGACAACAGGAATTCATTTGGTGATGCTGTCATCAGCATAGTCCTTGCACTGTAATTTTATTCATCTTATTAAACCTATAAAAGATATATCTTTTACTCCTTTAGGCTTATAGGTATCTCTGCCATTGCTTTCCATATAAGAACAGCACCCGTCTTTGTACATATAGGACAACAAACTTCCAAAATATTGGCCTGACTGTTAACAGGGTAGATGAATTAGTTACTGAAAAGACAGAGATTCTCAATACTTTCTTCACCTTTGTCTTTACCAGCACTGGCCTCAGGTGCTGAGAACAAAAATCCATGCTGATGCAACCACAGAGCTGCTGTCAATGAAGGTAGAGTTGATGTATGAGCTGTTTCAGGAACTTGACCCCTGCAGTATGGTGAGCCCTGATATCCCCCAAGGTTATCAAGAGAACTGGCTGATGTCGTTGTAAGGCCACTCTCCATAATCTTTGAGAAGATGTGGATATCGAGGAACATCCCATAATGTTCCCAGAATGGCACCCCCATCTACAAGAAGCGTGTTATGATCTGATTATTTAAATTATTAGAGAAATGCTTCTTCCTAAATTAAGGTGCAAATGAGGCCATATGCTGAAGTCA
>JAWMRA010000090.1:50001453-50011499 GCA_035584735.1 Pseudotriccus pelzelni | reverse complement strand
CACAGTTGATAATAGAAGGCAGGTGCTATAAGGTTATAAAAAGTTAGAACCCATGGTATAGCCTTCATTGGTGTGGGATATAGCCCTTTGTTCCTTGATTTAGATGTTTGGGAATAATTTGGATTCAAAGGATCTGGGAAACAGAATGCTTATGTATTGTAGGAGAATTTTATATCCATTAAAACAGGGCTAGGTGGGAACTGTGATTGAATTCTATTAAATAAAAATATCTTTGAAATGTATGTGTATCTTTTTGATTTGTTAAAACCCATACATTTCAACTGTCTTAAAGGCATCACTTGCAGAAATGTTGCCAAGCTCACTGAAGTCTCAAACGACCAGGCCTCATAGGATTCATGGTTGGATTTACTCCAAGTGTATTTTAACAAGGGTTTCGACAACTCTGTGGAAATTTGATTGCATCATTAACATGCTAGAGACTTGTATGATTTTGACATATTTCATTATCTACATCTTATTGTAACTAATAAATAAATGTTGAGAAGTTGACAATTATGAGAGGCTGACAAAAGTGCCTGAAAATATTGTAGGTCTTCACGATGACCTGTAACAATTTGATTAAAATGAATGCCACAGAAAACTAAATGTATTACTATATTTTAATCTAGAATTTTCTCTGAAGAAGCAATGTACTGGCAGTCTCTTCAGTGTCAGATGGTATTGTTTCTCCTTGGTGCTGGAAGAAGAAAGCTTAGTTCAAAAAGCTTTTTTCAATAAACTTAGGTTCTTTATATTTGCACATAAAAAATGAAATGTCTTCTCAAATCCTGAAAAACATAGCACTCTCTCTGATACTACATAGTTGGACTAATGTAAAAGACATGGACAAGATACAGCTCCAGTTCTGCATTATTTGAACAGTAGAGTTACTGTGGCTCTAGGCAATTTTGATACTTCACTGGGTTTTCATAGGGCCATTCATATAGTCACTTATGTGTAAAAGCAACACGAAATCTGACAGGCAGGAGCTGTTTATATTGGCTTACCATTACTTTAAGTCCATTGATCCATTGATCTCCTCAGTGTTACTCCTGATTTATACTAGTTTGAGTCAGTAAGGAATCAACTGTCATAACTTTGCTGCAAATGCACATATTTTCAACAAGTTCAAATTTCTGGTATTGCAAAAATGCAAGACAGTTTCTGGAATCATATAAGTAAGCCAGATCTTGTTACCAATTATAGAGAGAATTAAAATGTACTGTCCTAATTTTTTAAGGACTTTTCTGGATGAAGCAATCGACTTAAATGAACCTGATCTGATGTTTGTAATAGAAAATTATTTCTAATTAGGTAGCTTGTTTCAAACATTTATTGGAAAATGCATCAAAAATTTTATGTGATCTTCACTGAAAAAATAATTTGCATGAAGCGCTACTAAAAAAAAAAAAGCAAATATAATGCTGTGAAATAAAATAAATCCTTCTCAATCTCAAAAGTGATATGAACTCAGTTCTTTAATGAAAGCTGGTACCTCTTGCCTGTCATCAAGATGACCTCTTGTTTCATTGTGCCTTTTAACCTTAATATCCATAAATTTAGTTTAAACACACACACCTTTGTTACATCAGTGCTATACACCCATGTTGTAGTTTTAAAGTGTTTTACAATTTTTAATGCAGATAAGGAAGTAGAAACTTTCCAGGACTCAAATACCAGCAATAACTGTGCTGCTAAGGATTGCCGCCAACCAGTAGCTCCTTCTGGGAGGGATTCCACCTCCCAGCAGACACTGCCTTTCAGCAACAGGATGCTATTTGTTACCTATGTGCTTGGACCTGAACCAAATATTTGAGAGGATAGGTATCTTTCACTTCTTTCTATCAGTAGTTTGTCATCAGCCTTTAAATGTGCTCTGTTGCCAGCACCATGGTTGAAGCAGTGTTCTGGGTTTGGCTGGGGTGGAGTTTTCTTCATATTAGTTAACCTAGGCCTATATTTTAGTTTTGTGTTGAAATGTGTTTTCGCTACTGTTGAGCGGCATTTACACGACTTCATAGTATTCTCTGCTTCTCACCCCCAACACAGCAGAGAGAAGACTGGGGGTGCACAAGAAGCTGGGAGAGGACACTGCTGGCACAGCTGACCACAACTGACCACAAGGATATCCCACACCATATGGCATTGTGCTCAGCACATAATGCTGGGGAAAGAAGGAGAAAGGGGGGTACTTTTGGAGTGACTGCGACTTGTGGTGGATCCATCCTTTTCTGGCAATGGATGGACACCTGCCTGCACATGGGAAGTGATGAATGAACTTGCTTTTCTTGCATGCGCAGCTTACGTTTTACCTAGAAAATTTTCTCCCTTTTATTCTACAGATTCTCTCACCCATTTCGCAAAGCAGAAGAGAGTGAACAGACATGGGTAATCCTAGCTGCCAGCTAGGATTAAACCACAACTATCAGGCTGTCAGACATCATAATTTTCCTGCTGACAATCTTGTACGTTACAGTCTTTCACCCCAGGCAGGCAGTCTCTGCTCCTGGGTGAACCCTGGACAATCCCATTTCCCAGTATGAAAGAGGGCATTAATTGCTTTGATGATTTTCAGATATTTTCCAAATTTGCTGCTGAACGGGCTAGAGTTTTCATGGGTTTGCCTCTAGACCTTTTGACTGGAAGAGTATGAGCCAAAACTGAGCCTCTCTACACAGACAAGAGACACATCCTAGCCAGCCAGCTAAGCAGGTTGTTCTAGCAGCACAGTGAGAGTCTGGGATAGGGGCACATTAGCTTCCTTATTCAAGGAGGTGTTGAAGACTTTGTGCAGCTGAATTATAATGCTATTGGATTGTAATAGGCACTCTTATGCACAGGCAAGAGGCTATGCATGTGAACTGTCACAGTCCATCTGCACTCCTCTGTGAGCTCTTCACCATGTCAGCCAGCAAACGCTTTCTATCTGATAGGAAGGGGCACCTTTGCCCCCAGGATCTGACGTTCAAGACAGAGGGCAATAAGTATCATGAACGTTGCACTTTCTGTACAGTAGAAGATGAGGCTGCAGCAAGTGTATTGCCTCCTAGATGTCCAAAACTTTCTGAATACCACAGAAGAAGGTCACCATGTATTCCAATCTATACAATTCTATTATTCTATGAAGAAATTAATCCAGAGGGAGGCTATTGAACAGAATTAATTCATTCAATAACAAATGCTACAGAGTAACCATAAGCATTGACAAGCATCATGTCACCAGGGCTTTTTGACTGAGGAAAAACAGTGCTGAAAGAAGTAGCTGGAAATCTTAACAGATGGAAATGAGCCTGGAAAGGATCTCCACAACCTGATCAGAGGCAGCTGAAGCAACCTAGCTCTGGTCAAGGTACAGACTAGAGAACGTCATCACAAGCTCCCTTGCTGTCACAGTGAAGATACCCATGTTGTCTTCTGAAGTCCTGAACCAAAGGAAATTTGGAAAAAAAAAGACCTTTTCAGTTTGGGCCTGGCAGAGCATACAAATAAGGCAGTTGTCTGTCTGCCTTCTGGTTCTTCAGGTATTTTGTTCTCATTTTTAGTTTTTGCTCTTTGTGGAATGAGAATGTGGGAATGCCCTGATAGCATTTCATATAGCTCACAATAATGGAGATTCTTAACAAGTTTATGGGCAAATAGCCCAGTCTTAATATATACTCTGAAAGTAGACAGTGAAGAAAAAGTGTTCTCATTTTAGTTTACAGCTGAAATAAGAAATAATTATTGTTGCCACAGGGAACTTTTTCTCAGTTATCTGAAGAGTCAAAAGTAGAATGTATTTGTGGCTTTAGCCTTTCTTAGTAACTTGCCAAAGATGCTTGAAGTTGACACCTACACAGTTCTGCTACTGTCAATAGTCTAGATGGACCTTGAGATATTCCTGGCCCAAACAAGCAGGCAGGAGATTAACAGACTGAAAACAGTTTCCACTACCGGTTGAGACTACTGCCTACTTCTCCCGGTGATGGGACTGTTCTTCAGTCTCTCAGTGCAGCAGCAATCCCTGGACTAATGCTTGCTTTCACAGATTAACTTTGGCCTGCTGGTCTAGCAGGAGACCTGTGCAGTCAGCTTGCACATGGCGAAGGAAGAGGTTTTTCTATTTTACAACAGTCACTTAAGTTTAAGCTTTAGTAAATGGATTTGCCTCCTGAAACAATGTTCTTTGCAAAAGCTTTTGATTCTGTCATTCCCAGCATTCATTCCATTTGCTGAAAGGGTGCAAATGCCAAACTGTGCAGCCATTCAATGTGCGTGTCACAGCTTGTCCCACACAGTCTGTGACATGACAGAGACCAAACTGTCTTGTTATAATGAAGGCAAGAGGGGAGGGGGGGCAGGCAGACAAAATGAGGGAGGGAGGGAGGGAGGAAGGGAGGGAGGGAAGAAGGAAAGGAGGAAAGGAGGAAAGGAGGAAAGAAAGACAGGAGCCTGATATCCTGGCCAGCATTGCTCCACAGCAGCTTAAAGGACTGGGCAAAAAATATAAGGAGCATTTTGGAAGAATCTTGTATTAGTAATTCTAATATCTTCTCTCTGCTTCATAGAGAATGAGGAAGCTGTCGTTCCATTAATAAGCAGAAAATTAATAAGCAGAAAAAACATCCTTGCAATAGCATGAAGTTCTACATCTTGGACTATCAGAGTGTCAGACAGCTCTGTATTCAGTGCTGGAACAACAAAAAAGTTTTGTATGGCAAAAGGTGGGTTTCCTTCACAAGACAGGTTCTTTCTTCTGGTAAATATGTATACATATACTGAAGTATCTATATTTTAATCTCAGACCTCATAGCCTCAATCCTAGTTTAGACATAATTTCAGGTAAAAGAAACATGATGTTGCAAAACTGGGAAAATCATGTCTTTTTAATGGAGAGTAGAACAAATAAAACGAAGGTTGAATGCAGTAAGAGATCATATTTTCCTGGTAATTAAGTTTTGTTGCAGAAGATAGTATGTGTTAACTACTGTATAATGTTAAGTTTCCTGAATTCATCATTTAAACACTAAGATAGAATTGTTTGTAGCATAACCTGCTCATAGAATATTAATTTAGCTTATTTTAAGGCAGATTACATTGACTGTTCTCTCCAGTCTCAGATAAGGGATTAAGTACTGCATCAGGGCTGAGTAGTAACTTTCACTGTGGTTCATCCAGCTTGATGCAATGCCTGAAGGCTGAAAGCAGCAAGTACTGCCTGTCTGTCACTGGAACTGAGATACAAAACAACTGCACTTGAGTTTTTGGTTTTCTTCTGCCTTTTCAAGGACATCTCAACATTTCTCATTTTGAATGTTCTTTCTGAGGCACTCAACTATGTTATGAAAGCATGTTAATTTCCTGATTGTTTATATTATAGGTTTATAAACCACAGTGATTTAAATCAGAAAAAGAATAAGTTCTGGATTTTTTTTTTTGACTTTTTTTTTTTTTTATTAGTCAGGAGAGTAGCTTCATGAAATCAAAATGGAGAGCTCAGGCAAGAGTAATGTCAATGCCATTTTTTTAAATTGAGGCAATAGCTTTCTCTTTAGCTGTTACCCTTCCCTGTGGGCTCCAAATCATGTTGGCCAGTCAAGAATATTTTTTTAGTATATATTATATTTTCCAGTGTGCAATAAACTGTTGGAATGTTTTTTTTTCATAAAGTAATTTGAAAGTACTCATTGGCAAATCTGTTTCTCACTTATTTGGTGTCTTCTTATGCAGAAGGTGACCTGTTTTCAGCAGCCTTAAAGCAATATACCGCTGTTCTTCTGGACTGGTCCTAGAACAGAGAGTCCTTCTGAAGCTGCACCCCAGTTCCACACTCAGAGTATACTGATAAGTTCGTATGTGGGGACGCCAAATGTTTTGAAGATAAAAGTGCTGGAGTTTTACTAATGATTAAACGTCAGTAAGCGACATTTTGCAGGTGAAATATCAAGCCCAGTGCTAGAAATTGGAATAGGAGGAAGATGGGAGGGAAGACTGGAAGCACCTGGCTGCATGAACATTAATCATCTCCCAATTGGCCATGGTCCACTTCTGAAACAACCAACCTGCACTGAAACCATTTCAATTAACTGAAAACAAGAAGAGCTGAAACTGAAACAAGAGGTTTCATTTTTTAATTTTCATTCTAAAATCTATATATTGTCATGGTGGATGAGATCCTGTGGGTTCTCCTAAATTTCAGGCTTCAAACTTGAGTACACCAGGATAAGTCTGTGTTAAAATATGGGTTATGACATTTATTTTGCCTCCTTGGTTACATCTGCATGATTAATTAAAACCACCCAGGGATAATTTTGTGGTCCTGAGGCCAAATGACATGACCGCTTTGGTCTTGAACAGCTGCATGTTCTGTCCTATGTCCTGTCCAAACGGCAGCAGCCAAAATGTCTGTTAGGAAGAATCCCTGGCACATGCTGTTGTTCAGACCGGGCTTAGACAACGTCTGGGAAAGCTGGCACTGCAGCAACCTCAGTGACTTTGTTCCAGGCAAACAAGAGATCCAGCCCTTACCCCAGTTTCTGTTTTATTTAGTAATATGATCTACCTACTTATCTACTGTCTCAGTTTAAATGAGACACAGGTAAAATTAAATTATAGCAAGGAAGGAATAACAGCTCTTTATTTAAAGGTATAAATGTATTGACATAAACTATTAAAGAACACAAGTAAAACACCCAAACTATAATCCTATACCCAGAACAATCCCCTTCAAGACAAAACGAATAAACCCAACAGTGAAAAAACAGTTCAGTGTTCACCCTTTGGGGCAATTATAACCACAGTCAGCAGGAGGTGCTGTTGAACCACTGGAGATGTGGAGCCTGCAGTTGTTTAAGTCAGTCGGCAGGGGGCGCTGTTGGATCACTGGCAGTCGCCGCGTGGGGCCTCCCAAGTGCCAGGGAGAACAGACAATGGACGTCCTCCCTCCTCACCAAAAGGGGGAGGGGGAGGGAAAAAGGAAAGTTCCCGGCTCCCAAACGCAGGAGAACTCACTCTTTCCTGGTGGCAGAGATGCAGGTGATAGGGTGTTCTGTCCATTTCTGATGGAGATCCAAGGAGGAAAACTCCAACTGTAACAGCAGGACAGCTATGAAAAGAAGCCATCCTGACTGCTCTCCCACAGCTCCCATGCTGGCAGCCCTGGCCACACCCCCCAGCTCCCATCACCTCTAGACCTCCTCCCGGCTTTACAAGCTCTCCTGTTTCCCTGGAGACAAAGTGAGGCCATTAACATAGCAATGCAGCCCTACTAGTTCTCTTGTCCTGGGCCATTTAGTTGCCTTGATACCTAATTCCCCCAACACAGTGGGCAGGGGAAAAGGTAAAATTCCAGCACGGCTCCAAGAACAAACCAAACCATGACACCTACCTACCTCCCTACCTATATATCTATCTGTGCACATTTATTGATACATGATGTGTACAGAATATGCAGTAGTCTTGATGCTGAAGTACTAAATGAATGCAATCCACTGGATTGCCTCCCCTTCCTACTTCAGGATTTAATTCATTATGTTTAGCTCTAAAATGTGAGAGTGAAATGTCAGTTTCTAGAAGGTAGCAGTGCAGTGTACAAATTCACACAGAAGAACTTAACATGCAAAGTACAGAACAATATCTATCCTTTCAGAAGATTTGTGAGATCTCCGGGTAGGAGAGTGGTCCTGATGGCACTTGGAGGTCCTTCCTTGTACCTTTGCTCTAACCTACAGAGAAGGGATAAGGAAAAAATTATAAAAATAATAAAGTTAATAGTCACTGAGTTTCAGTCATAAGTTTCTCCATGAAAACTTACTCATTTGAAAATATGGTGTTATCACCTCTGAGGAACCATCACAGAAAGGTAATGCTCTATTCCCTTTGAAAATACATCCTTTGTAGCAAAGTAACAAGCATCTTTTGCTTTGGGAACACTGGCAAGAATTTATTCTCCATTAAATGCAAAGATTTTCTTTCTATCCTTCTAAACAGTCAACAGAAATTTGCAAACATTACTGGTATATCTGTATTTCTGAATTGACAGTAATACATCCATATTGTCTGGGAGTTATTATTAATACTGAATCTTCCTACATATGAGAAGTTTAAAAATTACTACTATGTTTAGCTTCTCTATGCATGACTGTAAGATGGACAGCTAAAGCCTACAAAAGCTATATTAGGAATACTTTGAAACAAACCTAAGCTAAATGAATTTGAACTGATGAATGTATTCAGTCTTGAGAAACTGAGTCTAGGAATACAATCTGAGTCTCCTTGCACCAGATCAAACTAGTGATTAAACTGATGAAGTAGAGCCAATTTTGTACACATATCAAATAAAACCAGAATCTATATTTATTAAAGACTACTTATTTCCGTCTGATTTAAACACATGTATATCTTATTTATTTGCAAATAAGACAGCCCGATCTTACCATTTTTAGCATCGGAAAGCACCTGCTGACATTGATAGAATGTTGTATGTGTTAGTTCTGCAGATGAGACATGAGGGGTTTTTTTTTGCTGGCATTAGGTGGAACCATGAAATCATAGCATAACTTACTTCGGAATGAAAGTCAGGAGGTCATCTTGTCCAATCCCACTCTCAAAGCAGGACTGGCTTCAAAGTCAAGGCCAGCTTCAAAGACAGGTATTTTTCGGTGTCATATACAGACAAGTTCTGAATACCTCGAAGAATAATCAATATTTGATGAGTCAAGGAATAGGAAGGAATTTTTTCATTCTTTTTCATTGCTGGCCAATAATCATATTGTCCCTCCAGCTACAAATCCTGAGATGTCTGCCCACTTATGCTCTTTTTATGATTTTGCTTTACCCAACAGTTAGACAGGAGGCTTTATATTACTGTTACGTGTATTATCTTGAGGTTTCTCTTTGGTAGACTTGGCAGAGAAGATAATGCCATGAAAAGGATTTAAAAAAATAATCTTTAAAAGCTGTCTCTCCTCCCCAGTAACCAAATGTACCATGGGGAAAAAAACCTAAAGGGATCTGTCCCTTTTTTTGTACAAACTGTCTTGTTCAGCACCCCTCGGCAAAAATATTTTCAGCAAATTCAGCTTATTTACATTCTGATAGTACAAGCCAGTGCTTGACATGTGCCATCTTCAGTGGGAGAAGAAACAATAGTTTAAAAAGAAATTGATCATAATTTCCTAAAAGGACTTCTGTCAGTTGATGTGAATTTTTTTAATATTCATGTCATCTATTTAATGTCATTCAGTTTTGGATACTGAGACAGAAAAAGGTAGGCGTAAGAGTTTGATGATCCAAGAGCAAAATCTGAATCAATGGGACTGATTTAATAGCAAACTTAGAGTGAGTGATTTTTTCATGGTCAAGAAGATCTGTGCAATCAGTTCAACTAACTTGGAGGCTGCATATTTAACAAGGCCACATCCACCACATTTGTGATTAGATTTCTAAGTATTAAATAGAAGATAGCCTCTCTGCTATCTGGTGCTTTTCATCATATCCGGAATTTTCTGAATATTACTGTTCTCTGTGGTCTTAGACATGTCTTGATTACCCTGAGTTGAATGAGACATAGTTTTGAAATTTAACAGTCCTGTTTTCCTGAGGGCATCTTTTGGGTTGGGTTTTCTAAATTTTTTTTTGTTTGTGGGGGTTTTTGTGTGTGTGGTTTTTTTGTGGGGTTTTATTGTTTGTTTGGGTTTTTTTTGTGGTTTGTTTTTTTTTTTCCTGTGATTGAATTTTGCCAAAGATGGATTTTGTTGCTTTTTCATATACCCTCAACTACTGGACACCTCGTAACTGTCAGCTGTTATTTCATACTCAGAAAAGCTTTCTGCCTGATGCATGGTTGCAAGTCAGCTTGTATCCGTTCAGTATCCACCATCAGATGCTCAGCATTTCTGTGCGTCTGCTCCCTGTGTGACTGTTACACTCTGGATTTTAAAGCTATAAGTTGCCCAGAGCAATTAAATTTTTATTTAAGACTTTTTTAAAGCCTTTTGGTTCATTATAACCTCTAGTTAGCATCCGGAGAGTCACACACTCTTCTCTAAGAGAAATTCTTTTTAGTT
>JAWMRA010000090.1:49986762-50001353 GCA_035584735.1 Pseudotriccus pelzelni | reverse complement strand
CACGCCATATTGGTGTCTACATGGTCCTCTCGGACCCTATTTATTCTTCTATTATATTAATAGAATTGCTATACCACAAGAGAAGGAAAAGAGTAAAAGAAGAAAACAGATCAAAAGGGTAAAGAAAGAGAGAAAATGAGGGAAAGTAAAAGTGGTTATTGACAAAATCAGATGATTCTCTTGGTTCAGGCTGCAGGAGAGACAAGAGGGAAGGAGAAAGAAAGACCACATGTGTGTTTACACAGTTCAGTTTTCCCTCCCAGGCAGGATATCCTGTCAGTGCCTTCCAGGCCAGAGTGAGTTGTGCTGTAGCTGGTCACAAGCTCCAGGGGTGTGGTGCGGGCAGGCTGCCCGCCAGCTCTGCCTTGACTGACAGCCCGGCTACACGGCCTTCAGTGATGCCCTGTGCTCTGCATGGGCTGCAGCCCTGCTGGCTCTGCCATGTGCCCTCAGCAGGCCTTCCATGCAGACCTTTCAGCTCTGCCATGTACCTGCAGGTCAAGGCCCAGCCCTTACCCACACACTCACAGCGAGTTTGTTCTGACCCATATCAATAATTCACTGAGATTCAGATCTAGGATCTCACAGTGCCACAATGCAACATTTCCCAGAAATAGGAGGAAACTCCTGTGGATGTGTTGCACAGCAAGTATGAACAGAAATCCCATATAAGCCTGGTTTTGGGAGATAAGGACTGGGCAGAATTCTCTGTTTAGAAAGCTTTACTGTTAATGCAGCTGCACGCATGAAACATTGCTTTAGAAGACATATGTATGTATACACCAATCAGAAAAAAACAAGGCTAGATGTTCCTGTCTATCCTATCTTCCTACCTTTGACTCCAGAGAAGGCAAGAAAATAAAGCATTTCCTTTTGAAATGATCAGCTGAGGATGAGATCCGAACTGTTGAACTGAGGGGTTGGTCACTGCATTCCAGATCAGCTTCCAGATGCTGCTCTAACCATTACCAACAAGGCCTCAAGGTACTGCCTCCTTTGAGCTTTCTTTTGAAACTCTTTCCCTGTGCTCAAAAGAACAAAAGCAATTGGGATCCGAAGGAGCAAAGTCTGAATATTACTGTGTGTTCTGGTTCTCGAAGGACTCACCCACACATAGGAAACAGGGATCTAATCTGTTTTTCAAGGTTTGTTTGTATACTGGATCAAATTACTATTTAATCTATATGGAAAATATGGTCACCTTTGAACTATTTAGTGCAAAATATTTTTGATTAGGTATTATATCTGAATAAGAGTAATATCCCTTACAGTCATGTTCTTGAAGGAAGGAATGACACAGACTTTTTTTGAGAAAAATAATTTAGGTGCCTCACTTCAGGAGAGGGTTGAGAGCTCTAAGTATAAAGCAGGAGTAGGTGCCTCCCTGATGAGTAAGGTATCTAAGCCCTGAAAAGTCAGAGTTTGTGATGGAGGCCTGGGTTTTCCATTCGATGTTGTCCTTGTATGTAGCTCTCACTGAGTTTTCTCTTCTCATATATTGTAGACCCGAACTGTGAAATTCAGACCATGGATTTTGTTATGGAGGCCACACCAATTCCTAATAGATACAAATCGTTGTAGGCCAAGCTGTACAGGAAAGGTGCCACTAACAGAAAAACAAAAACAAAAAAAAACCCAAACCAAAAAAAAAAACCAGGAGGCAAGAAAGGCAGTGAAAAGAACTTGGTGCAGGAGGCTGGTCAGAATACTACAGTATTTCATGTGAAAACAAACAATTTAGTGACCAAGATAAAGGGATAAAAGTATAGATACTGAAACCTCTGAGTTGTAATCTTTACAACTGTGCAGAGTGGGTGTAAAATTAAACTCGTGTGTTAAGTACAAAGAAAATCCTACTATGTACCATGTAGAATTACTACCAATTTTTCAAATATGTTAGTGATTTCAAAGATGTCCAGTTCTGAAAAAGAAATCTGAACAAGCTGAAAAGAATTTGAGAAAAAGGTGTATAAGGGACAGTGGGAAATATTATGGATTATACACACACAAAAACACACGAAGTTTGTCTCTATCTTATAAGGGCAATAGTGGAGCTCTGCTTGAACCAAAACAAATATATTTGTCCACAGTACTCTTGACAGTAAACAAGATTAAAGCTATACTCAAGAAAATCCAGAACCAATGCTACAGCCCTCTGTCAGAGGAAGCATAAAAGTTATGGGAAGCTTCTGAGGTTGTTAACAAAAACCAAGGTTCCTTCCCTCAAAAAAACAAAGCACAAAGAATTCTTGCTTGGCAAGCACTTTTTATGCTGAGTTCTCCCAGCCCTACTGCTCTGCAGCTATGGCACTGTCTGCACAGCTTCTTTATTCCATTTATGTATTAGCTACACTAATTGTCAGATGCAGCCAAGTCTAAGGAACCATGGGATGTCTTCTAAATAACTTCAGACTGCAAAGTGGAAACACCAACAACAGTCACTAGTCTTAAGGGATGTGGCAGGAGAGAGAAATCGAGTTCATTTTAAGTAGGATAAAAGGTATGCTAAAACATCTGAGAGTAAAGTATCTTTACACATTAGGTAAAATGGAATTTTGAAACAAGTCATTTCATCAAAACCACAGAAATCTAAATCTTTCTGCATGACTGGTGTGTATGTTGTACCTTTACAGGTAAAAATGGGACTCCCTGTACTCCTCTATGTACATTTATGTGACTGAAGAAATTTTAGCTGATTTTTTAACAAAGTGGAACAAGTAAAGGTTAGCAGAGGAGGCTTGTCGTATGGAGGATGCAGACTGCCCAAAGGACAGCATCCATTAATATAAACTAGGAGTTATTTACTGTAAACTGACCATATGAGTCATCATACTTGCCATCTTAGGTGTTTAGAAAAGCCGTTACGATTCTGTAATTTGAAGGAAAAGAAGCAGGATTACAGTCTAGACATTACAGAAAAAAGGTCAGGACATAAGCTTGTTCTACAGCTTTAGTTTTTTTCTAGCTAGATTAAAATTGCCCAAATCTAAGAAACAGGACAAATGAATCATATTTCTCAAGAAAACCATTATAGAAAAGTCTTTACATCTCATCTGCAAGGTACTTTTCTATTAGCCCAAGCCATAGGGCATACTTTGGGATCATAGCTAAACCATGCTATTAAAGTTGTTCCAGCTAAGACTGACAAATAAAGAAGAACAGAAATTGCTACTGAGGAGGAAGCACAGACAATGACTGTGGGGCCCAAATAGACCACAGCTTGCGAAGGGCATGTTTTCTCCATTTAGTCATGCACTGCTCATCTTTCTCTGGCTCCACTTCCTGAGCCTTGAGGTGATGCTTAGGAAAGTATTAACACCTTATTATGATAGAAAAATAAGTCAGTGAGTTCAAAAGTAGAAAGGTATGAAACAGGGGAGTGTCTGAAGAGGAGAATTTTTATAAACACTGTCTTATGTTTCCACTTTTGTGAGTTTCAGAAATGTCACAAACTGTTGTGCTGGGTTTGGCTGGAATGGAATTAATTTTCTACAGTGGCTAGTATGAGGGCTATGTTTTGGATTTGTGCTGAACACAGGGTTGATAATAAAGGATGCTTTTGTTATTGCTGAGCAGGGCTTACACAAAGCCAAGGCCTTTTCTGTTTTTTATAGTGCCACAATATTTTTATATTGTCAAGGATGTTGGGGGTGCATGAGAGGCTGGCAGGAGACACAGCTGGGACAGGTTACCCAAACTGACCAAAGGGATATTCCAGACCATATGACATCATGCTTAGCATGTAAAATGGGGGAAAGAAGGAGGAAGTTTGGAGTGTCAGTCTTCCCAAGTAACAATAATGCATCCTCATGGGTTTTAGTAGCCGGAGGGGGCTATAGAGTGGTTTCTGTCAAAAGCTACTGGAAGCTTTCTCTGTCCTATGAAAAGCCAATGATAGCCAGCTGTAGGTGAATTTCCTGCTCCTGGGCAAGGCTGAGCCAATGAAAATGCACTTTTGTGATAACATATTTAAGAATAAAGGAAGACAAGCCTGTGGCGTAGAAGGAATTCCATCCCAGAGAAGAGCAGAGAAGAACATGGGATAACAAGCAGACTCCAAGGTCAGAGGAGCAGGGGAACACTGAGAACTGAGGCTCCTGCCACTGGTGGAAGACCGTTGGTGTTCAGAGATTTTTCCCCTCTGCAGCTCATGGAAGAGCCCATGATGAAACTGGTGGTTACATGAAGGAGGCTGTGATCCCGTGAGAGATCCAAGGATGGAGTGACATCCTGCAGAAGACCTGTGGCCCATGGAGAGGACAACCCACACTGAAACAAGTTTTCCCAGGTAGGACTTGTGACCCTGTGGGAGACCCATGCCTATACAGTTCATTCATGAAGGAATGACCCATGGGACAGCAAATTAAATACAGCTGTTGCCTGAGGGGTGGATAGACCCACAGGGTCTATCCATCCAGGACTGTCTCGCACGGGAAGGGACCCCATCCAAGCAGGGGAAGAACTCAGAGCCATGACCCCCCTGTAGCACATGCTAAAGACTATGGTGGAGCAGGTTGTCCCCCTGCGGCCCATAGAAGACCATTGGGATGCAAAGACCCCCTCGTGCACCTGATGGAGGAGTAATCCAAAGGACAGCAGATTGGGAAGAATTGCTGTCTGAGGGGTGGCGTCAGGTTACCAGCAGTAGAAACAACAATGAACCTCTTTTTCCATCTCCCTGCACCACTGAGAGAAGGAGAGGAGATTTGCAAAGAAAGGGGAGGGGGGAGAAGGTGTTGTGTTTTAAGACTGTTTTTACTCTTCAGCTCTTATTCTATTAGCAATGAATTTAGCTTTTAGTTTATTAGTAATAAATCTAAGTTTTATCCTTAACTGAGTTTGCTTTGCCTGCTAATAACACTGGTTTCTCCTAGTTCTTATCTCTACTCAAGAGTCATGGCTGGATTTTTCTCTCTCTCTCTGCTGTGCCCAGAAGGAGGGAGGGTGAGGGGGAAAGCAGCTTTCTGTGAGCACTGGCATCTGGCCAGATCAAACCGACTACACACATGATGTGTCCCTGCTCTCCTAGGGATGACTGAACACCTGCCTGTCCATGGAAAGCAGTGAATTAATTCCTTGGATTTGCTTTGCTCGTGTGTATGGCTTTTGCTTTCCCTGTTAAACGCTCTTTATCTCAACCCGTGAGTTGTCTGGCTTTTACCCTCCTGTCCAGTCCTACTGCTGGGGGAGTGAGTTGGTGCATGGTACTTGGTTGCTGGCTGAGTTAAACCACTACAAGTATGATAGACTCCAATGGATAAATTTGAATTAAAGAATTCAGTAACTTAATATTTGTATTTTACCTGCTCAAAGGGGTTCAGATTTGAAGGCTCCTAAATATATAAAAGCTGATTAAGAGAAAAAGCAAGTACCTCACCTTCCTCCAGCATTTGTATAGGCAGCTAAGCCAGTAGAGAGTAACTTTAAAAGTCCTTACAGAATGATTTTAATTCCAGGAACATATTATCTCTAAAGATACAAACCAAGAAAGGGTTTCAGTGACAATTAAACACGCCACACATTTTGAAATTAGAGATGGTAGCATTTAGCCACAAGATTAAGAGCTCATGATCAGAGCTTTTTCAAACAGCTTTGGGGAAAAAAATAAGCAAATATAGTAGTAAGGCTGAGGCATCATGTTCCAAGTCAGCTAAAAGAAAATGTGCATGGACAAACCGTAACTTCACAGAGTCTAAAAGGAAGTGCTGACCCAAGTTTAACTATAGTGATGTGAATAATACTACCCTAATGTAGCATTACCATATGTATTACAATTCTGCACCCGTAGATTCTCTTGAAGAAAACAGCTGCAATGCTGAAGTTTTAATCTTTTCAAAATTACAAGGCAGAAAAATTATTCAGGCCTCAGAATGTGAGTATCACAAAAGGAACGGTTATGAAGACTGTCATTATGGCAACTATTTGCTCTTTCTTTTTGTTAAAAAGATTTTCAGTTCTCAAGTTTGATTTTGATATCTGCTTGTAATAGGCCATTGGTATATGTTTTCCAGTGTCCACATTTTTTTTTCAAAACAATAGCAAATTTCCTAAGATTTGTGATAAAGAACAAGGGGTTATGGGAAATAGTGTTGCCAGCTCAATTAATGACAGATCTCCTTCTCTAAAGAAGGACAAAATACCTGGCATCTGTTTGAACTATCAGTATAAAAATTAAAAAAAAAATAAAATTCAGAATAATCTTCAAATATTTCAAGGAATATAACCGTGCAGTCAGTAATGTGTCCCAGGGTCAGGTGAGGAATTTGTTGGAAATGTAGTATGGCTTCATTTTGACTTGAATATCCAGGTTTCTTCTGAAGAAACCAAAGTTCAGAAGGATTCCTGTCCCTCATTTTATTGTGGTCCAAGTGTGAGCAGGTACATACTTGGGTCACGAAGCCTGGGCGTGCTTTTAGGTTCACTAGGTTAGATGTAGTCACAGGAAGGAGACTCCAGCTGGGACCTATGAAGTTTCGAATATCAAAGATATCATCCTCTTAATGCGTGTGTCTTCCTTTTGTATATGCAGGATTCCTCTTATGATCTGGGATATTGTATGGCAGATTTGTCTGAACAACATGACAGGGAAGGCTCACAGAACAAGAGAAAGTTTTCAGCACTTAGTATTCTTGTCACCTCTTGGAATTCTGTAAAGAAAAATTATAGAAAACATGTTTTCTTTACCTTCCACCTTTGACCCACCAGGATTCACTTGAGTCCTGTTTCTAGAATTCATTAATACTTCTTTCTAAATTAGGTTATTTTTTCCTAGGAGATAGATTGTTTCAAAAAAACAATAAAAGAAAAAAACCTTGCAAGACTCCAACTATAAGCCCCAAAGCAAACTGAGGGATTTTCTTGGCACGTAGAAGACAATGAAAAGTACATGGACTTCAGTCTTGGTTGTACTAGAACTGGTTTTAACTCCCATATGCTAAAGCAGAAGATCACAGAGTCCATATGTATCACATATGTGCATGAGTTAAATAAGAATAAACCCCAAACTTACTGTGTTTAACAAGGTAACTGAAAACAATGCATATGTCTGCAATAAGTTCTTTAAGCTAAACCTGGGTGCTTCCACTATTTTCAAGCAATCTCCACAATGGGGAAGCACAACTTCAACAAAAACATCAAAAACTGGATATGGTAATTTAATGCCCCTTCTCTATTCAGTATTGAATGTCTTATTTTCACTGTATGTAGCTATATAAATTTATATGTTTGGAATATTGTGGAGCAATGCCTCACAGCTCATGTGTTCAAACAAGATAGGGCAGTATTTACTGTTATGTCCATTTTGTAGGTGGGTTATTTGAATTGTGGATAGCACTCCTCAGAAAACTGGGATTATTAGAAAAAAGGTTTTCATGGCTCCCAGTGCCCATACTGGCTCCCACTCTGACTCCAAGATAAAGCAATATAAATAGAATAAATACTAAAGGTTCCTAATCTCTCTTGAGGTAGCTTGCAGTGCAAAGCTTTTAGTGTCAGAAACTCTGATTTCTGGAAACATACCTCAGGATTCTTGGTATGTCACTACCTGTTCAGGGGTTATTTTGCACTATGTTGTTAGAACAACCACCTGCCCTTTGGAGCCCCCACGATGATTGTTTGTAGAAGTCTGCAGAGATAAAAAGCAGAAGTGGTGTAATATAGACTTCCCTACCCATCTGAGGCTGTGATGAGAGGGATACAGCAGAGGCTATCTGAGACAAGATGCAGACATTGTGAAAACACCTCAGGCGTTGACCCACTTGCAAATTGCCCTAGATAGACACAGTTCAATGACAAGTTTGTTGTCAGCAATGAACCTATGTGCCAGGAAGTGGTATGACAAGAAGGGTTTGTGGGATGTAGTGTTGTAATTAACATGTGGGGCATTACTGGAGACTTAGGATCTGGGTACCTGTTCAAGCCAAACCATTTCACAGCTCTGCTTCTGCTTCTAGTTCTCTGCTTTTGTTTTCTCTCCATTATCCTCTCCTTTCACCAGAGTAGTCCATAGTCAGATGGGTCTACAAACTTGCCATTCCTCAAGTCATTCCTCTCACTATCAGACATCCAATACTCTTCGTGATTTATGTCGATGAAGAGTTATTCCACCAAAGTTAGTAAAGCTAAATTAATGATGAAATCTTGGTGAAAGAGAAAAAAAAAAAAGCCTCCACAAAGTTTTCAGTGAGCATTCATCAATACAGCCTGTCTCCTGCTGTTTCACTTATACAAGTACTCTTAAACTCACCAGTTTAAGTGATAAGTTAGCCAGGCTTAAAACCAGTATGAGCTGAGGAAAAAACAAAGGGACATAAGTTAACTCATCTATTAATTATTTGAGATTAATTCATGTTTATCTGACATAATCTGTTTTTTATTTTACACAGAGTTAAAAGTGCAGGAGTCACATTTACTACACAGTTTATAAGCAGTAACCTGATGATGGTCTTTTCCTTTATTAGGTGCACCAGACTGACCTAGAGATAGCCTCCCAAATAATGGGAGGTTAATGACAACTCATTTTAAAATCGTATAACTGACACATCAGGTTTTCAATTGACTATAAACCATTTAAAATATCTCAACCAATAGGAAATCGACCCAAAAAGTTGTCAAATAAACCATTAATAAAAATCTACCTTGATGATTAGGAGCCACTGTCAGTGACAATGTTTTTTTAAACCATGTCAAATCAACAGATTCCATTTTTAGTGGAATATTTTAAAAGTATATTCTGACCTTTATGTTTCAGTAGAAGCAATAAGCTCTAGAGGGTTATGGGTGACAGCACTAAAGACTTTACTACAGCTAAAGCTCATTCCTTACTGGTACTCTGTATGCGCAACATTGTGGTATTTGTCCACCACCTCTTGTTTACTGTATCTCACTGTGAAATACAGCCTAATAATGACATTCTCTTTATTCAGAATGTGTGCACTTAACCTGATTAATTTTTACATTATATATCTCCTTCCTTAGCTAATTTAATATTGTTTCATCTGAAACCCAGTGATTTTTTTTAAAGTATATTACTAGAAATTAATTTCTCAAATTCTAATATTCAGGAGGATTGAGATGGGATCCTGAAGGCCTCATATGAGTAAGAGAAGCTCTCCTAGTGACCCATTAACTCTGGCTGCTATCCAAAACAAACACACCCAGATGGTGGGTTCTGCAGTGGCACTAAGGGAGACATTCAGCACGAAGCTACGAAGAATTAGAGAAGCCATCCTGGTAAAGGATATGATAGAGATTACTTACGTTTCTAGAGAACTTGCTATATGCAGTAAATTCTGAAATATAATGCTGATGCTTCAATTTGAAGAAAGACCCACTTCATTTTTCATATTTCAGTATATTACAATTGCAGTTTTATATTCTGTATATTAATAAGATGAAACCCAGATCCAATGAGATACATAATCATTTAGAGCATCAGGTTAACTAAGTTTTGGCAATGGAGATTATTTGGGATGATGTTTATACTATGAAATTCAAGTGAAGACAAGACCTTGTAGGCTCAGATGATCCTGCTCTCCAATCTCATTTTGCAGCTGAGGTTGGCTTTTAGGGTATTTGTCTTTTTTTGGGAAGTCAACTGTATTCTAGTGACTTCACAAAAAAATTACTTATGCAGCTCTTTCCTTTGCCAAAAGGCCAGCCAATTTACTGGGCAGCAATGGCACCAAACCTTGAATATGAAAGAGTCAGTGTTGCATGTTCCAGGTATGAACAGGGTGTCAGTCATCAATGCTGACAGAACTGGTATATCCTTCACTTATCTCCTCTGCAAATATGGGTAAGGGAGCCAAAAAGGAGCCAACGGGAGCTGGCTGTTAAGAAAGGAGCCCATCATCCATTTACACAGCCTGGGACTCGACCAGGACTGAGCTTTCCACAGCAGCATGAATAGTTCAGAATGTACCTGTTCTCACAGACTCTAATTGCATATAAACTTCTGAATAGAATGATCCCATGAAGGTTAGAGTAATGAGTACCCAGAAGTCTGCCAGTGGCACCTGATAACAAAGTCTTTAGTGACCAGAAGCAGCTTAGGTTTGCCCAGCTACAAAATTTGCATTCCTCACTGTGATAGCATTACAATTTGTTGCACAGAGCTTCTGTTTCCTGGCCAGTCCTTCCAATGCCTTTGATGATTGTTACAGGTAAGTCAAGTCTTACAACTTATCTATATGGTTTTAGGTCTGGACATAGGATATTGGATCAAATAAGATCTTTCAATAGCGGCTTCTGAAGTTTTCAAATCTTTCCAAAAGTTTCTCTGCAATGAGTGGGTCCTGCACAGAACAAATTTCTAAGGGCATGTGCCCCTAGTGCAAAGGTGACTGCCAGGGTAGTGTTTTAACCAGTAGGACAAAGTAATGTACTTAAACTAAAAGCTTTGTAATAAGGAAAAAAACCTCCATCAGCAAAACTGCTCAGTTTACAGTGACTAATATACTACATTCCGGCAATGAGCACGTAAGGCCATGATTCACAGCCTCTGAAATGGTATATGATCTGTTATTAAAAAGTGATACAATACTTTACGGTCTTCTGAAATATATGATGATACAAGAAAGTCACATTCAAACATTTTCTTTGGAATTCTTGCAATTTCTTTGACTTAAAACCTCTTTTTAATTTTACTCTTCCTCCTCCTGGAGGGAGAATATTTCCTTCTAGTCATAGCAGAGGTAGAAGTAGGTGGAATGACTGACTTAGAGGGTGAGTCTAAAATATTCCATCAGATAGCATCAATCCCAAAGAAGCAGCTGGTCACACTATAGTGAATGGTTTTGCTTGGTCACTTGTGGCTGGTTATAACAGTAGAAATTACTCACAGTTCAGCTTTAGGTAAGATTAATACCACTGTGAAGGTTATTTTGGGTAAGAGTTATACCTCCCCTTATGATGGGAGAAATTACTAATTTAGAATAACAATAGCACAGGGAGGCTGCACTTATCCAGGTACAATCTGTTTCTCTTGTAGGCTTTGATTAATGGATTTGTCCTGGATTTTTCATGCAGAAGTGTGCTGCTGTTGGAACAATACTCTAACTCTTAGTGGAAGCAGGACTTGCCTTCCAGGCATATGCTAAAGAATGTGAAGGATCATGGCTGTTAAAACTTTACTGCAAGATCAAGGCCTCAAAGTTCCCATTTCAAGTTGGGCTGCAGGGCGTAGCTATGTATAAGGTGATTGCTAAGAACTAGTATATGAAACTGGAAGGATTTATATTGTTTAATAAGCTCCATATCATGTGACTGAAAGCAGTGATGGAAGAGATACTTACTTCTGGACAAACAATACATATGATCCTGTGCCTCATAGGCTACAAAACTTCCCAGCACTTCATAGCAGCCTAAAGGCCTGAAGTCAAACAGCAAAAGCCAGAATCACAGCCATGTACCACAGAAGAAATTGTACATCTTGCTTTTGTTACAGAAGTCTGCAGTTGCAAATAATTTGTTAGTATGACCTCTACTAGAGATCAGAAGGGAAAGCAGAACACACCAGAGAGCAAAAGGGCAACATGCCTTCAGGAAAAAAGTGTTTCTTACTCAGCATCTGCTGCCAAGTGCAACCCTGGTTCATGAGGAAAGTGCAGTGAATAAACTGTCTTCCACTGTGTTCTTGACTCTACATAAGCTAAGAAAAGCCTCCTCTTCTATAGTGTGACTGCTACAGATAAATATATTATTTGAAGCAATCCGTAACTGGATGATGACAGCAAAAATCATTTCTCAAGCCTACATTTTCAAACTGTATGGATAGAGCTTAGTTGTCTTCTTAAACCAGCTTTCTGCTAATGGGATTTTATTGAAGTTAGATATTCCTGTGCAGTTACTGCTAGTGAAATCTACCTAGTGTGAGTGGGAGAGCATATGCAAGGAGACACTGCACAGAAGCCAAAATGATTCCAAGTAAAGCAAGAACTTCTTTGATTTAGAAGGCCTACAGAGACCAAGGAAGAGAAACATAATAGACAGAAAGGTTTTCTGTCTGCTAGAGAGATCACTGGAAACCCTGAGGTGCTAGTGAGCTAATTTTCAGACATCTAAGGAAAATTTGTTTGTTTAAAACTCAAAGAAGCTTGAACTTTAGAAACTGTATCGAGTCTGATTCTTCAATTTGAACTATTATTCCACTATATGATCAGTCAACCTGGCTGTTTTGTTCTTAAATTTATTCTGCTCTCAAACTGAGGGTATAGAAGCTCTCAACTATATAGAACTGTATAGAACCTGCACTTCATAAATTGATTGCCAGTAAGCTGGAAAATGTCTCCAGCATATGGCAACTACTATACTCATTTCACGGGCTAGTCTGCTGTTGTGGTTTAACCCCAGAGGGCAATCAAGCCACACACAGCCTCTCACTCCCTGGTGGGATGGGTAGAGATCTGAAGAGTAAGAGTAGAAGTGAAAAAACTATGGATTGACATACAGACAGTTTAATAGGTAAAGCAAAAGCTGCACACAAAAGGAAAGTGAAACAAGGAATTCATTCACCACTTTCCATCATCATGGAGATGTTCGTCCATTCCCAGGAAAACAGGCCTCCAACACATGTGATGATGTCTTGGGAAGATAAGTGTCATCACTCAGAATGTCTCCCACTTCTTTCTGCATCTCCCAGGTTTACGTTTTGAGCACAATGCCATATGGTCTGGGACATCCCTGTGGACAGTTGGGTCAGCTGCCCCAGCTGTGTCCCCGCCCAAATCCTTGTGCATCCCCAACTTCGTCACTGGTAGGATGGAGTGAGGAGGAGAAAAGGCCTTGATGCTGTGTAAGCACTGCTCAGTGATAGTTAATACATCCCTGGGCTATCAATACTAGTTTCAGAAAAAATCCAAAACATGGCCCATGATAGCTACTATGAAAAAAAATAACTCTACCCCAGTCAAAACGAGAACATCTGCCCATTATTTTATCTACTGTGGTTTATATCCTTATAACATAGACAGTTAATCTAATACAGTAAAATTGTTCTATCAGTAATGCAGTTGAATGTGTTGTTGTATCTTAATTAATAAACAGTTAAACACAACTGACCCTGTAGTCTGCGTATCAGCATTGCACAGTGTGTTCACATTGCCTTCTGGCATTAGCATTCAATCACTTTATGTCATGTGATGCTTCTGAAAGATAGTGACTAGGCATAATGACTCAGGAAGCTGTATTCATTTAGGGAGCTGTGCTGTAAAAAAAATACCTAACGGGGAGGACTATTCATAGGAAAAGGTGCCTAATTTGTACTCATCTTGTTCCCAATGGGATGAAAAGAAGAAAAAAAGTGAATTACATTTTTGGGGGTTGTTTAATCTGGTGAGGATTTTAGTGATGTCTGAACACACTTTGTATTCCTTACCTTTGCATCCCTTCCAGATTACCATCGTCTGAATTTTCATACCAATAAAACTCTACAATTTTCTATACCAGTAAGTCACTGGAGCCGCTCCAATGATTGCAGCTCCATTGAAACAATGCTGCTTGTGAGAGAACTCCAACCAGCCAGAAGACCAGACATTTGGACAAGCCCCATTCCAGAAGAGGCTGTGAATCCCATTCTTACAGACTGTAAGAGCTTAACTAAAATGTAAGAAAAAGGAAGTAACATGGTCTTGACAAGCTTACAGAAGACTTTAAGAAATGCTCTTCTGACTGGCAAAAGCAAGGAAAGAGTTAAAGCTTAGTATACATATCTGTTGTTTATAATGTCAAACAGAAAATCCAAATGCCTTTACATCTCATTTAAATGGTTCAAAATCATGGACATCCATATCAATAAAAAGTATAATTCATTATCTGTTATGCTTCCTAATCATGTATAGTCTGCAGTACATGTAAAAATGCATCCTGACTTGACCATAGAGCTTACAGATATTTTTTATTAAGTGGCTTGCAGCAAAAAGCCTGATTCACTCACAGATCTATTCTGTTTACGTTGTTTGAAAATATCGCTTGTTCTTACAGTGCTCCTAAGAATTTTCTACATCTTATTCTTTGGAGTAAAAGCAAACAAATAGTGACATTGAGCAGCTGGATTCACAGAGTGGTAAAGGTTGGAAGGAACCTCTGAAGGTTGTCTTGTCTCAACCCAGTTCCACTGTAGGTTGGTACCCAGTTTGAGGCTGCCACGTACATTTTCAGTAGGTATACAAGCTGTGTACAAAGCCTCCATGATACTCAAAGGAAATACTGGACACACAAAAAAAGCATTTGAGATGTTCTCAGATAAGTCACCTGGCCTCCAGCCACCTAAGAAATCAGAGTTTTAGGTACTGCATCACATAGTCACAGAATCATCAAGGCTAGACGAGACCTGCAAAATCACCTAGTCCAACTGTCAACCCAGCACCACCATTATCACACTCAAACCATGTCCCCAAGTGCCACATCCAGATGCCTCTTGAACACTTCCAAAGACTCCACCACCTCCCTTGAAATTTATTTCAATTCCTAACTACTTGTCTCAGTTTAAATGAGACACAGGTAAAATTAAATTACGTCCAGGAAGGAATAACAGCCCTTTATTAAGAGTATAAATGTATTGACACAAACTATTAAAGAACACAAGTAAAACA
>JAWMRA010000090.1:49954446-49968799 GCA_035584735.1 Pseudotriccus pelzelni | reverse complement strand
CACCTCAGTCCTGGGGCAGTTTGTTGGAGACACTCTAGATTTGTTTTCTGTAATATATTATGACCCTAAGTCCTCTTGAAAATGCTTGAGAAACCTCTGTAAAAGTCTGAAGAGATTTCACCCCATTATATCTGTCAAACCTTGTCCAGTCATGCTTAGCCAGTATTGACCTAAACTTCCTATATGGTCCAAAAGGAGAACATGCACAGATACCCCATATTAGGGGTGGTGATAGACATCTGTCTCCTAGACATTTCTGCTTTTAAATACATGCAATTTTTTTTTATTTTAAATTTTAATTTAAAAATCTCTTTTTACTTCTGAAAGTAAACTGTTTCCCATGTTTGTGGTAAAATGTACTTCATACTTCGGTTTCACACGGACAGCCTCAGGCTCCCTGATTTCTCAAGGAGGCCAAACACAGCATTAATGTGCTGGGAAAATTTGACTTCTGTGAAGCATGTAGCAGTCATTCCTCCTGTGCCTCAACAGACAGCAGCTGAAGCAATGGTGGCCAGAACCATCCCAACACCTTGCACTGAAAAGTAAGGAGATAGAATGACCTCTGCACTTTGCTAGGAAGCAGTTCATCTTTAGGACTGTTGTACACAGTATCACACTCAACTATTACTAGTAACTAATTCTTCGAAGATTTAGATCACCAGCTTAGCCATTTCAGGCAGAATACAAGAGATAAGAGGTGCTCTCCTATCCCAGGCCAAAAAACACTAAAATGCTCTCCATCTCATAAACCAACAGGAAAAGACACCTGCTTGTGATGTATTCAAGACATTTGCCCCCTGATACTGCAAATGGAAAAACACCCCTGGTTAGTATGAAGTAAGGATGCGGGTATACTGACAGTGTGAACAGCTGTGTGAACAATACTTCTCAAAGATTCCCATTTAGTAAGTTAAAAACAAACTTCTCAGTTTAAAAAATGTCATTGTGATTAATTTTGAAAGCCTTTTGTTGCAAATGTTTTGCTTATGACATGTACATTTTTTGTCCTAATGCTCCAAAATTAGATCACTAATTTCTGTGAAAAAAATCTTACATTTTAGAAAAAAGTTTTCATTGCAATGTTTACAAAAAGCTCTTCCTGGTCTGTTCTAGATGGTGATTTGTTTAATTTTCATGTAACTTCAGGCATTAACATGCAAAAAAAGAAGTGCAGATCTTTTATGTTGCAGAAGAAGAAAAAATCGGCGTATTCTCAAAGGTAGAAAACTCAAACAGTAAGGTTAAAAATATTAACAGAGAGTTATGGATGTATACAATCCACGAATTTCACTCTCTCTATGAGCATTTCACTAAATGAAGCAAAACAAGACTATTTCCTCACCTGTATTAGCACTAACCTTTGAGCTGCCCCTGTTCTTGATGTGTTAAATTTGCCATATTTCTAAAACAAAGCAAAACAAAACCAAACCAAACCAAAAAATCACAACCAAACCAACCAACCAAACAACCAAAAAAACAAACTCCGAGAGCTGCAGAAGCAATTCATTGTGCTTAATCATAACAAAAGAAATTCTCTTATATTGGGGTCCCCATTGTTTTGAGAAAGTTTGAATAGAAGTCCAGACATACACACACTGAATTCAATGCAAGTCTGACATGATTATGCTGAATGGCATGAACATCACAGGTGACAACCACATGCAGTCTGGAGAAATCAGCCTGCAGAAAATTAATGGTCATTTTTGCGGGGCTGCCAAATCTACAGAAATATTATAATAATTTTCACAATAGTGACAGTTCTTCGTAAAATTTACTCTTTAACTTGTTGTTGTGCTGGTAACACAAGTTTTCCCTTTGACCTGCTCTCATAGATCTCAGGCATTTGGTTCCATTTTGTTCACAAATAAAAAAGCACACAAAATAATGTACTGGTTCTCAGTCATTTAGACAGAATGTGGGGAAGACTATCAGTCACCTTAGAAATATTTATGAAAGATTTTTGAGATGGATGAATCGGCAAATTTCAGACTTGTTTTTATGTTTCTGGTAGCACTGAACTTGACCCATTTCTATCAATTATGCCAAGTAATAACTGCCTTAAACTCTTCGTTAAATTCTGTCCTTGAAAGTAGACTTGAACTGTTTCTCATGGTTCACTGCCTTTCAAATTTTTCCACCATTTTTCCTTGTATCACATGAGATTTTTTGCACTTGTAGATAAATGGAAACAGTAATAGAATTTGAAGAGCATCTTTTAATATCTAAGTGACCATGAATCATGTTAGTCCAATAACACCAATTTACCTTTCTTACTTTTACTATGCCAGTTGTCATGCAAAACAATTATTAATGGATTGTGAGGTTTTTAAATACTGAAATAATGGTAATTAAACAGTACCTGCTGTTTTGTTTCTGTGTACTAAAATAACATTTTTGCCTCCTATTCTACCTTCCTAAATCATTTGATGTAAAATGTATTTAAAAATTCAACATTAAACTTTGTGTTTTCTCAGTTGAGATGCTTTATATGTGTTTTGACAGACTTCAAAATCTGACTTTTTGTCAGAGAAAACTGAAATCTTTAGCCTGCAGGTTTTTTAAACCAAATTACACCTCATAGTTATGAAATTTTTTTCCCAAAAAAAACTAGATATATTTTAATTACTATTCCTATATTTTGCATATATGACCAATCCCCAATGCTTATACCTAAATAGCAGGTGCTCAGTAGTTGTCTGACTTACTTCTTGTCAACACCAGCTATCTGGATAACACTGGAAAGTCTTGGCCTTAGAAATGAGTGACAGATAAGAAGAAAGGTTGAGATAAAGCCACCTGACAAGCTTTGCTTTTTATGGCTGTGTTTTAGTCTTTATTGCAAACTTTATTTGTGACAACTGCCTGACATTTAGCATTCACTAGCAAAATTCCTTTTGGCTTTCATAGTGCCTTGGACTTTTCAGTGCACTAATGTTTGTATATCCTTTATACATGCTCCAGGACAGAGATCGCCTGCTTTTATAGAACACAACATTGTGATTTGCACTTTACTGTGTACTTAAAGAATCAGAACCAGTGTCTGGTCTTCAGGAAGACAAAGGAAAGTCTAATCATGGTTGACTACATATGTAATGTCCCAGTTATCTATGATGTCTTTGGTTTATATCTCCAGTTATTCTCAGTTTGCACTTACTGTGACTGCAAAGACTCTCTCATTAGCCATATGCATTCCCCTTTCCAAATCTTACTGAGCTTGCATATTGTGGCAATGAATTCCAGAGGCTAATTTTATGTTATCATTAAAGAAACCCTGATAGTAGTCTTACATTTCTTGCTTTTAATTTTTTACTGGATGTCATTTTATTCATTTGCTGTAAGAGTTGGCAAACATACTTTTCTCATCTATTTCCTCTTTTGCATTTATTAGGTTCAGTAACAGTGATTAATCTCCTCTGCAAGGCAAACAAATCTAATCCTCTCAGTGTTCCAGAGGAGAACTTTCTGTACCTCTGATTATTTCTTGTCACCTAACTGCACACGGTATTTTATTTGCATTTGGTAAATAACTTGGTTTAATGATCACATTCATCTCTGTGCAGTCCATCTCAGGGGGTGGCATAGCACTGATTTTTGTATTCTTGTGTCCTTCTGTGTGCTCATTAGCTGTATTTGCTTTTCTTTTTTCCTCCTAAGAGCTCAAAGTTTAGCTTCAAAACCAAACCAATAGCTAATTATCGGCAATGCACATTGGTTCTTTGAAGTCTCCTAACTCAGCATTTTGTTTCTGAAGATTTGTTTTCATCTGTCACATGCCTGTGAAAGGACCACCTAAGGTATTCAACTTTCTCTAGCACTTGACTTAAACAAAATATCTGAAGGTAATACCTAGATGGAAGTTACAGTACCTTACTGCCAAATCTGTCACTATTCACACATCCTATCCTGTGAAGCTCCAGTCACTGCTCACTTGCAAGGCTATGGTACAGGGCTTCACAGGCTCCTATAGATCCAAACCTGCCTGCAGCTCTTGTGATCTCTCTGGTGCTGTTCTTGGATGAATTTCAGACTCCCCAGGTCAGTACTACAACTACTTCCATGACCAATTCTGGCTTCTCAGCTACTGAGGAAAAGTGTCTCAAAAACTTGTAGAATGCACTGAGGAAACTGGAGTTTTATCTCCATCACTATGTGAAGATTATGAGTTTAGAAGCCATTTTGAATGTTCTGCATTTACCAGCACAAGTTCTGTGTCAATACAGGGCCAATTTGGCAGGGTAGCACATAAACCCTCCTGTCCTTAAATTCTGTAATAGCATCTTATTAACAGCCTTTGCAGACAAATGAATCAAGCATTGACAATTGCAACATCTACTGGTGTATGTGTTCCACAAGGTGCATATTTTGAAACAGCAAGTGGAAGTCTGTCCATCCTCTCTTCTATCAGCCCACCACACCTAAATAGGCTTACAGGCTTACATCTTTTCACCCCCAGAAACCTAACCCAAAGGTCCAGACTATTTAACAACCATCAACTCTCCCTTCCTCACACAATTTGCTCACATATCCTCTAATGGGGGGGGAAAAAAAAAGTAACTTTTTATGGCTGTATAAATTGGCTGATGGTCTAGAAGAAACAGTACAGCCTTTCTGGTATTGATGTTACAGGAGCAGCATCCACTATTTCCCTTCCCACATTAAACACACATAATCAGAAGTTAATCCTCCTAACTGAAGCCATTATTGGAACTCATTTGGAGAGGCTTTCCATTTTGTGTGGTTTGAGTTTGGAACACCATGTGTTTTACAAATCAAGTGAGGGTTTTTTTGTGTCCATATCAAGCTTTGTGTATGGAAGTTTATTTAAAAGCAATGCATTCAATTTGTTCCTTTCTACTGTAAGCTAAACAGCAGAGGTGTTGGAAAAACTTGAATCACTTCACTCTATGGCTCCTTTCTGTGGATCCAATCTATGGATCGGGGCTGTAAAAACACAAGTTGATTTATTGCTTTGGGGCAACATTTGTAATGACTAAATTTCTGGCTTTACTTTTGTGTATGTTTATGTTTCAGAGCTGGTGTAATACCTGGACTTTTTCTTATAATCCCTTACTTCTAGCCATCAGATACTGTGTGCAATTGTTATTTGTATTTCTGGGTTTTGCTCACTCTAAGGTAGATAATGTGAGGAAATGGCAATAAAAAGCATGAAACATGAAAATGTTAAATAAGCAGAGAGTTTCTGCTGTGGTAAAATGTACGTAAAATATCACTGCTTCACTTTACTCTTCTCAACAGTGTATCAGTATTTAAATCACATAGCAGTACTGAAATTCACAGCCATGAGCTGGCTAAAAACATCAGCCCAAGTGTCTTGCCAGTCCAACAATAAGGTGCATCCAATTTAATCACAGAATCATAGAACCACAGAATATGTTGAATTGGAAGGGACCCATCATGATCATCGAGTTCAACTCCCGACCCTGCATGGGCCACCACAAGCATTATTCTGTGTGCCTGAAAGCACTGTCCAAATGCTTCTTGAACTCAGGCAGGCTTGGTACTATGACCACTTTCCTGAGGAGCCTGTTCAAGTGCTCAACCACCCTCTGGGAGAAAAAATTTTCTTCATATCCAATCTAAACCTCCCCCAACTCATGCCATTTGATCAAATCCTGTCACAAGAGTGAAGAGAAGATTGGCACTTGCCCCTCCACTTCCCTTCATGAGCATGTTGCAATGCGATCTCCTCTTCTCCAGGCTGAACAGTCCAAGTGACTTCAGTCACCCATCATATGGCTTACCCACCAGACTTTTCACCATCCTTGTGGCCCTCCTTTGGACACTCTTTAATAGCTTAATATCTTCCTTATATTGTGGTGCTCAAAACTGCACATGGTATTCAAGGAAACACTACACCAGTGCAGAGCAGGGTGGGACAATCCCCTCTCTTGACCACCTGGCAGTGCGTTGCCTGATGCCCCCCAGGACACAGTTGGCTGTCTTGGTTGACAGGCCACTGCTGACTCATATTCAGCTTTTCATCAACCAGGACCCCCAGGGCCCTTTCTGCAGTGCTTCTCTCCAGCCTCTTGTTCCATAATCTATAAACAGAACCACTTGCCTCCTCCCAGCTGCAGTATCCAGCATTTGCCTCTGTTGAACTTCTTAGAATCAGTGATTGCCCATCTCTCTATTTGTTGAGGTCTCTCTGTAGGGCCTTTCTGTCCCCAAGGGAGTCAACACATCCTCCTAATTTAGTATCATTGTCAAACTTACTTTGTATTCCTTTGAGTCCTGATCCTTGATTCTTGGGACTACCCAAAATTCACACTTAAAGACCAAGCTTGCAGGTGCTGTTTCACAAACTATCTCCTCACAATCTCTAGTAGCCTGCTTCCTTCCGGGGAAGTTGGGGAGGAGCAATCTTGGCTTCTCCCTCTTCCTAGACCATTTCCTGGACATGCTTTGCCAGGCAACCACCAGGAAGAAGAAAAACTTAAAATGTAAGATCTGCTGCTTTCAACTTTGCTTGCTTAATCCAACTTTGATCTTTGGAAAGGCTGTCAGGAAGGCATAAGCACCCTGAACACTAAGACAGCCGAGGTCTCTGCCAGCTCTTTGCTGAGCTGAACCTGGCATTACCAAAGGTTATTGCAGCTCCCTGCCTTTCTGCCTTCTCAGCATTTACAGGTCTTAAAAGCCACCAGGTAAATCACGATTGTGAGTTTAGTCTGTGAAATTATAAGCGATTTTTTCAGGAGATTAAAACAAAACCTGGCTTTATATTGAAAAAAGGCGGGTGGATATTGTTCTCTTTCTTTACAAGTATCTGGAACAATTTATTTGTTTGGAACAAACTCAGGAATAAACATTTTGTTGCAGTGTTTTTTTCTTGCCTCTGAGACCTCTCAAACAATCCTGCGTAACTTAAACTTCCAGGCATTTATATAAAAGTTTTTCCTGCTCAACTTCTGCTCTTATGCTAACAATAATTTTAAATTGTTAGTCCTTACTAGTGGGTTTTTGTACAACTTCAGAATCTGCTACTGGGAATGTCTAATAATTTCAGGAGTCTTTCAGACATTTCAAAGACTTATAAATATTCTGCTTTGTTTTTTGCATGTATTTATAGTGAAAACATTCAAACAAACTCCTGCTGCCACTCTCTCACCCTTGTTCTCAGTATACAGCATACAGGTTATGCCAGTAACTTCATCTGCTTGCACCCAAGAAAGATGGCATTTGTGTTTGTAAGTGTCAGATCTGGCATTTGAGCTTTTGGCCTTTCCTGTGTGCTTGTTGATCACACAAAACAAAGTGGATTACAAATCTCCCTCACTCCACAGATGCACAACCAGTATATTTCTGTCCATCAATCAAAAGTTAATTTATTCTCTTCCTTTATGGTACACAACTTCAGTTGTTTCTTTCCTCAGCCCTTGTTTCTCTTAATTCTTACAACTGCTGCCAGTATGTCTTCCAGCAGGTAGGAAGAAGGTACAATTCCTATTGTGTACAGATAATATGAAGCATCCAAACTGTGAAATTACACACTCCATTTAAAAATAGTTGAAAGGAGGAGGAGGAAGGGGAAGAACAAATTATTAGCAGCCTGTTTGTCATACTAATGATTAAATCTGGAGATATAATAGAAGAAGTGTTGGGAAAGCAGTGGGATCTACACTACAGGAGGTCTCCTTATGATCACTGCTCATTACATAGAGCTTTTTGCCCTTCCTGTCAAAAACCAGTTTAGTAACCTTGATCAATCTGGAAAAATAGCTATTAGGAAATATTCAGTAGGTGTGCACTTCAAAAACTTACGCTACCTACATTTCCTATGTTATGTATAGTTCACCTAGAAATAAGTTATATCTTTAATACACAAATTGACTTTCAAATGGTACTCATCTATTTTCTTCTCAGTGTTTTATTCAGGGACAAGAATATGCCCTCTGGCAACTGCAGTTGACAGCTGTGGATGAAAGCCATTGTATCCAGTGCTGTCTTCTCTGGTTTTAAGCCCTCCCTCATCATGTCCAGGCCAGTGTGTATCAGGCTCCCATCTTTCATTACTTGTCTTTAGAATTTGAAATTGTAACCAGTCTTTCAAGGTTGGGAGTAAGTCAGAAAGTCTCCACTGAAACTTCATTAAAAAGGGAGAAAATCAGCATAGCACTGTCAAAATATGAGGTATCAAAGCATATCCAGCTGGTTATCCAGATTCTACCAAAGTTAATCCACACAACTGTAAAAGTCAAATTCAGAAGTTTGGTTTTGTTGCTAGTGGTAAATTAAAAAACCAGAACTCCTTACTGTGCAAGTAGAAATCAGTCTTCCCTATGAGTCTGCCTAAAAATATCCTGAAGGAGTGTCCTCATTGTGAGAGGGACTTCATCAAATGACTTAAAAACCCTGAAATTTGTTGATGAACACTGAATACATTTTTTGGATTAGACCTATGCAAAGTCATAACACTTGCAGAATGACCTTTATCTCAAGCAGCAAATTAAGCTCCTTTTCCTCAGCATAAAAAGCTTGTTTTCTCTTCATGTGTCTTGGGTTCTGTAATATTTAATTTTTTAAGTAATACTTTTGCCTGAAATAATTAAAAAAAAATTTAGAAAGCCACATGAACGAGATGTGGTGAGGCAAACCACTGTGCCTGTGTTACAGGCCATCACAGCTGTCCAATCTGCGGCAGCTTGTTGATGGTTCAAATGGTTGTTACATCACATGGTCTGATTCTCCTCTCTCCATGAAGTATTGCAAAATGAGCTTTTGAGGAAACCAGGTAGCTACCCAATTTGCATATCTAAAACTGCAATCATGCAGTCATTTAACAAAGACTTCACTCCTTCATCGACCTCCACAGAGCTGGCTCAAGTCCACAGACAGAGGGTAGAGTGCTGGAGCTGACAAGACCAAGCTGATCTGACTCGGCACCTCATCTCTGCCTGTTACCACTGGCTGTTGCTGAGAGGGGATGTAGGAGCCGAAGGACCAGCTCCTGTCATGACAAGTAGAGAAGAAGAAGCTCCAGTCATTTAGGTGTTCTCTTCTGATTCTCCCCTTTCCCCATGGCAGTGTGCTTGGGCAGTATCCCTTCTTCCTCTCCTTTCCCAAAAAGGAGTCCAAAGAATATGAGAAGGGGCTGATGTGCAGGAAGTTGAATAACTCCCCTGAGAGGGTTGGAGTATGTGAACAGAAGTAAAAGGCTGGGATGAACAGATTTGTGTCATTTATCTTCTTAATTCACTATCACATGTGATGGAGCCCTGCTTCCTGGAGAAGCCTGAACATCTGCCTGCCCACTTATGTGGTGAACTAATTCCTTGGTTTACTTTGCTGTGCTTTGCTTGCATTGGCTTGTAAGTGCAGCTTTTACCTATTAAACTATCTTTATCTCCACCCAGAAGTCCTCTCCAGGTACTTTTTTCTGATTCTTTTCCCCATCCCACTGGGGTATGGTGAGTGAGCAGCTGTGTGGGGCTTTGTTGCCAGCTAGTGTTAAACCGTGACAATCCTGAAACTCTCCTTTACCTCTGCCAGCCTGCCTTACTCATCTTCACCTTCCGAGGCTCCTGAAGACTCTTTCCAATCCTGCCTTCAAACAGTTATCTCATTCAAATTCCTTCTGCTGTCACTGCAAAACTGAGTTCTGCCACTGAGCCAAGCCTTCTGTGTTTTCTTCACTGGTCCCTAAGTGTACATATATAGATTCCCCAGTGTTTGAAACATTATGATATGTGAACTTATTTAAACATACTTTTGGCAATAATTTTGGCATGAGTAACAGACTGTCAGTACACAAATACATAAAATTAGTTTCCTAAGTACAGCAGTTATGAAGTGTTTACCAGGTCTTCTCCAATTCTCTAAAGATACTGTAGACTCTGGTTCTCAAATCACCTTTCATTTACACCACTTATATTGTTTCTGTACATTGGTTTTATGTTTTAATTAAGTATTTCATATATTCAACAACTGAAATGCATAAAACCCTACATTTTAACACTGGAAATGTTCTTCTGCAACATGCACAATTCTTGACTGTTCCTATCTGAAGTGAAGTCTGAGCTGAAAGAATTTAGAAGTATCCCCACATGACGCTTCCCTGATCACACTTTCCAAGTAAATTTATCTCTCATTGCTGTTGTTGTTGCTGCTGTCCAGCTTTATTTATAAATCTTTGAAAATAGAAATTTATAATGAACACACAGTTTCTTAAATCACAGCACCAAGCCACTAACAAGTAAGTACCACTGTAATTAAGCTAATTAAAAGACCATGTTAAGGATAGAATCTGCATACAGAAAGGAACATGATTCTCCTGATGGTAGTTTACTATCCTCTTACATTTGCACACACCCTATAGAGTCTCATCATCATTTGAAGCTAAGCTACTTGAAGAAAAGTCAGGTTTTTACCCCTTAATCTTTTTAAACCAAAGCAATATTTCTCATTTTGACCAACAGGTTCTGTGCTTTTCAAGGTTCATTCTTTGAAGAACTGAAATACTTAAATTACCCAGAGCAGTAGATGCACAGCACACTTGGGGACAAATGAGATGAGTGAGCTGTGCACTGAATTTTTAATGATGTTTCCTTGGAAGAGACTTCAGAAAGCGATTTTGAAGCCTATGAACTAACTCAGTAATGAGTATTATTCTTCGTTTCAAAAGTACGTGGAAAAATCACTCTGGGCTTCCATATTCAGAACCTACTTGAAGGACATTCTGGTGTTAGCTTTTTTTTTTCATTGCCAGCGAGGTAAAAAAGTGGGGCAGGAGAGACACTAACAAAAGGTAATGTAAATTGCACACAAATTCCGTTTCCATCACCAATAAAAATCCTTCCTGTGACTAAGTTTTCTTGTATAGAATCCCTGTTTTAGTGGCAACTAACATTCTTTTTAAAGTTGAAAATACTTTCTTTAGGATACAACACATTTCAAGGAGCCCTTAAGTGTGAGATGTAAACACAAATTCAGAGAGAAGGACATTGAGGTCAGAGTTTAGCTGCTAAGGAACATGAGACTCACAGCTTAAATCACATACTTTGTTGACTTTATTTTTGCAATATATCCTTACAGTTCCAGTGCTAAATAAACACTGAAAACACTGAAAGATTGCTATGAACTTTCGAAGTTGCCATATATACTCTCCATCAACTATTGCAAAGTCTCTTTTAATGGTCCACGCAATTTCCTAGAGCTGGTAATGATTCTGTGACTCAGTGAATGCAATGCACCGTGGTGAACTGGTTAGAGTGTTTCTTTGATCACAGTCTGGTTTTTTTTTACCCGGTTGTCTTTAAATGGAAATCTGAACAAAAGTTTTTCTGGGTTTACTTAAAAGCTTACTGCTACCTTTTACATTAGGCATGTGTAGATTTGCAAGTATTTCCAACTGCTGTAATTTAACTGCTCAGTGAATGACTTCCATGAGTAAGTCAGCACATCCTGTCACACCTCTGCATTTATTTTATGGTTTAAGTTCCGTTTAGTTGTCTTCAGACAGAATCAGATTTAGGGAACGTTTTGTTGACAACAGTTAACCAACTGTTGTAAGTGAAGATTACAATAATCTTGCAGTCACTAGTTGTTTCTATACCAGGAAATTTTCTCAGCTGGAAAGCAATACATTGTCAGGAAAGTACTGTGCTGGCTCCCTGATGTGGCGAAGAAGAAAACCTTCACCGATGTTTTCAATACCCCATGCTTGCAAATGAAACCATGTAAAATCTGCATGATATAAAGTCTTTTAAAGTATTCTAGAATTTCTTGCAGTGTTTAACAAGGCTTCTGTCAGCCAGGCATCATCACTGAACCTTTCTTTTGCAGAGAAAGCCTAAGAAGATTATAGTAGAACAATTCTGTTTTCTTTTGGAATCTTTGTTTGTCTGTCGCTTTCAATCAGGCTATAAATATGAGAATGATAAAGAAGCTGAGTTTGCCTTACACATCAGCTCATTTTTTACCAACACAGAGTAGCCCAGTACTCACACAGATTTCCTACATCTGTCAGCAGCTTTTTAAACGACTGGTCATAGATCTTCACGGTAACCATCCTTCACAATGAATGAATGAGACACAGGGAGAGCTGGTGAAAGGATTTTCATCAAGCTATTTCCACTGTATACCCCTTGTAAACAGCCCAGTCGCTTTTTCCATTTCATGGTGAGGGTCAGATGAGCTGGAACGGTCTGAAATATAACTATGTCATGGTGAAGATGATGTCAGCATGGCAGGTTAGGTCAGCAATTTTCCAGCTGTCTGTTGCTTGCTCTTACTATTCTTGCATGCCACCAAGCACTGTTGATCCTAGGTTTTGCTTATGCTCAGTGCATCATTGCATCCATCCCATATTTTCCTGTTCTCACAGTTCATCACTTTTATCTTGTATCTGTTCCGTGACCTGGGTTACAAAGTCTTAAACATTATGGCAAAGGCCAGGCAAGGACCTCAGTAACCATCCCTATTCTTGGACACATAAGAAAGCTCATCCATGCAGGGGCAAAAGCTTCCTCCTGGGCTGGCTAAAGTGAATCTTTCACCACAAATATTCTCCACCTCCTTTTGCTGTCTCCAGGCTTCTGGGTTTGCTTGTTTTGGTTCACACACAGTTTTCATGCCTCGTGTCCCATAATTTCTCCTCTTGCTGCAGAATGACAGACTACAAAAATTGTCACAAAAGGCTCTTTTCTGTAGCTGATCCAAGGAAAAGCATTGCACAGTTTGGTGTGCAATGCAAGACCAGCAATCTGGAAGCCTGTTGTTGAAAGACATGGTTACTTCAAGAGGATCTGGTTAGCACTCTCTTACACAAAAACATTAGTGTGTGATGATTATTCTATAAACATCCAGCAATATTATCAAAATGAGTACAATTAATCTGTACTTCTGTCTTTGTAATATAGATAGATTTAAAAATTGGTGCACATATTTCCTGAGCCCTTTTTTAAGACCGCTGACTGGTCAGAACATGAAAGACTTTATCAAGGAATCTTTTTTCCTTCAGTAATCTGGAAATGACATTCGCACTAGGTTGGTTCTTACACAGAGTTTCTGTTTTATATTCACCCCAAATGCCTAAACTTGTTTTTCTCATTACTGTCCTGAAGATAACAAGAAGAAAACATTTTCAGTTCCTTGCTTTGGGGTGGAGAAAAGGAGAGAGACTGTACATGGAGTCAGTGACTGCTAAAAGGGATGTATTTTTAGATATCAAGATATAGTTATATATTTCCTTGGAATGTTATTGTGGCAGGACATTCAGCATGAGAAAAGTAAAGCCAGATGCTGTTGAGTTCACATGCACATTCAGTGTGTATGCATTTTAATAATATGTCTTCTTGCACCCAAATCTGCCTTTCCTAGTAGGGTAAAATCTTGGGGCTTTCAGTTGAGCTACAACTTACTTTGGAAGAAGCAAAGGGCTCTAAGATACGTTCCTCTGCATGTTCTCATGGTACTGTTACTGCTCAGAACTGTGAAAGCTCTGTGCAACAAACTGAAAAATCTTTCATAATTTATTCTTCAGTCCCCAGATCACTTTTTACAGTAATTTATGTAGAAAAAATTCTTAAATAGAAGCATCTGTAATATTATTAATGAAAAAATATTGCCTGGCAAACATGGTTGAAAATGAAAAACACTTGCAAGGGCTGATCAGTTCTGGGTCTCTGCAGTTGCTCTTCTGTGGGAGTCAGAGTGATTCACAGTGCCCTGTCTTGAAAATAAGCCTCAAAGGGCTCATGGAAAGATAACTCCTCTCATCAGATTTGAGGAGTCTTTAACATTTCTGAAATTGGTACTTCCCTTTTGCAGCATTGTTTTCACTTTCTCTAGCTTTGCTGTGTTTGAAAATCTCGTATTTCTTCTATGCACACTGTATTGACACCATTTAGATTAAAAAAAGAAATGCACTGTACATGAGAGAGAATTCCTGCCTTCACTAGCAAGTTCACCCCAGAATTTAGAAAGTAAATAAAGAAGTTAGATGTGGAGTAGCAATTCAGGGAGGTGAAAAAAAATCAAGAATGACTTTTCAGAAGAGGATATATGAGTAGTTTGTTTTCATTTGTATTGGGAATCTAGAGTTTATTTTAAAAAGCAGACACATCTCATTGTGTTGTGAGAGATTCTATCCTCACTAACGTATGCAGCCAACACTTTTTTCATTCTTTGGCTTCTATAAAATGTAACTGTGGAGTGACATAATGATCACCATGTATAGGAGGTCTATTGGAGAAATTCTAAGAGGAGTGGACTTTTCTAGAAACAAGAAGTCGTGTCTAAACAAAAGCATAATGATAAGAAATGGAAAGGGGAATAGAAAACAAGCAGAGGACCCAGTAAGGGTCCTTCCTTCCCCTCCCTCCCTCCC
>JAWMRA010000090.1:49864279-49880890 GCA_035584735.1 Pseudotriccus pelzelni | reverse complement strand
AATTTCCTTTGGCCTTTTCGCTGCCCCCCCCCCCCCCCCCCCCATTTATTTTCTGCCTCTTGCTCTACATTTTCCTTGAGTTATCTCTTTCAGGGCCTCTCTCTTTTCTTTATCTCTCCCCTCTTTCTCTCATGGCACCCTTTCCCTGCCCCACTTTCTCACCTGTTCTACGGAAGTTACCAAGGGAAGGAATAACTCCCAAGTGGGGATGAAATGTGATCTTTATCAAACTAGTGAAGCTTCCTCTCTAGGGCATCTTTTAATATGGGAATAATTCCCACAACTAACTACATTTAAAAGCTATAATGGAAGCAAGGAACTACAGTTAATTTTCATTGCTTCGGAGAGAGGGAGATCTGAGAAAGTCTGTGCTCCTTGTTCTACTGAATTGAGGGCAGCTCATGCTACCTAAATGAGAAAAAGCTTTATTAAGAAGAGTTTTGAGTGTCGCACAATTTATTCGGTGGGACAGGAAGGGACTGTAATTACAGTAAACAAAAAGGACATTTGGAGGGAATCAGTATGCCTATGCTTGAAGATACTGTAAACTTTGAGAAAACTCCAACCTTTTAAATAGACTAATTTAAGCAACAGGTGTAGGGGAGCACAGTCACATGGTTTCATGCTTTTCTTTTATTCACTCTAAGCAGTTCTTGTTCTTTTGTACCTTTGAATCATTTTGCAGCACCTGCACCCCATCTGGATTTTCTTTAATCTGAAAAGAGAGAGGGAAGACAAGGGAGAGAGGGAGTGAGCGAAGCATTACGAAATTAATGTATGAGCGATTGCATGGAAAATGATGCTCATGTTTAGAAGGTTTTTATTAGCTAAAAAAAAAGATGGCTATGTAAGAATGGATGCAGTACAATTCAAGACCTTTCCAGGTTCTTGTCTTGCATTGGCAATGGCCTTTAATTGGGGAAATATCTAGGGAAGAATTTAACAATTCTGAGATAGTGGTGTTCTCCCAGAATTGTTCCCTAAACAATTTTATGATTTGGAGAATTCTAAGTCAGCATAAAGGGTGGTGTTTTTTTTTGTTGTTGTTTTTGTTGTTTTGTTTATTTGTTTTTGGGGTTTTTTTGGGAGAGGGGTTTTTGGTTCTCTTCCACTATTTGTTTTTTCATTTGGCAGCTGTTGGTGAAATTCTCTTCCATTTGTCCAGTTGTTTTCTGAAACAGTAAACTGCTAGCATCTTGGTAGATGCTTTATTCTTTACTCAGTAGGTTCACAGACCAGCCTTGCCTGTGTGAAGAATCACCTGCTTTTGTTCGACTTGAACCTGGTTCTTACTAGCAGTATTTGGTGCCTTCTAGTTCTTCTTCGCATGATCTGACCATCATGTCCTATTGTCAGTACAGAACAGGTCCTGTACTGCCCCTTCAGCTCAGATACACAGTCTAAAGAATCCTCATCTATTTATATGTTACCCATACTGATATAATTTCATGCCTATAAATTGTCCTTGTGGTGTTCTCTGAGTCTTTTGCATTTCAATATCCTTTCAAAATAATGCGTGGGAACCACAAATGCAGAGCTCTCGAGGTGTTTGGAACTACAGATTTATTCTTTCCTAATATCTCCTTGTTTCCATTCACTTGACTCTGTGACGTCTACTGAGCAATGAGGTGACATTTTTGTGGAACTATCTCTGAGTGAGGCACAGAGAAATTCCTGGGATTGGTATTTTATTATATCCAGTGTGTTTCACCTGCATTTTGCTACAGTAAATTCTAAAGTTTGACTAGAACACAGCAGACTGTGTTTTGCTACATCTCTATATATTGCATGCATTGTGTGTGTATGTCATTGCCTGACCCAGTGAGATGCTAAGAACTATCTATTTTACGCTTCTTATGCCAAAGTCTTTTATTATGGGAAGAAATGGTTTGCTAGTTTGCACCCTTGACAGCTTTTCAGTTCTGAACCTAAAAGGGAGTCTCAGATCTGAATATCCAAAAATCCTAAAGCCCCCAATATTCTTTATGGGTTGGGGCTATCTTATATCAAATTAATCAAGTCAAGACAGGTTGTTTAATATGTTTTGTCTATTAATATTCAGGCTCTTTCTGAGATGCTCTACAACCTTGCATACTTTTGCCATTACCTAAGGGCAGCTGCTCTCTTCCCATCAAAGAGAAATTGATGATGCAAGGTCAGAATGTTTTCTGGAGTCATTTATTCACAAAACATTCAAGGAAAGTAGTATTGATTTATTCTTGCCAGGCATGGTCTGATCTGCACACGAGTGATTATGCTAGCAGAAATGTAAATCAAAACTCTCATTTTTTTTATCCCCCTAAAATCTGACTACCTCTGGTGTTTGCACTGAACTAAATACCTAATGTAGGCCTCTCATTCCTGGAGCCTCTAAGGGCCTACAGTCATTCAGCAGCTGGTTTTAGCTAGGGTAGAACTGCTCCTATACTTTTTGTCTTTGTCTGCACCTGAACTGTTCTGGAGCAGAAACTTCTATCAGGAGGAGCCACCCTGATGTATTTCAGTGCTTGCTGGAAGCTGGCTTGTAAGCCAGCTGCTTTCCTTCCTCTGTCTTGGTGCTGCTTCTCTCCCTGAAATGCACTGTCCCTTCCACACCTCTGCTTATCTTGTACTGTGTGTTCTCATCCCTCAACAACACCATAGCGGGAATTCTGATACAGTGATTTTCATCTGAAGAAGATGCAATAACTGGTGAGATGATTGAGTGTACTGACCCTCCTTATGTGCAGTCGCTCTACATTAGAAAGGTGTTTGGGCAGGTTTGAGTAGATATAGGGCTTATTTAGGCTGGCTGGTATTGCCATCTCTTCGAGCCAAAGGGGAATTCTTAATACAATTTGCTTTGATCATGTTAAAAGCTGAATTAGCTGTAGCACTTCTTAGGTTAAGGCTGATTTGAAGCTAATATAGTTGAGCTAAGCCCTGTGTGGACACTTGTTCTGGTTTGACTGACATCCTGAGTTTTAGCTTAAACCTGCTTATAAACTGAAAGAACAAAAACTGCATACCAGCTGTTGGTAGACTCAAGCTTCAAGTCTCAGTGGCTGGCAGGTTACCACATTAGATAAGTCACTGGGTGATTTCTGTTCTTGGAAAAGACAACGCAAACTTGGCTTATTTTAAGCCTCTTTCTCTACAGTCTCTACCAAGCCCTATCCTTCCCGTAGGCTAAGAGTTTGCAAATATTATCGTGATTTAGCAGAGATGAAATAACTTTAATTTCTGTCAGTTGCTTTGTGAACCCATTGAAATGCCCTTGTCTTGGCTTTAAAGTTTATAGGTTTGTATGGTGACCAGTACAGTAGATGTTGCTTCTAGCTGAGAGTGGGCACTTCAAGTCAGGCTGCTTGTGTTTAAACTTTTATTTGACAGATTTCCTACTCAGGACTTTTATTTATAAATTCTGTGATTATTATTTTTTTTTTTAAACCACAAAGTCTTGCTGATAGGTTTTAAGCATTGAGAAGTGCTAATTGCTTTTATTCTGTTGTAGAGACACTTGTAATATAAAGCAATTATACACTGATATTACTGTTTTAGTTTTCATAGAAAGCACTTTCCTTTTTTTTTTTTTAATTTTGTTTTTGGTGGGGTTTTTTATTGTTGTTTGGTTTTGTTTTTTTTTTTATTACAGCTACTGTTGGAAATATCTCTGCAGCTATTGCATTAAAGTTTTCCACTGATTAGATACAACTGGATCTGCCCTCTGGCATGAATAAACCGTTACATATGGAAAATAATGTATATTGTACTATCTTATAAATTATTTCACATCCCTGAAATAGGAATATGATTCTGCATTGTCGCTGTCTGAGCACTGGCTTGTTTTTTTTTCCCTGCCCTTTTCTTTCACTTATAATAATCTTTCAAATCAAGCTGGAAAGTAATTCCAGGAAACAATTGTTTTTATAGCATGAAAAAGCATGCTTTAGTCCTACGTATCTTTTTTTAGGTACCTATCTCTGAAGACTTGTGTATTGTGTGATGTTCATAGTTCCATTAGTGGATGAACTGCTGTCTGGAGCAGTTTGAATCAAGCATGTGCTACAGGCTTGAAACAAAAGAGGGTTAGAGACTTCACGCAATGGATAAGGCTATGTTAACTGATACTCAGTTTAGAAACATTGCATCCTTATAAGATGTTTGTTCTGTTAGGTATGCTGTGCTGCTAAATTGATTAGATAATTTCAGATAAACATGACATGAGGTGGAATGCTCCTTTGTAGAACACTCTAGGGGCTAGTTCCTCCCCCCCCCAAAAAAAAAAAAATAGAAAAGGCTGCCTGTCTAAAGTGGCAGTAAAATGCTTGGACTTAACATTTAGATCCTCAGAACTCAGATCAAAACTGCCATTAATCCTAGACAACTTTGTGTGTGTTTTCCCCAGCCACCCCAGCAGACATCTACAAAAGATAGTCTAGATATAATGTCCTTGCAATGTATTAGATGAGTGTTCACACAGAGACCAAGAAGACCTGATGTTATGAAAGACTTTGTTCCTTTGAAGGAGTATGATACAGAAGACCAACCATTTTAAAAACAGTTGGAAAAAATTGTACTATGGAAGGAAACATTAGCTGGCCTTAATCTGAGTAGAGCAGGATATGAATCCCATCAGTAAAGCAAATGCTAAAAAAGGGGAGGTTGTTTTAAATACATTTATGGTGGCACTTGCGAAGAGAATAAGATGGGTCTTGAAAGTGTGAGACCTTGGTGAAGATAACAAGAATAATGTTTGACTCCAAAACCACAACCTTGCGTTTCAAGCCACAATATGCTTTAAGAGAAGTCTGCGTTGCTTTATCAGATTTGAGAAATACAAGGTATCTGATTTTCAGTCATGGTAATAACATAGCTTGTATTGTCTATTTAAACTGTGGCTCTGTTATGAGTAAACAAAAGGCAAATGAGATAATGTCATGAACAGGGTAGAAGAAATATTTTGGAGACATAAAAATGGTTTGGCACCTTTTTCAACATTCTTAGGAGTTTACATAGAAACAGAAAAAGGTCAGTATTATTTTTGTTCATGGTGTTTTTTTTTTAATTCTGCCGTGATTTTTATTTTTAGATTCTTTTTAAACGCCTCCAGTAGCAGAGGCAGAAAGCTGAGGGGAGAGCATGTTAAAATAGCTTTTCTAGCAGATCTCAAACTGATAAACTCTGACTTTGGGTCATTCTTTTTTAGCCAGTTGGGTTTTTTTTTAGTTTGTTTGGTGTTTTCCTGTTTTCCTCCCACACCCTGATGCTTCTGTTTTATTGCTTAGCTTTTCCCTCTCGTCCGTCCTTTCCCACTCTAGATTACCAAGTAAGGAATTTTTTCCTACATGTGTATTTTCTGGGCTGCTGAACCTGAATGATGTATCTCCCAGGGGCATGAGGCACCTTTTTCTGGTGACTTTTTCCGGTAGAGGCACCTTCCAGACTTGATCCTCCCAGTGTCTTCCCCATCAGTTTGCTGTGTTTTGCAGCAATTTTAAAACTGCTCAGTGAAATTGCATTTTAAGGGTACTGGCCTTAGCTACCAATATCTTTGCAATGGATAGAAACCCTTGCTCATGAAGATTAAGTCTGGCTGCCTCACTAGTAACACAAACAAAATTTACTTAGTACTTTTTTTGTTAATAAGGTCTTACCTAAATGCCAAATGCTAACCCGCCAGGAGACATATGCACAGAAGCAAATGTGGGAAGAAAAAGTGAAATACGTGCGGAAGAAATACAAAGAATGTGGGGTGGGAATAACCTTAGAGAGCTCTAGCACTTGATGAGCTTCTCCTAATGGGAGATGCAGTTTGCCTTCTGTGCTAAGTAGGCATTCACACCTCTCAGAAGATTTCAGAAGCTGGACAGATGGGCTGATTCCAACGGGATGAGGTTCTACAAGGCCAAGTGCTGGGTCCTGCACTTTGGCCACAACAACCCCCTGCAGCGCTACAGGCTGGCACAGAGTGGCTGGAGAGCAGCCAGGCAGAAAGGGACCTGGGGGTGCTGATCGACAGGAGGCTGAACATGAGCCAGCAGTGTGCCCAGGTGGCCAAGAAGGCCAATGGCATCCTGGCCTGAATCAGGAACAGTGTGGCCAGCAGGACCAGGGAAGTGATTCTTCCCCTGTACTCGGCACTGGTGAGGTCACACCTGGAGTGCTGTGTCCAGTTCTGACCCCTCAGTTCAGGAAGGATATTGAGGTGCTGAAGCAGGTCCAGAGAAGAGAAATAAGGCTGGTGAAGGGCCTTGAACACAAGTCCTATGAGGAGAGGCTGAGGGAGCTGGCGTTGTTTAGCCTGGAGAAAAGGAGGCTCAGGGGAGACCTCATCACTCTCTACAACTACCCAAAGGGAGACTGCAACCAGGTGGGGCTCAGTCTCTTTTCCCAGGCAATTATCAGTAAGACAAGAGGGCATGGTCGCAAGCTCTGCCAGGGGAGGTTTAGGTTAGATGTTAGGAAGAAATTCTTTCCAGAGAGGGTAATCAGGCATTGGACTGGGCTGGCCAGGGCGGTGGTGGATTTTCTGTTCCTGGAGGTATTTAAGAAGAGACTGGATGTGGCACCTAGTGCCATAGTCTAGTAACTGTGGTGGTGTTGAATCAAGGGTTGGACTTGATGATCTCAGAGGTCTTTCCAACCCGGCTGATTCAATGATTCTATGACTCTATGATCAGCAATAGTGTGGCCAGCAGGATCAGGGCAGTGACTGTCCCCCTGCACTCCGCACTGGTGAGGCTATACCTCAAGTCCTGTGTTCAGTTCTGGGCCCCTCACTTATTAAAGAAATTGAGGTGTTGGAGCAAGTTCAGAGAAAGACAACAAAGCTGACGGGTCTAGAGGGTAAGTCCTATGAAAAGCAGGTGAGGAATCTGGGGTCATTTATCCTTGAGAAAAGGTGGCTGAGAGGAGACTTAATCGGTCTCTAGAACTACTTGAAAGGAAGTTGTAACCAGGTGGGGGTTGACCTCTTCTCACAGGCAACTAGCGACAGGGCAAGAGGAAATGGCCTCAGGCTGTGTCAGGTGAGGTTCAGGTTGGACATCAGGGAGTATTTCTTCATGGAAAGGGCTATTAAGCATTGAAACGGGCTGCTCAGCACAGGTGTTGGAGGCATCATCTCTGGAGGTGTTCTTGAAACAAGTGGACGTAGCACTTAGTGCTATGTTCTAGTTGACAAGGTGGTAATTGATCAAAGTTTGGACTTGATTATCTTAGCATTCTTTTCAAACATAAATGATTCTGTGGTTCTATGACTCTGTGAAAGCCAATGGTATCTTGAGCTGCATTGGAAGAGTATTAACAGCAGGTCAAAGGAGGTGATCCTGCCCATCTACTCAGCCCTAGTGAGGCTGCATCTGGAATGCTGTGTCCAGTTCTGGGCTCCTCAGGACAAGAGAGATGTGAAGTTCCTGGAGCAAGTCCAGCAGAGGGCAACAAAGATGATCAGGGGACTGGACATCTCTCTTATGAGGAAAGCCTGAGGGATCTAGGCCTGTTCAGCCTCAAGAAGACACAACTGAGAAGGGACCTCGTCACTGTATATAAGTGTTGTGGTTTAGGAATGGTATTCTCCAATTTAGTACTCTTGCAAAAACTGTGCATTGCTTCTCTTCCAACTGGAGGCATAAAGGCAAAGATGACAGGTTGAGGTAAGAACAACTTACTGGAAACAGCAATGAGATAAGGAAACAAACAGTAACAGCAACAATATTAATAACAAGGTATAAGAGAAAGAAACATTTTATACAGAAAATCCCCAGCAGTAAACAATACCAGACGGATTGCCTCTGCTATGTTTTCTCAACCAGAAGGAACTGTCTCCCTGGAGGAGAGAGTCCCTTTCCCCCGCCTCTGGCAATGATGTGAGGTGGTATAGAATAACCGCTGTGTCCTAGTCATGACCTGTCCCAGCTACTGCAAACATTAGCCCTGTCCTGGCTGGAAGCAGGACAATAAGTATCTGGAGGGAGACTGCCAAGAGGATGGATCCAGGCTCTCCTTGGTGGTGCTGAGCAATTGTGCAAGAGGCAACAGGCAGAAACGGGAGCACAGGAAGTTCTACTGAACATAACAAAGAACTTTACAGTGTGGGTGACTGAGCACTGGAACAGATTGCCCAGAGAGGTTGTGGAGTTTCCCTCACTGGAGATATTCAAGAACTGCCTGGATGAAATCCTGTGCAATATGCAGGATGACCCTGCTTGAGTAGGAAGTCTGGACCAGATGACCAACTGTGGTGCCTTCCAACTTTACCCATTCTGTGATTCTGAAGATGACCCTGCTCATTGCAGGGTTATTCAACTAAATGTCCTTTAAAGGTCACTTCCAACCAAAACCAATCTATGATTGTATGAAAACATATGACATGAGATGTGAGAGGGGGACAGCTGGGATGGTGCAGGAAATAAGACTGATAGACTTCCACTGAAGAGATGTAGTAAACTCATTTGAAAACTGTAATACAGCAGAATATCATAGAAACATTAAGGAAGGATCTCTGAAGATCACTATAGTCAATCGCTACTCAAGTGTAACCCCAAACACAGATCAGACAAGTGACTGCTACCTAAAAAAATCCCCTTACAGGAGGATTCCTGCATTTCTCAGGAAAACAAGAAAACATTGGCTCTAAGGAAATTAATTAATAATTTTGCCTCTCAGAACATCATTTGTAATAGTGGAATAACTCTTCAGTATGAAAGAACAACCTGGATAAGAAACAAATTTCCAGTGATTTTCATAGCATGTCACAGTTTGTCAGCTGTCTTACTCTGCAGATACTAGTGTTAGTGTTGAGAGTTTTACAGGACCTGATGTTCCTATATAACTGTCTTGCAATCTATGGCAGAGGCAATATCTTTCCAAGAGTTAACAGGGACAATTTAATATCATCTTTAGCTTGACTTGGTCCCCTAGTCCCCTCCAAAAAGAGAAGTTTTATAAAAGAGCCTTTATAAATCCATCAAACAATATCTAAAGGGAAGTAGGAAGGAAGGGGGCAGAGTGGATCTTGGTTGGATAGAATCAATAATGCACTATGGCAAGGGAATTTTCTCCCACAAAAGGAACAGATTACTGCAGAATACTTGCCCCTTCCTATTGACTTGCTTCAGTATTATGAACTATCTTACAAACAGAGGTCTGTCTGATGAAAATATCATTGGAAAAAAGAATGAAAGAATATGTGTAAGTTATAATACCTCATCAGTAGTGATTCTTCATGAATCCTTTGAAATCAAGCTCTGAGTGTTCATAAATTGGATTTCCTCAGTTTACTCCTCGTTCCTGAAACGCAACTGTCAGTGATGAGTTGAGACAGCATAAAAAGATCAAGAAAGCTAATACTTGCTCCAAATTTTCCAACCCTAACTGCTTAAAGTAATGATCTGTCATTACATACCAAAGTAAAATTGTTCTTTAGTGGCGTTACACCTAGGGGTATTGGAGACAACTAGACTTGATGGACTGAGTCTCTGAAAACAGACAAACTCAGACCACGTGGATTTCATATATTTATTAACTTTTTTGTTCAGGATGAAAGGTTTATGGGAATGTTTGGAAAAGGTTGCCAAACTTTGATCTTAAGCAAAGTCTGGTCTTATGCACCTGCAAAGGATCACCCCTGAGCAGGGCACTGCAGCCCAACTATTTGCTTTTGCCCAGCAAAGGTGAGGCTGTCCTTCAAAGGCAGTCTGGGAGCTAGTCCACGGGGCTCCAGCAGATAACCTAGTCAGAGTGTGGGTTTGGGGAACTCCACTCACAAGGGGACAGCGAAAGACAAGAACCAATGACAAGAAGCTGTCTAAATTTGACAGCCCAGACGCATGCGGCACCAAGACAGAGACTGCAATTGGAGTGGTGGTTCCAGATCAAGCCCAAATAGTGATCTTTTAAAGGAAACTATTCTGACTCAAACCAAAATTTTCTCAAAACTGAGCTTTGTTTCAATATTTTTATAATAGAAAAAAAATTATAATAGAGAGATGAAGCTGTTGACAGCACTGAAATTTTCAGGGCTGGAGCCTCGCAGAAGGAAAAAACATGATGAGAAACTTCATTTTCTGTCACAAAAGCAAGTGGACAGGGAAGATTCCAGACATTCAGTGTATTTCTTGAAGGCCTCTTTCAGTTACTGAAATACCAAACACTCAAACATTGTCATGTGAGGGTGCCAAAAGCTGCAGAGAATGTCACTTCAGCCTGAAATTAGGTAAAACACTTACAAGGTTAAAAAAACCAATTTTATTCCTATAAGTCTTTCTATAGTTTCCATCTATAGCTATTCCTTGCTCAGTTTTGGTTTTCAAAATTTAAAGAGACTATTCTCATGTTTTCTACTACTCCCTGTGGTATGAGCTCTTAATTTGCATGAATAAATCCTGACACAGTACGGAGCACATGACTGACTTAAGCAGCAGACAAGCTCACTCTGTTTATAAGAACTTTCAAACAGCTCAGCTGATTACAATAATGCCTGCTAATTGCAAATATCAGAGTACCGCCATGGGAAAGGGGTAGAGCTTGAGTATTGTGGAAACGACATCCAGTACACCAGGCCTGACAACAGAACTGACAACAGATAAAACACTGCAAGGAGAAAAAAATCACTACTGAAAGGAAGTATTACATCTTCTGTGTCCAACAGAGACAACAGTCCTGGCCTCCAATGTTCAAGTCTTAAGGACTTTGGCAAATCTCCTGCAAACTACTGAATGTTGTATACAATGATTGGTTAAGGGCACTCGAATGGCTGGCTGACATTTCTAACGCGCTATTTGGATAGCCAAAGTATAACTTGCGCCGTGCTATCAGACTAGAAGTGTGTGCAAACTAAGCGCCAATGTGTGTGCAGCACTTACAAAGGATACAAAGCTTTGAAGCTCTACAGCGAGGAACAGCAAGGGCAGATGCAGGCAAGCAAGGAGCCAAGGGCAGCCCCTGCAAACACACACCTTCATCCATAGGGCACAGTCCCACAGAGGCTGTGCACATCATGCAGAGCTAGGTTTAGTGACAGGGTCCTTCAACAGTCCCAGACATAGCAGGGAGCTCAGTCAGGAGCAAAAGACATGATACCACATGTCAAACTGAAAGCAAAGCTGCAACATGGGTCCAAAGTCCATCCTGCCAACATGACCAAAGGCAGGACAGGAGACAAGCTGCAGTATTATACCTGGGATCCACCCAGGAAATACACTAACCACAAGCATGTCCAAGACCCATGCCAGAGAGAGCTGGAGATGGGGACATCCCTAACTCATCTTAGGCACAGACTAAGCCCAAGCTGAGCCCATATGAGACTCCCACACCCTGGGATATGGAGCAAGCTACACAATGAAGGCTCAGGCAATGCTCCCCTCAGGGCCATTAACATATACCGGAACCCTCGGGTCCCAGGCATTAGAGCCTGCCCCTTCTTTGTGCTTACATGGAGCTTCAAAAGGACATTAAGTTTTGTCCTATCAACTTTTTAAAAAAAGCCAAAAAAAAAAAAAAAGCCTTGAGAACTCTGATATTGGGATAAAAATATACTCCATGTTTCTCTAAATTCTGAACCTTACACAAAGGTATTAAATGGACAGATTTCTTATGACATCTAGCAGATTACTGTGAGCCTGTCAGATCTACTGTGTTTGATTTTGTCTTGATTACTTGGTCTTGTGCCAGGACATCTGCATTTTTCAAACAGTTAATACAGTGTAGTGCAGTAGCCTCTGTCTAGGATTTTATGAGGTATCTCCAGTTCCCTTGCTTCACTGACATCCTGCTAGGGGTCATGTCCATGGCCAGAACACGAGAGGGTCTAACATGTGGGAGGCAAGGAACATGGCACTCTGCAGAGCCTTGGGTGCAGAGAAGCTTTCATAGCCAATATAGCCCCCATACACAGCAACATGCTGTCACTGCCCCTTCAAATAGAAGGACCAGGAGAATTTGTCAGGGCTCAAACGTCAGCAGCACGTGTTGTTGGTTTTTGCACAGGTCCTCCATTCCTTCTGCAGTGACTTTAAATTTCCATACGACAGCAAGGCATTTCTAGGAACAAAATTGTCTAACCTTCTCAGGCACAGGCAGCGTTAAGCTCTGGCAGACATTTGTGCATTCCTACAGTCTGTATTTTTTTGGTCTTACTTAACAAGTTACTTGCAGTTTCCTCACTTCCTTCAATTTAGAGCTGAGAGCCAGAATTCCTGACAGGTTTGTTCATTGCTTATACCAACAATCTGCAGAGATTATAAACCTGTCAGAATGATATCATCAGAGATTTAAGGGATTGCTTTCTAGCATCATTTTAAAATGACAGGTAATGTGCACAGAGCCTTCCATCATACTCTTCCAACCAAAAAAAAACTTCTTATGTACAGTAAGGTATGCTATATGTACAAAAAACCCCATATATTATGAAATGTGATTGTGAAGAAATATATACGTATATATATTTTTTATACAATTCTACTAATACATGTATCATTTTTGGAGCTACCAGTTTTCCTTTCATTCCTTTCCACTCAGGAGTGGTATAGAAAAGAATCACCTGTTAAACCAGTCTGGTTAAAGCATGACACATAATATTAGAGTAACAGGCTTGTGGATCTAGCTTATGCTGGCTATAGCAAGGAGAATCCAACATAAATCTCAGAAACTGCTGTAGTTTGTTGCACTGCATTCCTGGTTATGCAGAAACATGCGTATGACCCATGAATGATGGGCCAGAGGCTCCTTTGATAACAAGATTCAACAGCAGAAAATATGTACAAGCCAAATACTGGTTTCAGACAAGCAGTACAGTAGTAATATAACTAACATTTAGGTTAACCTAAGTCTTAATGGTGACTTTCTCTATGGTAGGGTGTAAAATTAAAAGTAAAAAGTAATTAAATGATAGAAATGGAAAATCACTTGCTAAAAATGGCTTGTTTTCCTAGAATTTTCCATACACCTCAAAGTCAAGTTTCTATAGCAAGAAAAGTGAGAAGAACTCAAAATATTTTTGCTGCTGTTAATCTGTGTTAGACCACAGTTCTGCCAGCTGCAGAATATGTTTTAAACAAAGGGGTATGAGGCATTAATAACAGTGTTATCATTTTCTCATAAACTGAAACTGTTTGGTTGAAAAAAATTCAACTGTAGATGTGTGACTGTCTTGGTCTCCACGGCAAAGGGCAGTCAGCCACCAAGAAGCAGCTGGATCAGAACAGGAATTAATTCCTTAATGCCAAACCGGATCAATGTCTTAAACAGCAAGGTATCTCACATCCTTTGTATGAAAACACAATGCTAGCAATTCATTGTCAGAACAATGAGTAAGATTAACTTCTTGGATTAGAACATACAAAGGATTTTCTTGCAAAAATAGGGCATCAGGACAAGGTAGGAGCTGCTCAGAAAAAGGCTTAAGGTTAGAGATTAATAGTTCTGAAGCGTGTCTTGAGGACAGACCAGGTTTCATCCGCACACCTGGCCTCCTGAGATATACATTTATTCATTTTGTTGTCTAGAGAGGAGCTGTGCTTTTAATCTTGCTTTGTTGCCTGTACAGGCAATTTTGTTTAATTGGTATTGTGTTTTTGATAATTGTGCTGCTTTGGGAGGTAATCTTAGTTTTATGCACATAATTCTCAGCACCTTCTACAGTGACACACAGCCTTTCTCTTGATTCCTCTTTCTGCAGTTTTCTTTCTTCATATATTGGTGTAGTTACATGACAGCTACACCATTTTAATCCCTTTTTTTTTAGCTCCAAACAAACTACTTTTTTGTCCAAACAAAGTATTGATGAGGAGTGAGTGTTTGGCAGAGGGAGTGGAGGGAGGTGGTGTTTGTTTGGGGTTTGGAGGTTTCTTTGTTTGTTTTGATTTTGGATTTTTTTGTCCTACATTTTGTGTGTGTGTGATAAAGCCTTGTGTGTTTTCATATAAGGATATTTCAAAGCGGGTAAGTATACATGTTTTCTGCTGAAGTTAGTTAAAACTTCAGAAATGATGAGGTCAACCTAGCAGCTTGATATCCCATGGAGCTGATAGTAAAAATAAGCATTTTAATTACTTTTGATTTTGCTGCCCCTGCATGTTTCCTTATCTAAATTATTCAAACACAGAAGATAGCATTATCAAGTGTTAATTATTGGAAGAGCAGTGCAGGGACAATCAGGCTGACTTGAAGAGCCAAACAGTCATATGCATACACAAATAACTTTGAATGACAGATACATATTTCTATTCTTGACTTAATGATCATGTTTGAACTATGGTTTGTTTTTAACATGCACATCTTAGCATGTATAAGAAAACAAGCTTGCAATCTTAAAAGAACAACATTTTCTTATCAAATCTTCATTGCAAGACAGTGTTGTCAAACTGTAAATGTTCCCCCTATCACCTATTTCAAGGAAATTGTTTAATCTATCTAATTTCTAAAATTAGGAGACAGGCTCCCAGTGCCCTTTTTGTCTTCTCCGACTCCCCCCCTCCATGCATACTACAGATCTTCAGCTGTAAACAGATGATATGCTCTTCAGTGTCAGTACATGTTTATTCTGTTTTCTTTTGAGGTATCTAAATGCATTCTTAATCCCAAACTCCAAACATCTATCAATAACAAGAGAATCTAGGTTCATCTCTTCCAGCTTGCTTACATCCTTGAATAAAATTTACACATTATTGTACACTACAACAGGACATTTATTAGAATTGAGTAAGTTGATTAAATATATTGATCATCCCTCCAGCTCTAATCAAATACCCCCTCCTCAAAATTCATATTTTTATGATTCAGCTTCAAGTCTAAGCAAACAACACACACAAAACACTGAGTTTCTAAATTCTTTGTGTTTCTGCAGCAAATGGAAGCTCAAGTGTTATCTGCTATGCTTAAAAATGTGAATAAATTTCCACAGCTCAACCTCCTCTCACTAAGTTTGTGTAATTACTTTTCCAATAAGTCACTATAAAACACTGCTAAAGAAAACTGTATTACATCTTATTTATGGGCATCATAAGCACACATAAGGCTTTGCTGTAGACAGAGAAGGTAAATACAATAAGCTTTTCCCTTCAATTTAAGGATAAATGTTGCATAATACAGTCTCCCAATTAAAGGGCAGAGCAAAAAAGGTACAGTGTTTAATGATAATATGTTTCTTTACAAAACAGACAGATTTTCATCAGTGTTTTTGATGGAACAGCCAGGATGTTTTACAGGGCAGGAAGTCCCAACCATAAGAAAGGCATGAGTGAAGCAGTTAAGAGCTCACAAAAGGTTTCATGCAAAGCTATATGAAGTAAAGATAAATAGTGTCATGGGTTTACCAGGTACGATAACGTGGTCAAAAAGCAAATTAAGGAGAATGAAGAGGAAGCAGGAGACCTTGTGTCATCCAGCCATGTCTGTATGGAGAAACAGATTCTTTGAACAGCAAAAATTACACTGCTGTATTAGGTCTTAGAAATTGAAAAGTAGCATGGGAGATCTTGATGTCAGCTGCATTTTCCAGAGCTATAGAAAAAGGTCCCCACAATTACCTTTTGTAGCAGTGGCAGTGCACACTGCTGTGTGTCCTGAGCCCCTAATGCCACTTGTCTCTGCTGTGTTCAACATGTTGTTTTCCTTGTTGAACTGGGTGTCACAGGAGGACTCTGTCTACTTTCCAAAAGGGTTTAAAACTTTGTAAAACATGTTCAGTCACCTTTCTCTTCCAAAGGACAAAAGTGTTATTCTCATGTTATGGCACAAGAATGAAGACACAGCCATGAAACATGAAAAGGAATTAAAGCACTGGCAGTCACACCTTGAGATCAAGAGCCTGTAGAGAGTGGGCCTGTAACCTGTCCAGGACCACCCTCAGCACTGGGATCTTCTGCAGAGGCCTTCCTGAAACCAGAGAAGATCTCAGGTAGTGACTCAAAGCTGAAATTATCCATCAGCCTTTAAACCAAGATGGGAGCAAAAGCCAGGAGCAAATCACACAAAACCTGCACTTTTACTGATTATTTCATTTAACTTTATTTGCATGATACAAGAAGCCTCTGCAGAGCTGCTTGGTATGCCTTGACAGTGGGAGACATGGTAGTGAAGGATCCATCAATGGTGTCGGAGGACTTTGCAATAGCATTAGCAAAAGAGATTGGAAAAATAATGAAATATGCAGTACTGATTAGCTGATGATCTGCTGCTGAATCCTTGTTTAAAATGCTGGTCCACCTTTCAAATGCTTCCTTCATGTGCTGCATTCCATTTTGCTTAATAAATGAGAAGTGTTTCAAGATGCTGCTCAAGTGCTTTTTCTCAGCAAGCTAAATGCATTTTACTGGTGATTGAGAAAGCCTGTTCTAGTCTCTGGCAGGAAGTGACCAGGACTGTTAGGTCAGACTGGATAGAAAAGAATGACAGTCCCCTCATATTCAATCAGCCCCCAATTATAGTTTATCAGCAAGAGAGCATATCAGATATGAGTTTCGTTACAACTGGAACTCTATCCATACACCCATATGAGACTTGTGCTCCATACCTAATAAATAGCCCTTGGTATTTAGTTCCCTTGGAACAGTTTATCTGTGTCATGGGTTTGCAAAAGTCCCCCTCCTTGGGAATTGGACATAGTTTGTCCCGATGAATTTCCCGACA
>JAWMRA010000090.1:49852138-49864179 GCA_035584735.1 Pseudotriccus pelzelni | reverse complement strand
GGAGGGATGTTTCTGTAAATACATAGTGCTTTTGTTTAATTAGAATTGTTGTAGATGTAGTTGTTTAGTTTTTATTTGCTAGTAATAAATCCTAATGTTATTTTCTCCCCAGTCAGATCTCTTTGTCTGCATAAACCTTCTCTCTCCTTTAAGCAATTGGTGGGGGGTGTGGTAAAAATTGTCCCTTTAGGCAAACCCACGACAATCTGTCTCATCTGTTTGCTTCTTTTTACAATAATAGGTTTCTTTAAATGAGAAACAAGTATCAAAATATCCAGGCAATGAGAAATACTTTGTGTGTTTGTTTAAGTTTCAAGCAAAAATTGAAGATTTATTCTTTTAGCTTTATTCAAGGATTTACCTAACTTTTTTCCCTTGACAGATCAATTTATTCTGTCATATTTTGAAAGCTAAACCCTTCCAGACTTCACTAAAACTCATCACAGTCTACACAACTTCCTCATGAGGGGAAGAGGAGGGGCAGACACTGATCTCTCCTCTGTGGTGACAGGACCCGAGGAAAAGGTCTGAAGTCATGTCAGGGGAGGTTTACATTGGATATCAGAAAAAGGTTCTTCCCCAGAGGATGGCTGGATACTGGAATAGGCTGCCCCAGGGAAGTGATCACAGCACCAAGACTGACTGAGTTCAAGGAGCATTTGTATTATACTCTCAGGCACATTGTGTGACTCTTGGGGATGGTCCTGTGCAGAGCTAAGACCTGGACTCAATGATCCTTGTGGGTCCCTTCCAACTCAGCATATTCTGTGACCCTGTGAAAACTATGAAACTTGAGACAGCAAGACTTTTCTCCTGAATACACTGTGAACTCAGATACTATAGTATGTCTATCTTCTTGGCTGAATATTTCTCTAAAAATGTTTTGCTGCCTAAATAAACTAAATTCCTTTTCCCCCTTTCTAAAAGGTAAGAACAGGTTATGTTTTAGGATAAATATCCATATTTGAAATGAAAGTAGCAAAATCTCTACTATTCAAATGCAGAAAAACTTTATTTTATTTGTTAATCTCACATAAGCCAAAGTTTACCTCAGTAATCAGAAAAACAAATATTTCAGACGGTGATTGCCCAGCAGTAGAAAATATTTTACTCTGCATTATCTTATTGTCATGCAGAGTTATGCATAACTGACAGGAATACACTCCAGAAAGAGTACAAAACTATACAAGAAAGATTACAGATTTTGATTTAGAGACTTCAGTAACAAAAGGGTATTTTTCTCTTAGTACACAATCTATAGCTCTGAATTACCTACTTAAAAGTAGTGAAGTAGAGGCCGCAAAAAAATAAGTCTATTTGCTCAGCTAACTGATGTTGCAGGCATGCTTCATATAAGTATATACATTCCTTATTTAAATATGTGTATGTATGCAAAAAGAGAAAAATGGGGTTTGTTTTATATATCCAATAGTCACATGTATATAACAGATTGAAATTTATACTTGCGGAATATAATTTACTGTGGATTATTCTGTAAACCAATATGGTCTAATATAGTATTATTTTAAGGTTTCCTTTCTGCACATCTTTCATGTATCTAAGGGAGAAAAAAGACTTTTAGGAAAGGAATTATTTCAGTGATTCAAAGTTTACTTCAGGATTTGCTTCTGTCTGTGTGCAAGAGAGAAACTGCTTCTAATGATTAATAATGCCAGCCTTCCCAACCTCAAATATTCTCTGATTCTGTGACCATAATGGCTGCAATTTTTCTAGAAACAAAGAACATCTAGAATATAAATAAAAAGTCCCAGCTAAAATGTTCACTGATAGGTAGTCCTGTGAACATGCAATCAAGGCACTTGATGCCAGGGGCTATCTATCAGATCTCAAGCAGAAGCCAGGATCTCAGGAAGGATGCTTGTATGGTGTTCAGCATCTGATGGTCCAGGAGGAAGCTTCAACGTTCAGATCCTACAGCAATGTGAACAGCATTTATCAATCCTGAGCACAGGTCTTCCTCTGGCATGAACTGTCACAACTCTGCTGAAATTAATGGAACTGTGCCAAATTCCACCAGCCCAAGAATCTCTTCTGGTTTTTGATGTAGGGAAAATGAGGAGCTAAAACTAGCAAGTTTCAGTTGAAGGCCTGTGTCAAGTTTGTGCTGTATACTTTTTCTGACAGAACTGGAGGCATGGTTCAAAATGGACTCCTTTTTTCCTAATTCCTTTTCTGGGTGCAGAATATGCTTATTGACCCTTAATTTGAAGTTTCTCCTACTCAGTGTATTGCCCCTCCCTCATGCTTAGAGAAAAACAACTGCTATACTGTCCTTGACACTGGGATTTCCTAATCCTTCCTCTGGTCACAAAGGGTATGGCAGGCTCCTTCCAGCACTTTGAATCTAGTAAGTGGTCTGAATTTTCTTCTTAAAATAAAAAACTGCCAATTTGACATCACTCTCTTTGACTTTTATGAGTATTTATGCTGTTGCATCTGAAAGGGAACACCTTCCTCCCCACACTTGCATGGTAGAGATATGAGACATCTGAGATGGTTGTAATTTTTTCTCTGTTTTTTTACCTATTTTTTATTATTGTAGCAAAGAAGAAATTGGCTTTCATTCCTTCTACCATTATCAGCAATGCTAAAATTGAGTATTTTGAATTTTTCACATAAATGCTCATCCTGACCTCCCATGGTTTTAGGAAAAAGAAGAGGGTTTTATTCCCCTTGACTGTAGAGTTAATGCAGCTGGAGTTTTTCAAATATGCCATTAGCAGGGATCAGACACCTCAATTTTTAAATCAAATCTTGGTCTGACTGTCAGAGAAAGTTGCAAAGCTCCATTACTCAAAGCTTTGCAGTTGTCCTTTGATCTATCACTGATAATTTAATACAGAGCTTTGCTGGCTCTGGTGATTTTTTTTCTATTGCTGTTTCTGTTCTAAATGGCTTCTTGATTTTGAGTGTTACATGTATTTTTGTACACCTTTCCCTGAACTATAGGGCTGTAGAGACCAAATTCAATGAGAGCAGAGAGCTGATTTGTTAATGTAATGATTGCAGCTGCAGTTAAATGAAAGCCGCCACAACAATGCAGGCAGCAATACATCACTGATCACACAAAACAAAAACATGACTGATTTTGAGCTCTGTGCTTTTCATTTCTGACTGAGGAAAAATCATCCATCAATATATAGACGAGGCTTTAAAACCTTCCTTGGCAATGGTGCTGGGGAGGAACATGCACTCACTCTGCACGGCAACTCAGAAGAGCGCTCCATTTCACAGCACATTTACAAGTCAGGGAAGCCATGCACACACAGATCCTCATGGCAAGTGTGCCTTTGACTTTTATAAGGGAAGATTGTATTTTTCATCTGTTCTGACCCTTCACAGTCCATGAGAATGTCACTTAGAGGTCTTAGGAAGGTCCCAAATTGAGCCATACTCGGATTTGTTTGTCTCAGTACACAACCACTTCAGGTCACAGAGAGACTGTAGGACAGTGTGGCAGACTGCAGCCATCTACTTCAGAGGGCACTGCTCACTCCTTTGGTAGTGTCAGCACCAATGACTACCTAACTCCTTGCTGCACACCTGGGCTATGCCTTTTCTTCCTTATTTCTCCTCCACCGGCCTTCAAATCCCTCCTCTTGCTTCAGCCATTGAAAAAAAAGTATTTGAAGTAAGTGAGGGGAGAAGAGGCAGATAAATGTAATCCTGGAAAGCAGCAGGGAATCGCTGTTACTTATGCAAGCTGAAGACCTGCCATATGAGCAAGCACTGGTTTAAAATACAAAAAATGAAGATAAACCAGAAAAGTTAAGTCTGGCTTCTGTTGAGTAAGTGTTGATTTAGAAAATGGACTTCCTGACTGCGAAGAGTTAGCAATGTTTTTTTCAGCAGGTTCAGGCAGGGATGAAAGAAGTGCAGAACAACTCAGAGACCTGGGAATATTCTGCTTTTGAAGAACCTAAAAATGTAACTGTTTCCTGATGTGTCCATTAGAACAAGCAATAAACATAGCAGATACAGGCTTTTCATAAAGCAAAGTTGCCTTAGGAAGTGCAGTCTGCAGTGACTGGACTGGTGGGGAAGGAAGGGAGTCCCTCCTGGGCAGGCACGTGGGGCTGACCACAGTCCCTTGGGCTCAGTGCAATGCATCTGGCAAGACAGGTAGCTCCAGGAACCTTCCTCCTATCCATCTTCCAAGGGATGGTGAGTTGCTCTTCTCCAGGAGGTTGTGGCTCTGTGTGTTAGCACAGAGCTGAGCACAGATTCTAAAGGACTCTGTGGCAATCACAGACAGCAGAGAGCTGTGCCCAGCTCTGTGGCCCAAAATCATACCTTTGAAAAAAAAATATGGTCTTCTTCTTGTGCCTAAAAAGGCAAAACCTAAGCAAGAGTCAGAAATTAACACCTGCAAGACACAATAAGGCATAAGTAGAAATACATAGACCTTAGGAAGGACATAGTTTTGGCTGCTTGAGAAAAGCGCTGCCCTACCATGAACACCTTTCAGTCCACTAGGATGTGAAAGTCATGGTGAGCAGCGCTCCTGCTTCTTCCACTTCTTGCCTTCTTACCCCTTCCTTAGCCTCATGTGGAAACTCACCTTGTATAACTACCATTTCTTGGGTTTACATACACTTCCTTGAAGTCCCCACTGAAGCCAGTACTTCATTTTCCTGCCTGTATGACCTCTCTGATTTCTTATTTACTCCATGCCCCCATGCTTCCAAAGGCCTTGAGGTCTTTTGGTTTGGGTATCCCACAAGCAATAATGATGGATAAGACGTCGTAATTAGAAAGTAGGATTTCCATTATTTCCTTATTTTGCCTTGAATATAGAAAGGAATTTCTGTTTTTACAGATGTTTTAATATCATGTTTCAGACAAACCACTGAATACTTTGATAACACATTCCAGTAACAGTGCACTGTTGGCTTTGAAAAAGTAATTTCCTGTACTCTATTCATAGCTTAAATTAAAAATATTGATCCCCTACTATGAGATGTAAACCACCTACATCTTACTAAACCTAATTAAAAAAACATTATCAAAGTAGACTTGAAAAATTCAGTATTACTAGACTTATGGAAATTTCTTGACAACAATCTGCATCCACAGGTTGTTGAAGTACTAAATTCTATGGCTTTGAGGGCATCAACACCTAGTTCTACAAGTTCAAAACAGATGTTTTCTTGATTTCATTTGTTTTAAAATCTCTCTTGAGAGCTATCTTGAAATTGAGGACTTCAGAGCTGAGGAAAGAACATACCTCCTATGATGCAGGAATAAGATGATAGGGAAGTATATTTTCCAATGTAAAATCTTGAAAGATAGAATGACTGAAATTGCTTATTTCACGTATGTAATTTTCCTTGTAGAGTAAGTTGATTTATTTTAAAAGCAAAATATTTAGATTACTTCAGAAATATCAAACTGTATATAAATTATATGAAGTAAACATACTTAAAAGGATTATTTGCTCAAAATTTTAATTTATTGATTAAATAAAAATATTGAAATATATATTTTAAAGATGAAAAATCATTATATCCATTTCAAGGTTTATACTTGGGTTTTTTTCAGTCATGACTTAAATTAATTGAATTGAGTCACCTTGAACGTCCTATTTGCTCTTAATTAGCTCATAACTGAGCTTAGACTTCAGAAATGTATACACACATCAAAAGTGAAACAGTTATGACAGACACAATTTTCCAAATGTCCCTTCCTCTTCAACCCCTTTTCTTCTAGAAAAATTTCACTTAGTGGAATAAGTTCTGAGAGGATCTGTTTATATTTGTTTCCTTTTGAACTCTGAGTAGAGACTATAGAGCAGAGATCCATTCAGTCTTTAATGGACAAGAATCATCGGTACTGTAGCATGCAACATCTTGCTCTGGACATCTTGTCCAGAAAGATCCTGTGAGAGACAGTGTTGAAAGCTTTACTGCAATCCAAAAAGACTACATCACCTAGCTTCCTTTTGTAACATTTCTTAACCAAACAGAAAAAAGCAAGTGCTAAGAGGAAATAAATTTTGTATATCAGCTTCCACATCAAATGAAGAAATACTTATTAGAGCAATCTAAAAAAAGGCAAAATTATGGCACTAACAATTTGTTAGTCATATTAAAATAGCATGAATTCGCTAGGCAATTGCAGGTTTAAAAAAAAAGAATTTTTTATTTTAAGCGAAGCATCACTTTTGGGAAAAACATTATTTGTAAATAGCAACTATTTTTGAATGCAGTTCTGTGAAGTTGTAAGTACAAATAGAAGCTAAGTTGGCAAGAAAGATGAGACTTTTTTTTGACTCTTTAAGACTAATTATTTTTATTTTGAAAGAAACTAAAAAATTTTAATCAAAGCATCATCCCTGGTTTGCTGGTTGGTTTTGGAGGATTTTTTTAAATTTTCATTAAAATGCAAAACAGCTTAAATTTGCTGATCAGCCTGAAACCATGACTTTTATGGTTGAAACTGAAGAACTGCATTTAGGACCACTTCAGTTTGAATGTTTGCAAGTATGAAAAATACCAAAACAGAAACTGAAGCTCACAGGTAACTAATAGTTAAAGTCCTAATCTTGTAATCTTTGTTTCAATAGTGGGCTAAAAAACTTCAAAAGTAAACACACATGGAACTAATTTAATAAATAAGCAGCATTATGCTTACTTTGGATTTCTTTGCTTTGAAAAGTAAACACACTTCACATGTCAACATTTGATTCTATTACAAAGGTTCAAAAAAAATTTATCTAAGCCATATTTGCGGCCAAAAGCATTGAAAGGTAAGATATCAGTATTACAGGGCAGCCAGGGGAATGCTAAGTAAATGTTCTAAAGAGTCATTAAAGTTGAAAAACGAAACCTACTCTGAGTAGAGACTACTGAGCAGAGATCGATTCAATCTTTAGTGGACAAGAATCATAGGTGCTATAGCATGCAACACCTTGCTCTGTTTCCAGCTATATCCGATTAGGGGAGGAGCCATCATCTTCTTCAAGGACCTCAGGAACTTTCATCCTTACAAGATGGGCCAACAGAACTCTGGCTTTCAGACTGTAGCAGCAGGTGAGAGGAGGCTTATTCTTCTTTGAATTTATGGCACCAAAGCTCCATGTCAACTTTAAATTTTCTAAGTTCTTCATTTTTGGCAGAAAAAAGGGGTTTTGGGTATCCTATTTCTGTGATGTGGAGGAGACTGCTAAGAACCTGATTTTAGAAAGACAAATGAGGCCATGCATCATTGTTCTGCTTGATTTTTTTTTTTAGTCTTATCTCAAAAGCTACTGTACTATGTCCTTAATCCTCTGGGAATGGATGGTTGTTAACCATAAATTGTCCTTCTATTTACAAGCTTTGCACTAAACATTAAGTGCACCTTTTTTTTACTTTTGGAATAATATCTCCTTTCTGCATTTCAAACTTTCAAAACAAAACCAAAATGACTTAAGTATTCATATCCATTTCCTGATTTATTATCCACCTACTGCTAAGGTCTCCTCTAAATTATTTCAGTGGTGCTAAAGCATCCATAGGTAGTTTAGACAGATATAATTGAAGGTGTCAGTTATGGCCATTTAATAATATGCACGTCCTTCTTTTGGTAGATAAACAAATGAAAGCTGCTAGCCTAAACTGAGATTTGCTTCTATCTAGTCCCGCTCCTGCAGGTGTAATTATGCTTTATAGATGGCTTGCCAAAAACTAGCAGAGAAGATGCTGCCATAGCATTATAACTGTTTAACCAGAGATAATTTTCTATTTATTTTTATGTAATCTATAATTTTTATATATTCATTGGGAGAGTGGGAAGAAACTAAACTTAGTTTTCTGAAAGAAAAATAATTAGGAGTCTGCTAGATAGCTACATTGAAAATATAGCTAAAATTTACTGCGTTGTTCGGAAGTTTCTCTTTCTATTAAAACTTGTAACTGATGAAGTCCAGGTTGCTGATTAAAGTGAGCAGGCAAGCATGTGAGACCACCTTGGAAGGCAACAGGAAGAAACTGAGGCACAGAAAGTTCTACCTGAACATGAGGAAGAATTTCTTTACTGTGTGAGTGACCGCACACTGGAACAGATTGGTTAAGAGATGCTGTGGAGTCTCCCTCACTGAATATTTTCAAGAATCTTCTGGATGCAATCCTGTGCAATGTGCTCCAGGACAACCCTGTTTGAGCAGGGAGGTTGAATCAGATGACCCACTGTAGTCCCTCCCAACCAGATCCATTCTGTGAATCTGTGAATACTGTATACAGTCAAAGTAATACATCCACATTTCCCTGTGCAAAGAATGTCCAGCTGGAGTGCCAATGTGTGTCTGCACTTGCCAAGGGGTAGGTCAGATGATTTCTGTTAAAAGCTTTGCAAAATTCTCTTTAACCTGGTCTATTGGCCCGCATCCAAACAACAGAATTCTTATGGATTTGGGCAAGAGAAAAAGGAGTAGGAAGGGGATAAGAAAATTAAACTAATCCTTCCATAGAAAATATTGAAGGAGACAAGCAGTAGTAGATGCAAGTAAAAAACATTTCAGACAGAACATTTTAAAATAAACATTTGTCATTTAAAAATATCTGATATGTATATTGCAGATCTTTGCTTTACTTTCATTAGCTGTGTTTTCAGTAAACAGAGAGAAATTATGCTATAAAGCCTCAAGTGGAAAATTTGTTTAATTTCTGGGTCACAGAGCCTGGGAAAAGGTTTCTTCTCCCATTGGACTCATGCAAGATTTGCTGATACTTTTTAGTTGTATGAGGTACCTGAAAATACAAATGCTAACAGGAACGAATAACAGGCATGGATGCAGATGGCCATTTATAGTGGTGGTTTGGTTCAAGCAGGTTAATGTGGCTCACATCAATGACCTGACCATTTTTAACCAGCTAAATGAAAGTCTAACTCATCTGAACGATTATCTGCTCATTTTTTAGGTTCTATTTAAATAACACAATTATATAATAATAACCCATTCAATCTAAGACAAGAGAAATATCTATGTCCAAATCTGTTTGTCCATTTGCAACACTGTTTTACTGTTGTATCCTCCTGTTTGTTGACTTACAGCAATGCATATCAACATAATTGTTGAAAGCCAGGTAAAATCTCTGGCCTTCCCAGGCCCTCTGCCTTTCCCAAAAACAGCCCATCCTCTAACCCAAGCAGCCACAGAAGGGATCACCAGTAGCTGGGGGACAGCCAGCAGATGCTTGGGGTCACACACAGCTAGCCCATGCACTGCTGTCACTGCACAAAATTCTTCTAAAAAGGAAATACATAAGAAGGAGGGTGAAAAAAGGTCATTCTTCTTGAGCAGTTCTTTTAACAGTCATGAATCACCTTGTTCAACAATTTTACAGCAGCTGCAGCCAGTGCAAGAAGCTAATGTGTTTGTTCATGTCACCATATACCTGCACCATGAGAATTACATGCTTTTCACTGGTTAATTTTTGTCATTTTTTTCCTGACAATAGACTGTTCTGTTTGTATTATGCAAAGTGAGTAAGCTCCCACACTGTACCTAACCTTCTTACAACAAAATGAAAGTAGACTGGCACAGATAAATAAGCCTCATGGTCTTCATATCAACAAAAATCTCCTTTGACATAGGGACTGAAACTATGCTGCTAGATGAGCTTATTCTGCTATAATAAACACCACTGATTTTACTATTTCTTCCACACTTTCTTTCACATCAGAGAAATTGCTTCATTTTGTCAGCTAATACTTGTGACAAAACGCAGTTGAATTTGTTCAGGAAAAATAAGTCAAAATACCTCTGCATCCAGAAACCTACAGAGAGAGTAGATGCTATTATTTTTTTAATAATTAATCCTGGTGGCCACACATTTCTGAAAGCCAAAGTAATACACTCACAAGACTACTACAAAAAACTCCCCAAAAAACCCCAAGACTTGCAATTTATCAGTCTGTGTGCAGTGAATGACTGGTGGGCCATAAATTATGAAATGCTACAACTGCAGAACATTATGAAAACACACAAAACTCCCTGTGAATGGGAGGAAATAAAACTGGGGAAGATGAAAAGTAGTAAATATTGAAAGCGTGCCAGCTTATATTTCATTGAAAATGAACAATATTCTGGGAGCATTGGAAAAAGAGCATGTAGATTATTTTCAAAATAATAAGAGCATCTCATTCATTTTCTAAAATTATTAGGTTATCCTTTGGTTGCTAAAGACTATAGAGTGCCAAGAGATATCACAGGCTCAAGGAGAGCAGCACTAACATGCAAAAATTAGCTCTGAGCAGGTATGCTCAGGTGTTTGCTCCATTCAGTTCCTGCTGCACCTGCCACAGATGCTTGATGTTTGTATGAGATGAATGAATTAAAGGACAGACTGCTAAAGATAGAACTGCTGAATTTACTTGTTCTCTAGAATGGTCTGCCCTCATTATGGCACAGTTTATTTTGGCTGACTGAAATGGCTTTTAAGAAAGAGCTTTCAGCGATACCCACAGAAAAGGATGGAGTACTTGGGCAAACATAGTATGCACTTGAACTACATTGTGAGAAAAAAAGCCACCAACATTAAATAACTAAGAGTAAGTTCTGTTGCCTTTTCTTATTTACTTTTATTTTTATATGGTTAGTAAGATCAGTAAGATCTAGTTAATGAGCACGTTCAGAGAAAGTTTGTGCCAACCACAACGGCCAAACTGCTGCTGCCACCACTCAGCTGCTGTTAAACAGAATCTCCTCTAATCCTGAAGCAGAGTCGGTACTAAATGACATAGGCAATCAGCTGTACCCACAGGTGAGGAGCAGGAGATGGGGAATGTCACTGTGTCGTGGTAGAAGTGGGAGCGACAAGGCTTCAATATTCGGAGATCAGGAACTTTTTATTACAAGCAGTGCGACTACTTATATACTGCATTCAGTAACACATGTACATGTACAATTGGTTTGCCAGTAACATAAACATCTCACCACTGGACATTCGTCCATGCATGTCTAATAACTCTGACTCCAGCATTCTTGCCAGGAAACCCATTCTGTGTCCCAGCCTTTTCCGTCCGTGGCTACTACCTGACCAAGAGTAGACGTTTCACCTTCAACCTCTCAGAGACCCCAGAACCAGCTGGGGCCCCCCCACATCACTATTCATGAACACCCAAAACCAGAATATGCCACATATCAAGCACTTGGGAGAAACTGCCCGATGTGACTTTTCCAAAGCCAATGGCAATGCTATCACACTAGGAAGAGGTGGGAGTTAAATTAGAATGGAATATGTTCATTAATAGCTTGTGAACAGAAAAAAAAAAGCATGAAAAATTCTCAGGAATTTGTTCACAATAATAATTTCAGCTTTACTTCTCAATAATACATGTATCTCCAACTGCTGTACGAAAGTGCATAACAAGAGAAATTACAACAAAAGTTAATTTTTCATACCTTCACCTTCTAGAGACTACCCCTCCACTCCAGAGGTGCTAGTAGTAAATAGTAGGTGAAGAGATCTGCAATCTGAGCAGCTTTCACTGAAGTTGGCCCATTTTAACTGATCTCTCTTACGTTTTTATAGAAGGGTACTTTTGATACACCACTACCTAGCCCAGGTTTGACATAGCATTCCTGGAGGAAGTCATGGCTAGGCTTTGCGAACGAAGATTTGGGAAGGTCTCTACCCACGCTTGCTACAAGCGCACTGATGGCTAAAAAGGCCAATGTGAGACAGACAAGTCCGGTTGCAAAAGGCATAGCAAGAAGTCTCCTTAGGCAGTGTCGACAAGACACAGTTCTTTCTGCATTGTCTTTTCTCCTCAAGAATGATTGTCTGTGTGTTCTCAAAAGAAGCAGCAGAGTTACAGATCGTGTGTCTCCAGGCCCCCCGATTGGAGGCCAGAGTAGACCAGTGATGATAATCAATGTAGCTGAGTCTGAGGGATTGTTTCAGGGAGTCCTTGTATCTCCTCTTCAGGTCTCCTCTCTTGCTGCAGCCAGTGGTGAGCTCACCACAGAGCACAATCTTGGGGAGTCGGTGGTCCTTCATCCTGGAGACGTGCCCTGCCCAACGCAGCTGTGCTCT
>JAWMRA010000090.1:49834252-49852038 GCA_035584735.1 Pseudotriccus pelzelni | reverse complement strand
GCAAGTTTTCAAGTTTAGAGACAATAAAGTTTTTAATCATGAAGCCAACTCCTGAAAGATGACTTTCAGTTCTGGGCTTACCCGACCAGCAGAGTGTATAACCAGCACCATGTTCTCTAAGGCTGCCTTCCTCATGGAGACGAACTTCACTGAGAGCAGCAATGACAATGTTGAGTCATGACAGTTCATGGGAAATTAGGAGGAAGTACTGTTGTACCATATACCAGTGATCCAGTAGAATGAATACTGTTTGCAAAAAACTCATTACATGGAATTGCAAATCCCATGCAAAGTTCACTTTACTAAAAACTAAAACAGAGGGACATGGAGGTTTAAATTAACATTAAGCCTTTAAATTATGCAGTTGACAGACATTAGAGTACATCTGGATACAGCAATGTGAAGCAGCTATTTGAATGTGGTGTCTTGACTTCCCGGGCAAACAGACGATAAAATACAACCTTGTGAAAGCCTAAAAAGCTACACAACCTAGAGAGGTCTATGTTCAGCTCCCATTCTAGGTGGGACCCTTGTTTGGGTTTTTTTCAGACAGATCCCTTAGAATTGGCTTCTGAGCTATACGACTTACAGATACAGCAATTTTGGACTAAAAACATAAGACTACAAAGCTGGAAGGTGTCTCACATCCATCAGTCTGCATCTGCTGGTGTACAGCTAGACATGCAATTCAGCCAAACTTATATTGACCCCATTTGAGTTAATGTGATCTGACTGCCTGCCTGCCAAGTCTTGCAGTCATAAGCCTTCATTCTGTGAGGTATTAGATGACACCAAGCTGAATGGAGCAGTTAACAGGCCTGAGGAACGGGATGCCATCCAGAATGATGGGGCCATCCAGAGCCATTGAGATGTGGGGACCTGTGAACCTCAGGGCATTCAATAAGGCCAAGTGCAAAGTCCTGCACCTGGGTCAGAGCAACCCCCCATATCAATACAGATTGGGGGATGAAGAGATTGAGAACAGTCCTGACAAAAGGGACTTGGGGGTGGTCCTGATGAAAAACTGCACATAATCCAGTTATGGACACTCACAGCCCAGAAAGCAAATCACACCCTGGGCTGTATCAAAAGCAGTGTGGTCAGCAGACCAAGGGAGGTGATTCTGCCCTCTGCTCTGCTCTTGTGAGAACCCACCTTGAATATCACATGCAGCTCTGCAGGGCACAGGAACACATGAACCTGTTGTAGTGAGTTCAGAGCAGGGCCATGAAGATGATCAGAGGGATGGAACACCTGTCCAATAACGACAGAGTGAGTTGTTCAGCCTGGGAAGAGAAGGATCTGGGGAGACTTACTGTGGACTTTTCAGTATTTGATGGGGGCTTGTACAAAAGATGGGGACAAACAGTTTAACAAGGTCTCTTTCAATAGGACAAGGGACGATTGTTTTAGACTGAAAGAGGGTAGATTTAGACTAGAGAGAAGGAAGAGATTTTTTTAAGATGAGGGTGGTGAAACAGTGTAACAGTTTGCCCAGAGAGATGGCAGATGCTCCATCCCTGGAGCCCATTCCAAGTCAGGTTGGAAGGGGCTTTGAACAAGCAACTTGATCTAGCTGAAAATGTCCCTGCCCATGGCAGGGTACTAGGACCAGATGATGTTTAAAGGTCCCTTCCAGTCTGAGATTCTATTATTCTGTAAAAATAGTAACTGGATTCAGCTCCAAATAAAAATCATTTATCTCTTACGGGATGTATTCCCACCTGTGGGATATCACACCCATGGAGAACTGAAACATGAACTCTAAAAACTTATACACAGTAAACTGAAATGCATATATATATGTCTATATATACACACATATATATGATTTTACAATGCTTCCTCTTCACCAAGATGGTGCTTGAGGGATAGCCAAGGTTTTCTTCTTAAAAACAGCTGTATAAAACTGAGGTTACAAGAATGAGGCTGACAAGAGAGGAACCTGAAGAGCCACAGGCTTTGGGTTCAGTGCAGGCAGATAGCCCAGCTCTTGGTCTTTAATTGGCACTTATCTGAACTATGTGATTCTCTCTTGCTTGGATTGGACACTTCATCTGAATGATTACTTTCCTAACATTTAGCAGCAGACAAAGAACAGTCTTCCTTCCTCCTGGTATTTTATGGCTGTAAATGTTTAGATGAAAAATTTTTCTCTAGGGAAAGAATTTGGTACTTTTTTCCCAGTGTATCCTGTTCCACCTACACCCCTGAGATTTCTAATCAAAAATTCTTGTAGCAAAATTGTATATTAACAAGTGAACTGAGCTGCAAGAATTTTACACCTCAGGCATTACTACTGAAACCTGTTTCATACACACTATGATTAACTTCACAATTTTTATTAAACTATATCCTTAAAATATAAAAACAATAGTACAGGAAGACCATAAAAATGTTTCTAGAAAATGAATTCTATCTGATTTTTTAAAATACCAGGATGAATGATGTGTCTGAAAATTGATGCTTAGTTCATCTGTGCTAGAGCTGCATGAAATTCATTCCTTCTTCCAGAAACTGACTATATCCCAAGGTTGTTTTACCTTTAAATTTCAACGTGCTGCAATACATTTTTTAATAAACTTCTGTCTGGTTGAGGACAGCAATTAAATGCTAATGTTCTTCTATATTCTGCCCTTGTACACACTGAAAAGGAAAAAAAAAAGAAAACAATAATTGAGATTCCTTTCAATTTTCTTGTTTCATGGGGAAATACAAGAAAAGGAAGAAGGCTGCATTGACTGTCCTGGCCATTACTGACATCAAAGGATTAAATATGACTTGTTTGCTGTGCCTTGTGATTCCAATCACAAGAATATCTTCAAGCTTCGGAAACAGCACTCTTTTCATCAGTCTTTTAGGCTTTCAAGAAGTTCAAGCCAAAGCTCATTTCCTATAGTACCTGCTCCAGATCTCTTGCCCTTCTGACTGTCTCTTGATGAGCACCTAAGCAGTCCTGCAGTCAAATCACCTTTACTAACATGATCTCAACTATGCTACCACGCTACCATGCTTTTGGTGAAGTAACATCTCAGTTACAGACTCACAGAATTACAGAATCATTAAGGTTGGAAAAGGCCATCGAGTCCAACATTTGAGCAATCACCACCTTGTCTAGATTAGAGCTTGTCTAATTGGAACTAACTGGTTTATTTTTTTTAAGTAATGTAAATCTTTTTAATATGTATGTAAATATTCCTGAACTAAATGCGTTTTTACAATTTCAAATTACAATTTCAATATGTGACAGAAGTGGCCACCTTTAGATTTTGAATTCAGGCTTCCTCTGACATGATGCTTTTTTGCTTTTTTACCTGCTTCCTCAGGAAAAAAAGGATGAAGTTGCAAGGAAGGAAAGAGATTTTGTTTTCTCTCTTCCTCTTCCATTTAAAGGTACACAGTAGGTGGACGCTAATATGGAGCTTTGCAGTAATTCAGTGCCAGGGGTATCTCAGCTGTTATACCTGATACTCATATCTTAACCTAAGCAGCTGTTACATTCTGGTTTTATTTGGAATTTACCTTGCAGGAGAATTGCAGCTAGCTTGTGCTGCTCTCAGTTCCTTGACCTCAAAAGCAGGGCACTCTGGCTCAGGATGTAGCAACCACGAATATAATTATGAGATGCACTCCATTCATGACACTTTAGGAGGAATACAAGGAACTTGGTTTCAGATGCAAACTCTTCAATTTAAAGCATCTTCTTTGAGGCTTGAATACAACAAAGAAAAGTTACATCATTTAGACAGGCTGGCAGTTTGTGTGCACTTCCCTGGGGAATGACTTCCAGCAGAAGATATAAGCATCATGTTGTATGGATCCACTCTACAATCTTACTGACAGATTTTCTTTACAGCAGCTACTGTTCCTGTGGAAAGATGGGTGGGAGTAAAAGTCAGAGGCAACTGAGAAGCTGTATTTATATCCTAAGAAAAGTTATAATGGTACAGAGATTATAGGGTAAGATGCCACTGTTACTCCCTGGATGGAACATGGTTAGCAGCTCCATGATGGTTCCCCATACAACAGTAAACATCTGCTAAGAAGGATGGAACAGAGGGTGAAGCAGAGTAGAGACACTGCATATAAGGTCTGTAGAAATCCTTGCAGAGAGGGGAACTAGATGGTACTTTGCAGCTGATAAACTCCATAGCACCTGTCCACCAAGGGAGATAGGAAAAGATGTCCTGCTGTTGAGCCAAAAACTGGTGAAATCTCTCTCCTTGGATGAATTTGCTCCATTAAAGCCTAATTGTAATATTAACACACCTCCATTCCAAAGTTACCTGCCTCCAAGGTATGACCCTTTCTCATTGACCATGCACACTATATTTTATTGGCTGTATCTTTAAAAGCAAAGTGAGAGAATTTTACACCAATCAGTAACAAAGGTAGGCATGATAAAAGTCACTCAAGCTCCACCTAAACATGAAGAAATAGTATAAAAGTAAATCAAGAATGGGGAAAAGTGAGGGGAGAGTCCATAGTAACTTCCGGGATCAGTCAATGGGTTGAACCTGTCTTCTCTCCCATAGGGACACTTATTGGGCAAGAACCTGCATTGAGTATTTTAATTGGGATTAGAGCTTGTCTGCATATTGCTTTGAATATGTTTTTGTAGTCAGGTACCATCACTGGCAATCCTTGAACCTTAACCTGTGCCCACTATATATTAATGAAGGTTGTTATTCCATAAACTGTCAGTGTGAATCCTTCACCAGCGCTAGTATTTGCCAGCACTGGAATTTATTCCACACTGGAATAAAGTGTGAAGACCCACTGAGGGATCTCCTTTATGCTGTCGGCTTAGCCTCCTGAGAAGGGCAGTCAACCACTTTCTGATCTAACAGGACTGTTCAGTGAAGGGTGTCCATAACAGGACACTGACAGACTGGTTGGGCACAAGGGTCTTGTCTTTCCTGGAGCACTGACAGACAAATCAAACACTAAGGCCGAAGAAATCTCCCCCTTTTGTGTGACAGTCCCTATTCATAAGCAGTGATGCCAAAACCCTGTAGCCTTTCAGAATAATAATCACAGTAACTGGCTTTAGAACTGTCGATTTACCAAACTACCTTATGTTACACGACTAAAATGGTAAAATTCTACACATACAATATACAATGACAACAAAAGGAAAAAGCATGCAAATCTTTATTCTGGCTGTAAGGATTACTGGAGATTATATACGTGAATTACTTTGGTCTTTATTGTAATCTACTCTGTGTTACTTTATTTCACTTTATTATTACTGCTACTAATCTTCTGCATACATTAAAACCTAAAATCCACCAAAAAAGGGAAAGAAAAAATTCAATTCCTCCACAAACAGGAAGCTTTCCACTCAAGGAGAATGCTGACCACATTCATCCTTACTTGTTGAAACACTGTGGTAAAAGTTGATTGAATTATGAATGAAATTACATTCCTTTTTTCCTCTCTTTATTCATCAAAATCTGAAGGGAGTTATTACAAAAAACTGTAATTGTTTCTCCTTCCAAGGCATATGTTACTATCCTTTTTCTTTTTTTAGTGAAATGCAGAGACTGAAAATGAAGATGTTTCCAAAACGAAAAGGTAAGTCATGACTGAAACTTAGGCATTAAAGAGAAATAAAAAGCAGTCTATGTCTATTGAAGTTCTCTGTTGCCATGCAGATGCGTTTATGATTATCTTATAACCCACTACTAGTTTCCTCTTTTAGCAATTTATCACCTTTGTCTTCAGGAGCACAATAGAATTTCCTAGGTCAGCACTGGACTTATTTGGCTGTTGCAAGTAAATACAAAAGTTGTACAAACATTTTATTTACAAAAGACTTCGATTCCACTTGTAATTTATCTATTTCTTATTTGCATTTTTCACTCTTTTTTTCATAAATAATATAAAAGTACATGTCCAGATATTTTTTCAGTGGGAGTGGTGCAGTTCTCCATGGACAACATCACAACACCAACGCTTAGCAGAAGGTAGGTACTGTGGTATCACACTGGCACGTGGAATCTGCTCAAGAAATTGTCCCTTACACAGCCACTGACACCAAAGGTGGTATCCCTGTAAAGGCAGGGCTTGAGCCCCTATGCATTTCAGGGTTGTTGACGGAGTGGCATATCTAAAAGTGCTAATCCCTCTGTAAATGACACTGTTACCTCAGAAACTACTGTGCCTGGGCAGTAATTTGATTGGGAGAAACACTTTAGCCAAAACACCACTTTTGTACAAAACACATGACATTTTTAATAAGATCCTGTAAAATTCTACAACATTGGTAAATTATTTCAATTATGAACTTGACTAGTGCCTTCTACATGGCTATTTTCACGTTATTTCATTATGCCAGTATTAGCAACGTGACATATACTATGTCATAAGTCACTAAACACAGCTGCCACTTGGTATTCCTTGAAATACTTTTTCTCTGAGTGGTTCAGAAAGGAGATGATTAAATTTAGGTAAGAGTAGATGTAAATTGTCTTTCATTTTAATAACTTAAATATTCTTTTTATACTGTTACAGTAAACTTTTACAACAAATCACATTCTGTTGTGGTGCTGTGTAAACTTGCAATGTGCTCAAAAAAATTTCACAGACATTTACTTGAATTCCATAGGAAGCGTTGTTTTGCCCATGTCTACTAAAAAAGCCACTGCTTTTTAGTAATAGTAAGGGAGTTGATGAAAAGAGAGTGTGCTTGTTACCTTCTGTCTCCATTGCTGAAGCCAGGCAACAAATCTGTGCAAATTTGATTTTTTTAGGAATTCTATGGAACTGCAGATGAAAATGAGGCTTCGAAGACAGATCACAGAATAATTTAACAGTAGTCACTTGGAAATTTAGAGACCTTTTACCCACTATTTATGAGCAACTGACTGACTTGCCCATAGGAAATGGGGGAAATAAATTCTGAGGGCTGGTGAAAATGATATTTTCAGGAAACTAGCCCAAGGATTTTCAGAATACTGTCTGTAATTGAACTACAGTGGGGTACATTTTTGACCCATATGGGTGTTTTGATTAAATGCACATGCACTGAGCTATGTCAAAATAAGGTAGCATGTCACCTGGCTCAAGAAATAATAACCTAAATTCATGCAGTCTGTGATTCTTCTGAAGACAGCAGTATTCTTTAAGGGACAGATTCAATCTAATGAGTTTCCTTATTTTTTTTTTCTCAAGGCTGGGAGAGAGACCAAAGGCAGGTGGAAAAGCCCCTCTGCCTGGCTTACACTAAGTAGGCAGTAGCTCTTAGCACTGGGTACAGTAAAAACAAAGTTTGCTGGAGATAGTTTTTAATGGGCAGTTTGGCCAGATCAGACCCTCTTTGCTGCCTGGCATGAGGTTTACAATAATCTGCTCAGTGTGAGAGAGCAGATATCTTCATTTCAGGAGCAGAAGTTTCTGAGACTGCTTTTCAGAGTCAAGTCTCTTCCATGAAAGCAAGTTTAGCTGATTCTCTGTCCTGAATGCCTTTTTGACTGCTCCTTTCTTGCCTTGTAGACATGGAAACTGCAAAAACTCCTCCAGGGCAAACGTCAAAGGCTATCACCAGGAGCTCTCCCCTAGGGCCTTTACCTGTACTTTACCCATGTTTTTCACTACATATGGGAAGATAGACAAAGAGACTGGAAGATTATAGAAACTGAAGGACTACAGATTTGAAGGCAACAACCAGCCAAGCACTTTGAACGAGACCTAACTTTTCTACAGTCTCTGCCTGAGATCGGTGTCTTGATGACAGATAACCAGCCAAACTTGAGTACAGGCAACACCTCTGAATGTGATCCAGGTGTTGTTTCTGATGGTTTGGGTGTCTTCAAATCCAAGCCACCTTCACTTCATCTGGAAGAATGTATCCAAAGGCCAACCAGAAATTGACATGTACTGGGTCCTGACTTTAGAGACTTAGCCTGTACATGTAAAATTTAACAGCTTGCCAAATATTTCAGAACTCATTTTGGTTCAAAAGGCTTATGTTTGGACTATAGTAGTTCAAGCAGAGGACCGGTGTATGTATTTTCTTTTGACATTGGATCATTAAAAATCATAACCAGCCACTATAATATCAAACTGAAAAAGGACATTTTCCTTGAACGAAAGACTCCAGTATAAGCCTACTCCATCCTACCAAACAGATTTCACTTTAAAGATTGGATTGCACATGGCATTCACTAGCGAGGATATGCCTGAAATGATACAGCATATGCTGTATAATACTCACTGTTATGTACAAAATCTGTTTGGCCTATGTGTGGCCACCAAACCAGCCACAGTGGAAATGCCAAGAAGTAGGAACAAGGTACAAATTAAAATAGGCCATAGATAACGCCTCTATCTTATGCCATTCTCATTGTTCCTGTGTACATAAGTTACAGTTCAGCAGAGTGGGTGTAAATAGCTCTGAAATATGAATGTGGATTTGAAAGGATTATATTGACTCTGCTTAATAGCAAAAGATGCTACAAGTGCTGTTTAGCACAAACAATAAAACAGGATGTTACTACAACAGAAGCTGATACTGACTTCTGCCTCTGCTGACCAGCATTTTCAATACATGACACTTTTGCCTTTTTCATTTTTTCTGTCAGTTTGTTTGTTTGCAAGAAATGGTTTTTTTTCCTTTCTAAGTCCCTCACTATTTTCAACAGTTCTGTGAAGATTGAAGGGACTATCTGGATGGTCATGTGACTTTTTCCATTTTTCTTTTTTGTTTGTTTGGTGTTTTTTTGTTTGGGTTTTTTTGTTTTTGGGGTTTTTTTGGGTTTTTGTTTTGTTTTGGGTTTTGGGGTTTTTTTGTTTTGTTGTGGTTTTTTGGTTTTGTTTTTTTTGTTTTGTTTCTGTTTTTTCTTTTAATAGCTCTATCAAATTTTGTTCAGGTTTAGTAACTATAAAATATTTTATAATCCATCTGTTTCCCATCCTGCAGCCTCATTCTCCTGGACAATGCTGACAGTCTGCCAAACTGACTTGGCACGGATGTTTGCAAGGCTGGAATTCATGGCCACATATAAGTATCTGTAAGGGTCGAATCTCCAGTTGTATGTGTCTGTGTGTGCGTTACTTGAGAAAGGTAAGAAAATACTAACGAATCTTCTGTCACCACTGCCCAAGTCAAGAAATGACCCAGTTAAGTCATACAGTTCATACTACAATCTTGTTGTGGAAAAGGCTATTCACCAACATGGGTTTGCTTCCAGTCCAACAGAAGGTATTTCATTCTGAATTGCCCCTGAAGTCACTCTGGTTACTCAGAGAGCAGCAGCTTACCTGTGGGCAGTAAGATCAGCCGAGGCTCACAGCAGCCTACACCCAAACAGGGAGACCTGGACTGATATCCAGAAATACAGTTGATATGGTATTTTCTGAAACCATGAGGGATGTGCTCATTTCTCAGTTTTGCAGAGCCCCACTACAACTGTTTGCATGCTACATGATAACCACTTTGGGTTTTCTCCAGCCACGTCCAAAGGAGTCATTGTCATTTTTACTGCTAAAACTGCATCTCTGAGCAGTTATGAAACAGAAATTCACTCACATCATCATTTTGTTTCTTCTTTCTGAGGGATGAATTTCTTGGCTATGTGTTTGAGTGCAAGATTCACAATGTTATCCTGAGAAATGTTTAAAACTGCAGATTCTAGAGAACAGATTTTTAATGATGAGGAACCTAGGGGGTATTTGTTTGTGGGGTTTTGTTGTTTTTACCAGATCTACAGCGTGTTTCTGTCAGAATGGGACTGACACAGGAAAGAAAGAAAGTCTTAAATGTTTTATGTGGAAGATTTCTGTTTAAATAGATGAAATTGCACGGTCACAAAATCTGTTTTGCAGTTTGGACCAATATAGCTTAAGCCTGCATGTCTTTCCCTTTTTCCTACCCCTTCATCCCCCCCCATCCTCAACCATAAGTACAGTGGGCCATTGTAAGTATATTGTTCTATCAGCATTCTTGTTAGATTCAGTCCCAAATTCAGCCTTGACTGGAGCCACAGTGAAAATTCAAAGTTATTGAACTTTCTTCTCATTTCACAGCAGCCTAAAGAGGCATTTTTAAAGGAAGATGTTATATCTATGCCCATCTTTGATAGTTATAACTGTCCCAAGCTGCTAAAACTCAATTTCCTGTGGCTCTATTTAAAACATAAAATCCTTTGCTTTCTCTTCAGATTTTTCTTTATTCGTTCCTTGAATTTCCATAGGAACTTTGAAATGAAGCTCTCTACACTGTGAGGAGGTTGCTTGTTAGTGGAGCAAATACAATACTGCAACTAACCACAAATACTGGTTTAATTCAGAATTGATTTCTCCCTTAGAAACACTTGTGGTTTGGTTTGGGAGGGGGGGATTCATTTTCTGGGGTGTGTTTTTTGTTTTGTTTTGTTTTTCTTTTAATCTTAATGGAAATCAAATTAAGAATTTGAAAACTACTGTACAGGAAAAAAAGGTCCATCTTTCAAAGCAGATCATTTCCTCCACATTCCATAATTTATTGCACGGGGAGGGGGGGAAGAGAGAGACAACAGAGGGCGTGACAAACGTTCAGAGAAACAGTCCCACGGAGGCCTGGGCCCGTATCTCCGTCGTGGCCGGTGCACAGCCCCGAGAACGGGATGAAGGAGAGGGATGCGGAGCGAGCCGCCAGTGGCACCGTGTCTGTGGCGCCGGCGTTGGCGCCTCTGGGGTCCGGAGTGGTCGAGAGCTGTTTTCCCTGCCGAGGAGAGGCGGCGAGGCTGGTGGTGGTTGCGAGCGCCGAAGTACCGGTACCCCGCGCCGCTCCGGCGGGCGCGGGACAGGGCGAGTGGCAGCGGTGCGGGGCCTCTCCCATGCTTCCCCTTACTGGGACCAGGCGAACGCCCGCACAGGGACACAGGCGACAGACGCATGGACGGGAAAAGGCGCGTCTCGCCCCACGGTACCAGAAAGAGGGATTTGCACTCCCAAGCTCCGGAGCTCCCCCGCACCAGCCGGTCTGGGGCCTTGCGGCCCGAGGGCTTCTCTCGTACTCTCGCCATTCCCGCCCTGCAGTGCGGGCGGGCGAAACTGATACAGGCAGCACAGAAGGGGCGACCCTTATGCCGCCCTGTCTTACGCGGATCCGGGTGTTCCCTGCTTCGAGGTCTTGAGGCTGGCGGAGGAGTCGGGCGGCCCCGTTCCACCCCGAAGTCAGGCTCCAACCCCCGCGGTGGTGGGGGGACTCCCAGCGGTCTATGGTGCAGTAGGAGAGGGCGGCCCCACTTTCCCAGATGGGATCGTTGCCGAAGAGTTTATAGGAAGGTTTACAAAGGAAAAAAAAAAACTAATTGGAAAAGGCAAAACGTGCAGAAACGCACTTGCCGGAGTCAGGGGGATGCGGAGAAAGACGAACTGAGAAGAACAAATCCCACTGCACAGCAGCAATCCCGCCACACCGCCGGCGCGTCCGGGCCCTCCCGTCCCCGCTGGCGTCCCTGCCCCGCGCTGCCCAGCGGCTCTATCCAGGTGTTCCCAAAGTCACCGGATATCTGAGCGCTCAGAAGTTTCAGCTCCCTAATCGCTCCAGGCTTACTCCTCTGACACTCCGGAGGCACTTCAGGAATATCTTGGACACCGTGGAGGAGATAAGATCAAAGATCATTTTAATTCCGAAAATAAAGCCAAATAGGATTTTCAGAAAATCAGCTACATATCCGAGGTTGTTAAAAGCACTATTTTCGTTTAATGTAAGAGGGTGAAGTTCAGAAATTACTGGACACTTACATTCACGTGACACATTTCACATTCCTTTTTACTTACAAGTAACACAGATTACACAAAAATAAACAGGAAAAATATATGTGTGTGTATATATACATATATATTTGGTCAAGCATTCATTCCACGGGTACGCGGCAGCGGACCCAGTGCCAGCAGCCGTCCCGGCGCACTCCCCTTCCCGGGCTACAAGTGGTCTCAGCTCCCGAGCCAGGGGAGTGGGAAGGGGCAGGGCAGGCAAAGGGGTTGTGCGGCGGGCAACGCAGTCCTGCCCCAACCCCCGGCCGGGAGAGGAAGGAGGGGCCAAGCAGCTGGGCTAGGAGCAGAGCGGGGAGCCTCTGCGGCTGAGGCTTGCGGAACCGCCCCGAGGCCCGGCCGGGCCAGGCTTGACTCTCCTTGCAGGGACACTGCCTGCTTCTGGCCGTGACTCTCCGCTTGCGGGAAGGGTCGTGATTACCCCCACCGGGGCTGTCCCGGGAGAGAAGAGAGCCTGCTTTCCCCACCTGAGACTGCCGCTGGTAGCTACTCTCGGCCCCTCCCCTACTATCACGGAGCACATGGCAATGTTTTGGTTGATCGGTTTGGATCGTCGTGTATCTGATGTTTGTCTTTTTTTTTTTTTTTCCTCTTTTTATTCCCCCAGCAAAATATGCCTCATCTGGCTGCCTCCGAAGGAACCGCAATGTCTCGGGACAAACTTTCAAGCGGCTTAAGGAAGAGGGAGAAAAAAAGAAAAAAAAAAAAAAAAGAAAAAAAGCGCTACTTCGCAGGCTGCTTAAACTCGTTGTGCCGTTTCGTGCGTGGTGTACTCAGAGATAGTCGCACAACTCCAAGCCTTTCCTTGCCGGGAAACACTCGTTCAAAGGCATTTAAAAAAAATAATCCCCATAAATCTCCATATAATGAGGCGTGCGGTTGGGTTTTAAGTCCCATCATTTCCCTGTGCTGTAACAAAGGGAAGCCAGATGAACTGGAAGGTCCTAGCATAGCAGTAGAGATGTCAGGCACAGGAAATGCAGACGGGGACATTGCTGTAAGTACCGTGCAAAATTACAGAACATGGTCGTTTTTCCCAAGAACACCCACTGGAAGGTTTCACAGTCCGGGAAGCAACGCGCTCAAAGCTCCTTCCTCCGCCTCCGGGCTCCACACTCACACTACTGCCAGACTGAGGTCGGACTCTTGAGTCCACCGCCGTCGCCTCGTAAATCCAAGAATAATCCCCGACAAGGCGGTTTCCTGCATAGGGTGGATTGGTTTTATCGATGCTACTTGGGCAGACACAGGGTTTACAGCTACAATAAGCAACGACCTGCAAACTCTTAAGTCTACCCAGAATGATGGAGGAGAGGGAGGGAGGCCGGGAGCGCCGGCGCCCGGCAGCAGAGCCCGTGCAAGACGGGGGCGACCGCGGAGCGCTCTTGGCCCGAACGTCCCGCGCCCTTCCCAGCGGAGCCCCGTCCTGCCTGGCGGGGCTTGTCCGGCGGGCAAAGGAGCGACGGACTACGTCGCGATGAGCGGAGGGGGAGATGGCGGGGTCCTCCGCCCTTCCGACGGCGCTGTAGAGGAGCTGGGAGGGGGCACACTGCGGCACAGGGCAAGCGGGTGGAGCGAGTAGCAGGAACCCGCTTGCCCCGTCCCGGAGCGGCGGGCTTCACTGACGGCAAAATTTGCACTTGATAATTTTCTTAAAAGCACTTTGGAAGTCTTTGTTGAAATAGGCATAGATAATGGGATTGAGAAGGGAGTTAGAGTAGCCCAGCCAGTTGATGACTGCCCCCAGCCACGCGGGCATGTAGCACTTACTGTCACAAAAGGGCAGGACCAGGGCCACGATGAAGAACGGCAGCCAGCAAAGGATGAAGGTGCCCATAATGATGCCCAGAGTTTTGACAGTCTTCCTTTCCCGGGACAGAGCCATTCTCCGTTTGGCCTCCGTGTTCTTCTCATTGCGTCTCTCGAAGGAGGAGGGCGGTGGGGAGTCGCACGCCTCGGTGGGCAGCGGCAGGTGAGTCTTGGAGGAACTGTTGCAGCGCTGGACCTCGATGATCTCTAGGGCAGTCCCGTCCTGGCCCTGCCGCACAGCGCCGTTAACACAGGCACCGGGCTTGGGCTCTACAGTTCGCCGCCAGCCCTTGTCGGGCTCCCCGTTGCCTTTCTTCTGCACGGTGGGCGGAGAGAGGGTGAGGCAGGTGTCGGCGATTCTCTTCTTCTCCGCTTTCTTCACTGTCTTCCGGATTCTAAAGCGGGCCGCCTTGAAGATGCGACCGTAGAGCACCAGCATGAGGAGAAGAGGAATATAGAAAGCGCCGAAAGTGGAGTAGATGGTATACCCATGGTCCTTACTGATGGTGCAGGCGTCGGGGTTAGAGCGGTCCTCCGGCGTTCTCCAGCCCAGCATGGGCGGGATGGATATCAAGAAGCCGATAAGCCAGGTCAGGCTGATAAGCACGGCCGCCCGTCGGGGAGTCCGCTTGTTAACATAGTCGATGGGGTCCGTGATGGCCCAGTACCTGTCCAAGGCGATGGCGCACAGGTGCAGAATGGAAGAGGTGCAGCAAAGCACGTCCAGCGAGATAAAGATGTCGCAGGTGACCTGCCCCAGTGTCCACTTGTTCAGCACCTGATAGAGGGCCGCCATAGGCAGCACCAGCACGGATACCATGAGGTCAGTGACGGCCAGCGAGCCGATCAAATAGTTGGCTACGGTTTGCAGGGAGCGCTCCAGGGCGATGGCCGCGATCACGCAGGCGTTGCCGCTCACGGCGCACAGGATGAGCGTGCCCAGGAGCAGGGCGGTGAGTACCTGGTAGCCCAGGGTCACCTCGGTGAGGCCAAGGCTGCCTGTCCCCTCGGGGGAGCGCGCTGGGGAGGTAGTGCTGTTCGCCACATCCATGCCGGGCGGGGGGGTCGCTTCAGGAGACAGACATGAGAAGAGGCGCCGGTCACTTGTGCGCTTCCCTGGCAGGAGGCATCGCCGCCCCGTGCGCTTTGGCCACGCCGCGCACCCCCTGCTCAACCGCGCCTCTCTCCCCTATATAGCGCGGCGGGAGGTGGCCGAGGCTCGGAGGACGGCGGCTGGCGGAGCCGCCCCGCGCCCGCCCATCCCCGCCGCCTCTGCCCAGCGCGCAGCCCCGGGTCGTGAGGGCGGCCCTCCCGCCGCCGCTTGCCGAGGTGCTGCCCCTTGCTCTGCCGCTCTCCTGCGCCGTTCCTCCCTCCTCTGCCTCTCCGAGCTACCCTAGGTTTCTCCCTCCCATCTATCCCCCCCTCCTTCCCTCCCCTTCCGCCCTCCCTCCCTCCCGCTCTTCCGCGGGGGGTCTCGTTGGGTCGCCATCGTCGGGCGGGCGAAGGTGTCCGTCATTCCCCTCCGCCCCTCTCTCCTTTGGGGGGACACTGCAGAGGAACCTTCCATGACTGCCTTCCAACCCCCGCCCTCTCCAGATGTCGCCGCAGCTCCGCCCCGGCAGCGGTGCTCTGAGCTACCCCTAGGGACCGGTGCCGGGGCGGAGGGGTATACCATTCTGTCAGTAGGCGGTGCCTGCAGGGGCGGGAGGGCACCGCAGCGCCCGGGCTGCCCGCGGGCCGGGAGTGCCGAGGCGGGTGGCTCCGGAGATGCCGATCGCCACCTTCAGGCGGGCTTCGGCCGCCCGTGTGCGCGGTGCCCGCGGGGCTTGACCGAGAACCGCGAACACGGGAGCGGGCGGACTGCATGCGTGTCGGCACCCTCGCTCCCCGCCCAGCCTCCCCAGGGCGCTGGAGCACGGGCAGCAGCGTCCGTGGGTGTGTCAGCAGGGACTGCTGTACAGCCGCACAGGGCTCCCGCTCACGGCTGACGAGTGCTGTAGCGATGAAAGCCCGATTCGTTATGATTCATGCCATCGGCCCAGCGTCCTGCCGTCGAGGGCTCGACTCCAGTGCGCGTCTTCCCGCCCCCGCGGCTCCCCGCTTAAAGGCGGCGTTGACCCCCGGCCCTCCCGTGACGGGAATTACAGTGCAGCACGCTGTTGAAATCAGTCATTTACGACAGTAGCAACAGAGGCAGCAACAATAAAAAAATTGTTAAAAAAAAAAGATTAAAAAAACCGTTATGGTTCCTTCCGACAGGAGGATGAAAGGCTGTGTCTGAAAGTGAAATGAGAAAAATATCACTTGAAACAATCTTGAATAAAAAAGAGTGCCAAATTCACATATCATAAGCAAATCAGTTATTATCTAGTACTAACAATCACAGTCCTGGGAAGACTCTATTAAAAAAAAAAAAAAAAAAAAAAAGAACAAAAAAAGTGTTGCTTACTAACTCTGTCAGTGAAAGCCACAATTTCTGAGACACGTTTTCTACTATATCACGGCTCAGATTTTGAACAATGGGAGTTCTCTCATTCCGCTCTGTAATTCTGCAAACTCAGAAAACGCAGAAAGCTGAATAAGTAATTGCTTAAGAGGAAGATTTGCTGATTCTAACTTAATCTCGAGATGAGGATCACAGAGCCTGGCTTGCACACCCTCAGGTTTCCTTCATCTTCTCTCTGTCAACGCTTAAAGTTGAGCTCATAGCTTCAAGACGTTAGGACAGAGTTCGGCCACGTCCTCTTTACAACGGGTCCAGACTGCATTTCTCCAACCTAGGCTTGTGATCTCCTCTATCTGATCAAGACATAGAGATGCGCTAGATAAGCAGATCAGAGCTTCACTCCTGCATGCCCGTTGTCTCAGCCGATCGGACTAACATTTACACGCAACTGAATGAAGACTTAATGCTCTTGAGACACAGTTGGAATATAATCGGTATTTAAATATGCAGTATGCCTTCACTGTCTATTTTGTTTTTATTGTCTTCTCAAGTGCAGGAACGGTTGGCTTCTAAGCAGCTGCCTCTTGGAAGAAGGTTTTCTTTCAGTGAAATCTTTGTTTTTGTTATTTAGAGTCAGCCTGATAATAATAATAAAAAAAAAGGTACAAGTCTGGGAGGCAGGAAAATATCAAAGAGATTGTCCCAGTTTTCTTACATGGTGTGGCCAAGTCATTACCTTAATTAGGTTAGCATGAAATTAGCATTTCAAAGCCACGGGGGATAGGGAGGTTAGGAGTCCAGGAATGGCTCTTGGGGAAATCGTTTCCAGAGGTGTTTTGAGCTGACATGGCCAAGTGAAGTCAATCCCAGGCACTTTTTGCAGTCAAATCCAATCGGAAAATGTGGACAGGGTCCTTTTTCAACTGAAATACTTTAAATCGGCTTGGTTTTCTGTTTTGTTTTTTTTTTCTTTTCCCCAGAGATTGAAGGTCATTTAATTTTGAATTAAATTGAGAAGCAATTTAGGCAGCCATAGAGGAAGGGGAGGGAGTAGGAGGTGAAAGATGTAGACGAAGGGAAAATTCATTCTTTTGATGTGATAGTGTCTTTAATCCTACTAAGCATTTAAACACCAAAATGCCAGTTAAGCTTTCAAGCAGCTAAATGATGTGCTAATGTCTTTAGTAACCTATGTGAAGCATCTAGGAAAATTCTTAAATAAAACCATACCCTTGTAAAATCCAACCCGACTTGAGAATAAATGAATCCTTAACACTACACAAATTAAAATAGTAATATTATTTAGTTATGATACAGCTGCAGCAAACAAGAGGCTCCTCAATAAGTACAAAAAGAAAAAGCATTAATAACAGTGGCAGAAGATGGTTTTCTGGGCAATTTCATTCCACACATTTAAAAAAAAAAAAGGAGAGCTACATATTCTTGATGCTCTCAGATTATGTCTATTATCTGTTTGTCAAAACTGAAATGCCACAATTCAATGGCAGCATTTTGTTCACATGGTTGTGTAATTACACTTTGATTTGAAAGGGATTTGAGTCTTGGGCTTTTTTTTGCTATTCACCACAATGAGATACAGTATTTGTGATATTCAGGAATTTATATTCCAGTGTTGGTTTCAAAAATAATGGGTTTAAAGACTAGGGAGCTAAGGAGATTATTTCAGTTTACTGAAACTGGTAAGAGTATGTATAGTTTTCTGTGAGAAGAGTTCCAAAGAGGTGAAAGGAAATATGTGCCAGGAGAC
>JAWMRA010000090.1:49817175-49834242 GCA_035584735.1 Pseudotriccus pelzelni | reverse complement strand
CCTACCCAACTACAGGCTCCTTGTATTTTCTCATCATGCATCTTGGAAGTACAGTCAACAGGAATTAGCACTACTCCACACTGTTTGAAACCTTCTGAAAAACAGATATATAAAATACAAAGAAGCAAACAAGAATTTCATGGCTGAAGTGATTGTATCATTGAAACCCATTCCTTTCACACAAGTACATGCATTTCACTATGAGATCCACTTCAGGATATCTGCTCCAACCTTTCATATAGGAAAAATGTTTCACAGTACTTAAAAAAAATTAAGCTTTATTCTATAAAAGACTGAAAGACATAAGAAGATGACAGAAAAGTTTAAGGCCATTGCTAGGAAGCTCCATAGCTCTCAACAAACTGTTCTGGATCAAAATGAGTCCAAATTTGGCAAAGAGTTTAGTCATGGACAAAATGAACCAGCCAAGAAATTAAGTAATTTTCAGTAACAATAGCAGAACTATTGCCCATGTCCTATCTCTAGTTATGGCCAGTTTGTGAAATCCTGGACTCATACTAAAGAAGAGGGACAAAAAATTCTCAATTGAATCCTATGATTAGTCTACTCAGAATAAATACACTACAAATCCAAGAAGCCTTAATTTCCAACTTTTGGATCACCTTTTTGCCATTTCAATGCATTTTTTCCATTTTGGGGCATGGAGATGGGCTGGGTAGTTCTCCATGCCATCCTCTCCAGGCAGCCAGGAGCTGGCTGGCTGTGGCCCACTACGAGCTGTGTAGCACTGAGACATTCCTGTAGTTCTGCAAGAGTCATCTGGGATCTAACAGAGGCTACAGCACGATCGCTTTACTCAGCTTTAGGGCTGAGATGGCTCTCAAGCTGCTCCTTAATACTCCCCGTTCTGCAAATGGAACAGTTGCACTCAAGATCAGGCCTGGAAAAATCTGTCAGCTCTATGACAGACATGCCAAAGTAGCAGTGCTTTAGAAGCATATCTTTAAAAGGTCTTGGGAATGGTACAGGTAGGTTCATATGCTGCTAAATCAGCTTCCGGTAGCTCTGCACCTATCCCAGTCAGATTTCTGTTTCCTCTTCATTGCATACTTAGAACCATATCAGTAATCTGGGCCTGATAACCCAGAGGAATAACCTGGAAGAAACAGGAATAACCACCATCTCAGAATGCTGGAATGCCTGTCTGTTATGTTTCCCATGATATTAACCATGTTTCCATTGCCTGATGTATCCCAGAAAATGATGTCATCCTAGAAAACAGCTGATGGCAAGTTCCAGTTGCCCTATTTTCATTTCATTCAGCTGTCTTACTGCAACTCTTATATTAGTCATATTTATTAAGGACAAAAACTAATTATTTATAAAATACACACATATTTATTTGCTACTTTTATCTTTCTGTGCCAAGAGCTTACAGTAGTAAGTAAAATTACGTCGTAACTCAGCAGAACTTACAAAAGGAGATAATTCATTCCACCTCACAGTCTTAGAAGTAATAGAAGAGTAGGTGAACATTTCATCAAGAATGAATAAGTTTTATGTGTATTCAAGGAACATCACTGAAGTGAAACTGATACTAATAATGTTTGCTATCAAAATCCTGGGTCAGCTTTTATGCAACTCTAGAAGTTTAAGATTAATTTTTAAAGATGTTTGCTTTCATACTCTGTGAAGTAAAGAGACTTTCAAGCATACTTGTTCAAACATAAGTTTTTGTAAGTTTGCAGAAACTTCTCATAATTTTGGCATTCTGGGAAAAGTTGACTTTAGGCTATATTTTCTGTCTTACCCTTCTGTAACACGGTGCAGCTGTGATGAAGAAAGAACTGGGAGATTGTCTTTTAACCATTTGTGCATTTTCTTGATACTAAAGCTGCTAAGCATGGATTTGACTCCAAAGAAACTCTGGGAAAATCTGCTTAGTCGACTCTAAGCACACTGTGGGGAGCAGAGCAACTTTCCAGCTCTGCTGGGGTTTTTATCAGCACATCTGTGTCAGAGACAAAGGAGAGCAATACACAGAACTGGTGCACTAGGAGCTGGCCTCTGTGAAGAAAGATTTCATAGCTGGTTAAAAATCACCTTTGTGGTGCAATGCAGTCTCAAGAAACCAGAATATGCCTGCATGTTTTTTTAAAAACTATATTCTGATATTTGTAATTTAACACTAGCTCACAAGAAAGTTTTTCTCAACCAAAGTTTGCAAAATAAATCATCATCAAGCCTGTTTTTGAAGAGTTTAAAGCCCACACTTACAGTAGCAAACCGCATCCTTTAACTTCTAGTGATTCCAGGGATATCAGTGGGACTATTTGAATGCTTAGAGTTAACTCCTGATTTAGCAAAATACTTATAAAAATGTTGGAACCTGCAGGCATTTACATTCTTCAGTGTTACTGAATGAAATCACAAAGCTGTGTTTGCTTGAGGTTAAGGATCAGTACTCTTTAGTCATTTCAGCAGTGTTTCTGCCTTAGGAAAGCAGATAAATCTGTCAAATCTCTAAATCAGATCAACACACTGAATGGTGATATGGACACAAGAGGGAATTACTAGAGCATGCAGTTTTGAAACATAAGTAGGTGAGAGTGCCCTTTAAATATATATGTACAATGAGCCAACATATGGTGGTACTCCAGACAGGTATCCCTATTTTTTCTTTCAGCCACCTGTGATTAGAAATCAGTTAAATCTAAAATACAAGAAGACCTAGAGTATGTAATACTTAATTCTCAGCAGTTCCAGGATGAAACCACTCGGTTTTGAGCTTGGCAAGTAGCATTCTATAAGCTTGCTGTAGAGTTTGCTGTCTCTTAGTCATCATTTCCTTTTAGGTTAACAATTCTAAAATTAGACTGGATCTCAGCTACTGCCTGGCCTGCAGCGAAATACAGTGAATTGCCAGACATGCTGACAATACTCTGAAGTGCACCTGAAAATACCAAAACTTTCACAAACTGGTTCTGTTTTAAGTAATCCAAGCAATAAAGTAGCTGTGAAATACATTGCAATAAATTTAAATAACAAATCAGCTTACATCATATTCTCTAGGGACCTCTTGTTTATTTGGGGCTTGGGGTAAATTTTTCTGTTGATGAAGTAACAAATATATTTGGAATTAATGCATATGGAACCAGGAGAATATAGCTTAGTAAATATTTAAGGAGGAACATACCAATTGATTGCAGGCTTCAGGAAGTCAATTGTGCAAAGACAATAGAAAGAGCAAGAGAAGTTTTTACATTGTAGAAGAAACAACTCATCAACACCATGATGAAAAAAGTCAGTGTCCTAGCTGACTTGAGCTGCTAAAAGTCATTGTTAGTTGGGAATCTGCCAAATGCCCTTCATGTACACAGAGTGGAAATACTGAAAAAAAACAATGAACAAATAAAAGCTAGTAAGATATTAATCTCTTCTTGCAAATAAATTTGTGGAGCATAACATAATGGAGTTGGAGAGAACTTTGTCACTAGGTTGCTGGTAGCTCAACTTTTAATACCTTGGTCAAGGGTTTATGTTATGTGCATTTTAAAGGTAAGGCTAAAAGAAATACAAGAAAAAATATTGACTGGAATTAATATAATCCACCATCAAAGAAAGTCATAGTTTAAAAAACAATCCTTCCTTTAAAAGGAAATTATAAAATTATCTAGGTTGTAATGGTCATAGCTCCATATATGGTATATATGGAAACACTATAGAGTTTGACTATGTGTTTAGACCAAGGAACAGCAAGCTTGCTTTTATGTGTACTATCCAGGATTATCTTCCCTCAGGAAGACAGACTGGTTTTGATAATGATAAGAAATTGGACAGAAATATGCCTGATCAATTTTTAGCTACACATATCCACTACTTATTACTCTGAGTTATGGGGTCACATTTAATATAAAGCAAAACACACATTTTTATGGGCTGGGAATTTCGTGGACATCAGGGGAAAAAAATTAGGCTAACAGTGAGTACATTTAAAAACGTTTACCTGGTGGAAAGAAAGTAGTAACAGAAAAAGTAGGCATTTTAATTTATTTAATTACTCCTTCAGTTATTAATTTCTGGTAATAATTGAAACAGTTTGGGAAGCATCAGCCATTGGCAGCATCCAGTTCTGTAAGCACATACAGTATAGACTAAGGCAGGCACAGAGTCCCACTCAATTAAATTGGAGTGCTCTTGGGCTCTGAAACGAAATGAGTGAAAAGGCCCACAGCTACGCTGACAAACTCTCTTAGCACACAGAAAGGTGGTAGTTGATACAGTATATCTTTTAGTAATGGTATGAGGGGAGGCACAGGAATAGATAGGAAGTGCAAATGACCAAAGGTGAAGGCATCCCAGGGAAAGTAGGTCATAGCACATGGACACATTTTGGGTACCGTTCAGCAATTTGGAAGCTGTAAACTGAAGGGATAGATAATTCAGGTGTATTGCTGCACTTTTAACTTGATAGCTGATGTGTCACACACACACACACACATATACAAATCTGAACAATTACATACTTTAAGAATCTGCTGTGATAAACTGCCCAGACTCTTCTGTCTAAACAGATACAAATTCTGTATAGTTCTAAATTTTGTTAATCTGCTTTGCTTCTACACCCAGATTTTCTTCTGCTGATTTTGTTTCACATTGGCACCAAACTACACTGCAGCCTTAGAACAGGATTGCTGAAATAAGATATTGCTGAAATCAGCAATATCCATAAAATGAGAAAATGTGCAATATGTCGTTATGCAGGACCCTCAGCTAGTGAAATGGCAGGTTTGGCAGTACTGAAAAAAAAATCGCATTTCTAAAATTAAGTTCTAAAGGTCACTTAGCCTGGTCTTTTACATGGCACAGGCTGTTTTATTTCTGCTATTTAACCCAGTACTTATCCAAATAATTTATTATCCAATTTTGATTTGAAGGCCTTTGGTCGTTAAAAAAAGAGAAACTCTGATAGTTTATTACAATATTTCACACTTTTGTTGTTAAAGCCCACACTTAAGATTCAGTTTGAATTAGTGTCATTTCAGCTTCCAGTTCTAATTTACATCAATTACACTTCTAATATCTTTTTTCTTTATAGATAGTGAAGATAGTTTTTAGGTGTAGGATATTCCACAGAAAGAAAATTAAAGGATTAGTAGTAACTTTCAGAGTAATCATCTCTGCTGGTTTTGAAAAGTTTTTTATGTTTGTGATACAATTTTTTACTATATTTCCCCATAAGGAATCATATTCACATCTGTTCATAAGCACTCAGCTTCTTCCCTTCATTCATTTCTTGAACACTAAAGTACCCATTTTGAAAATAAACCCATTAAAAATCACCTTTCTTTTCAAGGAAAATCTAGACATAGTATATTTTCAACCTTAACTAAGCCTTTTCCAGTCTGTGATTCTATAATCACTCATAAATTATATTCACACTGGCTGGGCATGAAGAATACATATTTAATACACTTCTGAATATTTAGTAAAAAAATCTGCAATGTTCAGTTATTAATTTCTGCTGATTCCACTGCAAACCACAGGCTTATCTGCAAAGTACTGGCCATTTGAGGCAATTTGCGAACTGGTAGCTTAGGGCAAAGCCGAGGATTTGGCTGCAGTCAGAATCAGTAGTAAGTTTCACTGCCCCTTTCCTTTTTTCCTTCAATGATAATTTTAGCTGTCATATATGGGTTTGCCCCTTCTTCCAGAATAAACCTTGTTTTGTCCAGAAGAGCTTCTTAGTTTTATTGCATGTTATGTGCTATGCACATTTCCTTAAGTGACAAAGGTAACCCAAGTAACTGGTCTGTGACTACACATTCCTACCTTATGCCATAAGGCATCAGTTCTCAGTTGATTGTGCACAGCTTGGTGGAATCTGCAAATTTAATCCCTAAATCACTGAGATTGCCCAGTCCAAAAAGAAATAAACAAGTAACAGCATTTAGGGGGATGCTTACATCCCCTGGCCCAGGGTGCAGCACAGCTGATGCATTCTGGCACTGCCAAAAGTGAGGTGATGACAAACTGCAATATAGAAATAAGAACATGCATCCTATCCTGGTTTTGGACAGGATAGAGCTAATGTACTTCCTACTAACTGGTACAGTGCTGCATTCAGTATGAAGATAATGCTGATAACACACTGATGTTGGTTTTTTTAGTTGTTGCTAATTTGTGCTTACACTAAACTAAGGACTTCTCAGTTTCCCATGCTCTGCCAGTGAGCAGGTGCACACTAGGATGGGAGGAAGTATGGCCAGGAGAGCTGACCCAAACAGGCTGAAGGGATATTCCGTACAATAGAATGTCATGCCCGGTATATAAACTGGAGTAGGGGAGGGTTTAGGCTGGGAGGGTTTAGGCCAGTAGGGGCTGATCACATCTTTGGGCTAGGCTGGGCTAGGCATTGATCAGTGGATGGTGAGAGACTGTATTGTGCATCATTTGTTCCTCTTGGATTTTATTCCTGTCAATCTCGCTCTCTCTCTCTCTCTCTCTCTCCCCTTTTCATTACAGTCATCACTATTATTATTGTTATTACTATCATTAGTGTTATTATCATTAATGTTATTATAATAATTATGGGAGAACCCCAGCTGGCTCTGGTGTCTCTGTGTGATAGCTGAGAAACTGAAGACAGAACGTCTATGCTTGGCAGGGTGGCAAACACGGACGGAAAAGACTGTAACACAGAATGGATTTCCTGGCAGTTATGCTGACTCATTTCCTGACAGCTGTGCTGATTCATTGTTGTAAGAAATGCGCAGATATATGTCCAATTATAAGTTGTTTATATGACTGAGAAGCTAATTGTACACTGACATGTGTTACCGAAAAGTGTATAAAAGTAGTCACAGTGGCTGTGATAAAGAGATTCCTGGTTCCTGCTACTGAAGCTGTGTCGTTTCCCACCCTGACCATGACAAATTATAGTATTTGTCTTTGCTTCAGTTACGTGAGTGTTCTTATCTCAACCCACGAGTTTCACTTTTTTTCCCAATTTTCCTCCCCTCTGGGGTGGGAGGCAGTCAGTATGGGAGTGAGCAAGTAGCTGGATGGCACTTAGGTCTGAGGTTAAACCATGACACATCCACAGGCAAAGCAGAGGGGAGGGTTTTTTACCAGTTGGGATGTACTTGCAAAAATAACCACATCTATGGCATCAATCCATAGTTTCATGACACACTGAGTCTGGCTTTAGGGCTCTCATTACTAGATCAAAATCAGTACCATCACTTGACACAAAAGCACTGATACAGCACAAATTATTGGCAGCTTGGGATATTTTCACACCCTTTGATGGGCTTTGTATCGCAAGGCCAGTATCATCTAACTTCCTGTGTTTGCCTTTCGAGATAAAATGCCAGCTTTGGCATAACAGCATTTCATGGCGTGCTCCAGTTAAAGCTATATAAACACACATATAAACTGCATGCTTGATTTGAAATTTTCTATAAATGAGTGATTCAATAATGTGGTTTTTTGGTATTGATGACTGAAACTATAGCCTCTCTGGAGCGATAAAATGTAAAGCAACAGCCATTAAAGAGATGTCCATGGTACAATTATCTCCCTGGTTTTTTAACTCTGACATCTGATGTGAATTTCCATGAGTCTGGGAAAAGTTCCTGTTACACAAAGTTAAGAACTGCAGGGACGTGGTCAAGTCACCTTTTCTCCCATATAGACATACATGTACTTCCAATGCCCCCCCCTTTTTCTTCTCAAGAACAGATTTGGTCCAAAAAACTGGAATCTTTCCTTGAGTTAGGGATTGTGTAATCAGGACAATATCCTGCTCCACTCTTTCATCCTTTCTTACCATTAATTCAAATAGCAGATTTGTTGTATCCTGTGATAAAGAATTCTGTAATCTTTTCCTGATAACTATTGTTCACATTATTCACAAGAGGAGTCTAACACAATGAAGGAAAGTTTCTATCCGCACATGTTTTTTGGTCTCAAATCATTCCCTTACCAACCCTCATAGGAACACTGGACCAAGGATTATACTTATCTAATGTCTTACAATATGGAAAGTACATAAGGTTCCCCCTGTATCTTGTCCCTTCACCCCAGAAGACAAACAAATGGTAGGTGGTAAGACACGCCTGAGTCTTCACTGATGCATTTCCAAAAAAACTAATGCAGCTGCACTGGAGGAGCACAAAAGGAGTCAGCAAACTGCAACACCAAACACAGCTGGGGAAAGTTCACAGCACATTTGAGGAGTACTTTTCCACAGAGAATAGCCACAAGGGAACAACAGGTATCAGGAATATCTTGCTTTTTTGTGATAAAATTATTCTCCATATGTACAAACTGGTGTTGCCAGTTTAAACAACCTGATGATGTGCTTATGTATCCTCTCCCTAGAATTAACAATATGGCCTGTTTTGCACAACATGACATTAGCTGTTTTTTTAAATTCGCTTTTTCACTGTAATTCTAAAGTTTAATTCTAAAGACTCTTTCCTTTCTGTTCACCTCCGTTATGTTTCATTAGTATCTCCCCACAGAGTAATCAATTCTCTGATTTTCCACCACATATAGTATGTACACAGGGCCAGGAGCTGGACTCAGTTATCCTGGTGTGTCTCTTCCAACTCAGTGTATTATGTGATTCTATAATTCTGTGATTCTATGATATGTGATGACTTATTCCTAAATGTTCACCACAGTTTATTTCATCTATCCAGTCTGGTTTGCTTCTCTTGGCTATGTTAAAACAGCTCCTAATGACATCAGTTGCTCAATTAATTATGAGAATCTTACTCAGCTATTCCTCAGAAAAGACATAGACTTCCTCTGTGACATTGTGGGGCTTAGTGTGGTGAATTGCAGGGTTACCCAATTCTGCAAAGACCACTAACTGCTTATTAAGATACCTTTCCCTAATTTGTATATACTCATGTAATGAATTTAAAGAAAAAGCTAACCTTAAAAAGTATAATATATACAAATAAAGGGAATATTATTTGCATTTATTTTTTGGATGTGATCACAAAAAGAATGTTCTTTTGAGTTACAACTCTTTATTATAGTAAGAACACTCTGAATTCAAGTCCTCATCTCTTTCCTCTGAAATATTTAAAACCCTCTGTAGCCCAACGATATCTGCAGACTGTCTCAATATGTTCATTTTTCCACTATCCAGGCCAATAACTAAAATTTGAACAGAAGCATGCTCTAGACAGGCTTATGCAGTACTCCTGGAATGACCTCCCAGACTGAGAGCGCGTGGCTGAGAATCGCATTGTGTTTCCCCACTGGATGACCATTTCATCCGGACCAACTTTCCAGCAAATAAGAATGTCAAGCGGACAGTGACATACTGAAGACAGTATCTCATATAATCTGTTTCTCCCTTATTTAGTAGGCTGGTTCTGCCAGAAGAGGAAATTACGATGGCTTCGTTAATTGATCTTGAGAAATCTACATTGGATACTTTAATTGGCATTGTTGTCCCACAGATGCTCACAAAAGTGCATGTTCTAGAACTTTAACTTAAAATTCAAGTCCTTTCCTGCTCTCTTTCAAGTTATGTGCCATACCTGCCTTATCTTTCCCACATTTGAAGCACTATTCTAAATTGATTCCAAGGTTGCTCAGGACTTTTTCACCAATCAAAACTGAGTCTCCTCCGTCCACACAACCTATAGTCATACAGCATAACTGCATATTTTATTTTCCTTTGTGATATGGTCTGTTTACCTTTGTAAAGAAAAGTTCATTAACCAAGTGGTAATAAATGGCTCTTTGAGAGCTGTTTTGTCCTTTCTGGCACTCATGACTATTTAACCACCAGCCCCCTTTATTGAATAAGTCTACCTCTGATAGCAGGTCAGTTTGCCATTCTTATTTTGATAAAGTTTCTTTCACTACTCACTTTCTTTTACATATTCCTTGAAGTGATCATGCTAAGACCCCATTGTCTAGGTCTTTGCATTCATTCAGATGTCCTTTCAGGAACATAAGAACAGCTGAATTCTGTCTTATATCAAAGTACTCCCAATTTCCAAGGTAATGTAGACTTTTTACACCTGGCCTTGTATTCCTACTTCTGCATACATAGTTACAACTAGCAAATATGTGAATCTAAACAGTTGCTACTTGCTGTTTAGTAATTCCTGTTCCCTAAGGAATTTTCCGTTTCTTCAGTAGCATTATTATTCCCACCAGTTCTCTGATATAACATTTTAGCAAACACTTCCTACTAGCAAACACCTCCAACTAGTTTTTTCTTAATTATCTATTGGTTCCTCCTAGATAAGACTCTAGCCACAATTCAGAACACCACCAATTTCATTCAGGGTTGTGTGTTGGAAGAAAGGAAAAATGAGTAACAGTAGAATTTATGTTATCCCCTATCTCACGAAATCACAGGTGATTTCAGCCAAAACGTAATAGATCTGCAGCTTGGATGTTACTTATGTATTATGCTAGAAATTGAGCGAACACTCACATGATCAATAGGTAAGATACTCTGGTATGGTGTTTTACAGAGGAAATATTTCTCGTGTCCATCAGCTTGCATTTGTGGGAAGTGAGTTTTAGCTTGGTAGGCTAAATGAAAACTGAGCTGATTCATGGGTGGTAAGGCGGATTTGCTTCAGAGACAGCAGTGCTATCGAGGAGCCAGTCAGGAAGGTTAGGACAGTAAGGTTTCTGGTTTGGCTTTGACAACACATATCTCACAATGCCTAAAGGGATTCAACTGCAGTAAGTTGCTCAGGACACCTACACATTTCAGCTATATGGAATCATTAGACTAGGACTTTGCTTAGCAGCAGATTTGCTGAAAAAAGCCATTTTTATATATACATATATATATATATATGTATATAGTCTTCTGCAAGACTAGTTTGAACATCAGTAGGATCCAAGCTTTACCTCACCTCTAGGATAGGCCAGCTGGTGAAAGCTTAAAACACTGCTTATCTGTCTACATGGACTTCTGCATTCTGCTAGTGCTAAAAGCATGAACACACTTTTATTTTTTTTAATACCTTAGTGTGTTGTCTTTATGCTATGCCATCATACATGCCCAGTGTAACAAGCCAGATTGTACAGATTTGTGCTTGAATATTACAAAGGTAAACATCTAATCTTAATTATTTCATACGTGTAAGTTTGTACTACACAGAACCTGTTCATCTTCTTGCAGAATGTTTCATCCTTTATTACCTATAAAATTCTCCACTTTACAATAATATGTAGAAAATGCTAAAATGCTGCTAAGATCAGATGACAGTATTTTATGTTCCTTCTGCTTTCGTGCATACAATATCATGCGTGATAATGAGACTCTTTTAAGGACCTAATCTTCATATAAAATGTAAAAATAAAGAAGTTTTTGAGAGAAAAATAAAGGGTTTTCTGTTTCACTGTTTCTTAAATGTCAGTAGAAAAACTACACTTTGAGTTTGTAATTTCTGTCTAACTAAAGGCTGTGAATTACTCTTGCTATACAACACTTAAAAGCTGTTAGCAATGTCTTTTAGAGACATCTAATCTTTTAGAAATCTCCCTGAACTATTTACTGATTATAAAAATACTGCCATGGATCACATGGGGGGGAATGTGTATTCTTTAACACAGATATATTCAGCCATTATGTCTCTGCAGTGGAAATCATATTCAGTGATGAATGATTTTTCTACTGGAGTCATCTGCATCTGCATGAAATCACTAAAATAATTGGTTAGGACTGAAATTTAAGGCAAATAAACATAAACCTACTAAATGCAGCACCAAAGGTTTGTTAGTCTCATTCTTTCTCCATATTTTTCTGACTCAACAGGATACCAGACAGAATAAGGCAGGTACAGATTCTCAAAACTATTTATACTTTATACAGCCAGAGACATGGCAAGCACACAGCCAAACATATAGCACGAAAATAAGCCCCCTTTTCATTAGATATCCTCACGCTGGTTACAAATCAATTCCATGAATACGGGAGGATAAATGCATAAATGCTTTACACTGCTCCTCTTTCCTTCTCAGCATGTAGATCTGTAGCGTATGCAGTGTGTTATCCTTCCAATTAGGGTAGCCGTAGTGTTTCTGTAGGCTGGATCCCAAAGACCATGCTGATGCCACTAGTGGATTGTATTTCCTTCATGAGTGTTGCACCCAAATGTCTGGAAGGGCTCATTCATATGCAGGTCTCCACTTGTGTTATTAACATTTTCCCAAGGCCTATTCCCATGTGCCCTAGATAATCCAAATGACAGTACAGTGAGCTGGCAGTAGCTTTGTTCTGTGGGAGGAATCCTTCCCCTAGTTATTAATGTTTGCCAGGTGTAAGTTCAGGAATCTGCTATTTCCAGTATATCTTTATGAGAAAGTCTAAGTATGAATCTTATAGGTCATATACACGCCTGTTGAACAGTTGCATTTCCCTTCCAGTACCCAAGAGTGTATCTGAGGACTTTTAATGGGTTAAGTAACTCCTGGAGATGCCATCATATGTCTTCTCCTTAGCAGCTATTCTGAGGACACATGTGAGATAGCCCTTTCAGGAAACAATTCTGTCACCACAGGTGCTAATTTGATGTTTAATCAAACCAGTTCAAACTAATTTTTTTAATCCGTGGTAAGATGTCTGCCCTTTCTCCACTGAACTGCTCTGTTCTTTCATTCTTATGCTTGTGTCCTTCATGTTGACATTTACCACAGTCATATGGTCAATTTTATGCAATTTTAACACCAGAAAAGTAACTGACTTTGAGATCCAAAACATACTTGTCAGTTTTCTCATTCAGAATGACCGACACAAGCATATTTGTGGCATAATCTTCCGGGAATAAAACTTGTAGTATTATCTGTGAGAAGGAAATTAATGCCTGCATGCTAATGCTTTTCATCTGCTCTTCCCATGAGAACTTCAGGGTCTGTTTTTCCTTCAGTCAAGATAACTCTCAGTGTTTGCCACTGAGCTATGTGGATTCTGTAACATCAGCAAATGCTAACACGTATATATTTTTATGCCACTGGTACATAATAGTGCAGGGGTCTGGCATGAAGATGGACAGAGATCACAGTGAAATATATACAGGAAACATTTTCCCGAAGTCTGGAAGAGCAGACAGAAAACAGCAAATGGCACTGAAAGTTGTACTGAAATGGCTGAGCACAGATAAAAAAAAATAAAACAAAATATTAAAATGATATTATTAAAATGACATTATTAAAATGACATTATTAAAATGACGTTATTAAAATGAGCAGTAGCATTTTTTTGTATGGAGTTCACAGCAGTGAAAAAATCAAGTATTTTCTGTTCCAAGTGGGACTTAGTTATAGTCGTAGCAATGAAAGTATTGTATATTTTCACACTTCCGTTGTATCCACACTATCAAATTTTATTCTATTTAGATCACAGCTAAATAAACTTTCCCATCATTGGAGAATTCTCATATGCATTACCAGAAATGTGATTCTGCACGTTTTTCCTTTATTTGATTGAAATTCATGGCTGATACACACTGAGATTTTCATCACCTCTGTTTACTCAACCCAGTTTCTCCACTGTGGTTCGCCGGCATAGAGTCATAAGATCTGAGAGCAAGATTGGGTTGTCCTTTGAACACTGATCTTTTGATTTCCCTCTGCTTTGCTACTGCAACTGTGCAAACTTTCACCTGTTTTTTTCTGTTTTGAGCATTTACCTCAGTTTTGTTACTTCAAAGTCCCAGTCACCTTTAGACAATTACCTTTTGCAAAAATCTAGATCAACTTATTCCTCCAAAGGTATTGGTTTATTTTGTTGCTCAGAAAGCCCCTTAACAAATACGATGTAGCACAGATCTGTATGAAGAGAAGTTTTTGGTATCTTTAACATGACTATTTACCCAGTTAAAAAATATAGAATCCATGATATCTCAAAATAAGTATTTTCTGTTTTGGCTTAAGGAAAAAGAAATCTGACCTTGGCATTAAGCCTGGCTAAAGTGGCAGTCTTCTAGACCCAAAAATTTCTTACTTCATAATGAAAATATTTCAATATTCAGACATTTGTTATGATTCAGGATGCCGGGAATTGCTTAGATTATATATAGCAACTATATTGCTTAGATTATATATAGCAACTCCCTGGGAAAGCCCTGTGGAATGCAAAAGTGAAGAAAACAAAGAAGAAATTAGAAAATAAGTTCGCATTAATTTGTCAAACAAGCTATGATTTATACTCTAGAAAGACATCCCTCCAAAATTATTTTATGCAAATAATTATATATTCTTGGATGACTACTAAAAACCTCTGTGTTGCAATCATTTTTCTATCAAGTTCTGTTGATATATGTTAATTCTGAAAAAGTGAATAGAATCTAAAATTAGGATAAGTTAGTTTGATATAAAATTTTTAAAAAGAGCAATAGAAGTAGTTTAAATGAACCTCAACAGTTGAATACTAACAAATGCTAGCAGAAAGGTCACTATCTTCCAGAACACCTGGAAATAAAAAAACTTCTACTATTGCAATATTTTATTTCTTATATATGCCTCAGTTTTCACATGGGCTAGAAAACAAAGTCTCAGTTTTAGACTTGGAAACAGACTGAGGAGTATTAAAAACATCTCTGTCTTAATAGCTAGATGAAGATGATGAAACTCAGGGGGCAAGAATACCTGAGAACAAAACGTATAATAACTTGACGATGACAGCACTAACACAGTTTTGTTGGCCAAACTTTCAGAGATTTTATGCCTCTATTTTATTCTACTTAAATATTTCATTTTCACCTTTTCATTCCGAAAAGTCCCACTGATGATCTATTGTTTAAGACACTTAACTGTTAAAAAAAATTATATCAAAAATAGAATCTAACAGGGGCAAATCTACCTTACATAAAAAAAAAAAAAAGAATTTGGAAAAAGTGTTTTACTTTTTACTGGAAGTGCGTGTATTGAGTTTGCATGACCGCATTCTCAAGGGGTTTACAGGAGTGGCTTCTGTGAGAAGCTGCAAGAAGCTTCCTCTGTGTTTGACAGAGCCTATGCCAGTCAGCTCCAAGATGAACTTGTTAGTGGCCAAGGCTGAGCCCATCAGTGATAGTGGTAGCACCTCTGGGATGATGTATTTAAGAAAAGAATTGTGCAATTGCAGCCAGAAGAGAGGAGAGAGCATGTGTGAGAGAAACGGCTTTTTAGATACCAGGGTCAGTAAGGAAGGAGGGGAAGGAGGTGTGCTAGATGCCCCTGTAAGCTGTGGTGAGACCATGGTGAGATAGCGTGTCCCCCTACAGTCCATGGAGGTCCACAGGTGTCATGACTGAGGAATGGCACTCCTCAATTTAGTTGCTCTGCCCCCAGACAAGACTGTCCCAAACCAGACACAACTTGCCCGCTCCTCTCCTCCCTCTTCCAGTACAAGAGACAAAAGGCAGAGATTACTGGTTTCCAGTTACAATTTACAGTGACATAAGAAAATGAACAGCAACAATACAAACAGATGTATACAAAAAGAGGGTGGTTTACCTGCAAAAAAATGCTCACTAACCTACCCAAAGAGACAAGACCCCAAGACAATAAACAGTGGCAGGTGGACCTTCCTGGAGGACTGCATCCTGTGGGGGGGATCTACACTGGAGCAGTACATAAAGAACTGCAGCCTCTTGGAAAGGACTGATATTGGACAAGTTTGTGGAGGACCTGTGGGTGGGACCCCATGATGGAGCAGAGGAAGAGTGTGGGGAGGAAGGAGCAACAGTGACAATATTTGATAAACTGACCGAAAGGCCCCTTCCCTGTCTCCTTGAGCTGTTCCAGAGGACATAGAGAAAACAGCAGTAAAGCTGAGCCTGGGAAAATGGGAAGGGTGGGGGGGAAGGTGTTTTTAAATTTGGATTTATTTCTTATTAAGGTACTCTAATTTGATTGGTAATAAATTAATTTCCTTATGTCAAGTATATTTTGCCCATGACTGTAATAAGTGAGTGATGTCTCCCTGTCCTTTTCTCAAGTCTTTCCACAAGACTTCCATTATATTCCCTGTCCAGCTCAAAAGGGGAGTGATAAAGCCACTTTGGTGGACAGCTGGTATCCAGACAAAGAGAATCCCCCAACAATGCTAGTTGTTAACTCTTTATAATTATGGAAAAAAATCCCAACAACTTCCATAATTTAAGGGCAGCATTAGAAAGTCATTTTTATAATGTCATCCTCAAGAGGAGCTGGGAGTTCAGTCAGAAAAAACAGACAAAATCTCTAGGAGCTTTTGTACTGGCTGTGGCAGTGAATCCTTTGAGAATCATTGCATGGCATTTTTATTGGACAACTAGATCAAACACTGAATTATCTGTGTCATACTCCATAATTTTGTAAAAAAAAAATTAATAGAAACACAGACCCAGTGCTCAGATCTTGTTAGTGTAGTGAAGGGGCAAGGACTACCTTTGATACAATTCTGATTATCTGCATCTGATATGGTCATACTGCATCAGATATAATTACACTAGTTATGCATGCCTAAAATAGGGTTTACACTTGGATAGAAAAGACCAACCTTGAAACCACTACAGTGAATTACATTTGAATTAAGCTGGGCCTGATTAAAACACAGATTTAGCAAAAAGACAAGAAGAGTGTAAATTCTTTTTTCTGTATTCACCCAGATTTGTCCAATACAATAAAATATGATCTTGAGGGTAGTGCAGTAGCTGATACTCAATAGAATACAAATTCCACCAGCAGCACTGGGAAAAAATGTGTAGGTTTGAATAACTTCATTTTTTGTATTTTAGATTTTCCTCACTACAGGAGAAAGGGAATTATTACCTTTCCAACACTGATAGATTTTTATACCTTTTCCCCACTTCAAATAAATAAAAGTTGCCATGGAAAAATCATTAATCATTATTGTCAAACTCTCAAATTCATTATGAAATGCAAAGAAATCCTTCTTTTGCCTGTTGTGCTAGAGGTTAAGCAGAACTTCAGATATCATGATGTAGAAGTTCTAAATGGATTTTTTTCTGAAGCTAGGTAGAAGGCATGCTTCAAATGACCGAAAGCTGGGGGGGGGGGGGGGGGGGGGGGGGGGGGGGGGGGGGGGGGGGGGGGGGGGGGGGGGGGGGGGGGGGGCGGGGGGGG
>JAWMRA010000090.1:49771514-49789629 GCA_035584735.1 Pseudotriccus pelzelni | reverse complement strand
TCTTCTTTCTTGAGCTTGATTGGGTGTCTCGGGGCGGCTGCCGTGTCTCCCTTGTCAGCTAGTCCCACAGCTTATCAAGTCATTTGGTCATGTTATCTCTTGGTAACAAGCTCTGTCCAGGTCTGTTGTTCTCGAGTCAGCCCCTAGACAATACATCTAACGAGCAACCTTAACCAGCGCAGCCTCCCACGGCTGCAGGTAGACTTGCAGATGGCAGTAAGCAGCTCATTATTAAATAACTCTCCAGTTTCCCCAAACTACGCAGTTTCTCAACATGATCAAACTCCTGCTTGTAATAAAAGCGCCCGCTATTTATTTCTCACACCTGTGTGTTTGAAGTGCAGCAACTATCAGCAGATTGTGAGCTACGAGGTCATGTTATCTCCAGTTCTAATCCCTGTATCCCCGCAAGGGGCCAAAACATCACGGAGGTGCAAACACTGTCCCTGGGGCTCGCCAGCTCGAGTCCCTTCGTCGCACCGCTGGCTCGCACCTGCCGGTCTCTCTGATGTCCTTAGTCCCTTTCTTTGACTGTACCATGTCGGCCCTGAGAGAACGAATTTTTTTTGTCCCAGTGTCTATTGAAAAGTTGTGATTGTTCCCCCAGATCCCTCTTCTCCACGGTCGCAGCCTGACGCCAGGGCTGACCCCACTCCGGCTCCATCCCTGCCCGTCAGGAGGCGACCGGACGTACCCCCTCAGCTCTCGGCACGGCGCCGGCACTGCCCTCCTCCCCGCGGCAGCAGGGCTGCCCCCAGCCGACAGAGTCCCGGGCTCCCGGGACACGGGGAACGCGGCAGCTGCCGAGGAGGACCGGGCCCCCCGGCTGACTCCCGCGGCCGGGCGGGGGCCGCGCTGCCGGAGCACTTTCCGCCGCCGTTTGTCTCCCGTCTCTTCCCGTTCGCAGGAGCAGCAGCTCCTGCGCAACCTTTTCCCCGCCCGCTCAGCGCCACCGCCTCCTCTGCGCTGCCCGGCGAGCTGAGCGGGGCCGGGGCCAGGAGGCGCCGCCGCCCGTGGGGCCGAGCCGGGCCCTGTCTGGTCGGGCGGGGCGCGGGGTGAGGGCGGAGGTGCGGAGACACCTGTCCGGATTGCCCGCACCGGGCAGAGCCCACGGCCGTGCCAGGGGGTGCTCAGGCGCCGCTCCCCACGGAGCCTCTCAGCACCGCCGCCCCGGGGCCCCGCGGGCTCAGGAGTGTTCGGGCACTACCGGGCGCGGCCGGGGGCAGCAGCACCTGCGGCGGTGTCCCCTGCGGCCGGGAGCTCGCGTTGCGCTGCGACGAGGGCGCCGTGTTCCTGCTTGTTTCGTCCTTTATTTTGCGCAACGGGTAATGTTTGTACGTGCAAGAGCATGGAACAGGCAGTACTGGTCTTGGGATCTCATGGAAGAAAGCGGCAACACGCCCAGCCCGCGGGTCTGTAGATCCGCCGGGTCTGTTCCCTATCACAGCCATTTATACGTTCCACACCCCAGCTGTGCCTGGAAAACCTATTGACCTCAGCATCATACAGCAGGCGGTTTTAGCAAGTTAAGCAATACCTTGCAAGTAACTTCTCTGTTTGTTTGTTTGTTTGTTTTTCCTGCCATTTAATTACATGGGTTAGTCTTGCTACGAGAGTATCACACTGGCCATCCTCTGTAATCAAGTACTGCCATAATACGGAAGCTGATCACGCAACAGTAGCAGAACTAGTAGAACTCATAGTCGAGAAGGAGCTGGCACAGGAGCAGATGGCACAGCTCTTCATGCATCTTGCTGCTTTTCTTCTTTGGCAGCCTGGAGATAGTTATCTAAATTTTCCGTCTTCCCTTATAAGTGCTACTTCATTGAGAAACACTGTTTTAGTACGGATTTTTAAGTGTTTCTTTAAGCAGGAATACTTTGGAGATGAGAAACTAGCAGCGAGTTTTTATGTCTACTGTAATGTCTTCCATGATGGTTTCACTGTCCAGTGGAGTGTCAGCTTCTCCTTTTCTGTAAGCAGGAACTTCTGTTATGGACTCCTATTTGCTAGGACAGCTCATCTAGCTTCATCTCTGTCATCCTTCTTCAAAGCTAACACTCATCTAATATTTTTTCAAGACTCTCAGTAATTAATGCTTACATTTCTGTGCCCTAATTTCTTGATGCAACCTAATTATTATTGTAATTTTCATGGTTGCAGTGTTCTGAAGGGATCACAGGTGATTTTCGAACAAAGAGGCATTGATAACCAGTTGTGCTGTTATACTCATTTTCTCATTTTTATGTATTTGGGAATGAAGGGCAAGTTAGTTGAAAATCTAGATAAAATTTCAACTCAAATTTAGGGGGTTTTCTTTAGTTATTCGCTTTGAACATTCAAAAATTTGTCATTGGAATTTTTTAGCAATCTTTTTGAAGAAAAAATGTCCAAAGCCTAATATATTAGGCAATTTGAATTTTACGAGAAATTCAGATATAAATAGGCATCATTCATTCTTTTTTTTCCTTGGAAATTTATATAATCTGTCTAGTCTCCTCACTGCTAGTGAAGCTTGACAGAGAGTTCATCGTCCATCTTGTGTTCAAGCAAGAATGGCTGACCCATTTGAAAGAGTTCACAAAATAACAGTAAGAGTTGGAGACAAAGAAAGCATGATCTATGAGGAAAGCGAGAAAGATTTATTTAGCTCAAAGACAAGTTTGAAGGGGAGATAATGTGTAATAAGTGTTTAAAGTTGTAAAATGTTCTTGCCCAGAAAAAAAGGAGCCGTTTTGTTCTCTGTATTCACAGAAAATAATGGAAATTACTGGAAAATACGGTTTAGATGCTAGGGAAAAAGTTAAAATAATAAAAAATAAGAAGGTAATGAAATAGTTTTGGAAGGTTGTGAAATCTTCATCAAAGGTCTCCAAGAGAAGGCTAGGCAGATTATTTTCAGAAAAGGGAACTGGAACTGACTTGGAAAGAAAGTCTTAGGATTCTGCTACTGGTTTAACTGATCCTGAATCATAGGAAAGTTGTTTAAAGGTTATCAAACAAAAGCTATCAAGGAGCACAGGCTTTTTAACTTAGGTATGTCTACATGCTCTTTTGGAGACAAACATGAAGTCACACAAAGCAACTGATCTGAAAGCACTACAGACACAACACAGATGGGCCCGTGTCAAGCTGAAAAGGCCCAGTCAGGGTGATACTGTTTTCTGAATTCCGAATTGAAAACGTCTATCTCTATGTTAGCACTTTCTGCTGAAAGGCAAATCACTTAAACTGCATTTAACTACAAACCCACTTCAAAATCCTGTGTTCATATGCTTTTGAGTTCCAATTCAAGTTATGTGCAGATAAAAATAGCAGTAAATGTTGCTGTGATAAATCAGAAACATCTCACTTGCTGTTCTCTAACAGAAACCTCTGCAATGTGTTAATGTGCATGTAGCGTTTCTTTCGTTCTTTGTGAGAACTGCAAAAGGCACATGCATGTAGAATTTTAATAGATCTACAGGAATTTTCCTTTTTAAATACATCTAGGCCATAAAAACACTGCAACCTCCTGTAACATAGTGTTAAAAAGTATCCACTTGAGCTGGATTTTTTTCCACATAGTTCACTATCAGCATTCTTGGTTACACAAAATACAACCCGTGCTATGTGTGTTATTACACATATACTTCAGACTCATTTCTCTTATGTAAGTGTAGTTTTAAATAAACAGTATATGCTGAACTAAGAGCCTTTCAAACTGTAAAAATAAATTAGAAAAAAAAAAGACCTTTTGTTTTGAAGTAAAAAAGGCATGCTTGGAAGATATTATATAGATGAGGGGGATATTCAGATCACTTCAAATGCCAGTCGTCTTTAGAGAGCCTTTGTTTGCATGACTTTAACCTTGTCTTTTAAATATAACAAGTCCATTTATTCATCAGTCCTTTGTTTGGTTGCTGAGGGGTCTAACACTAAGTGGTTTTTACCCTGCTCCAGTGAGCATCATCAGCCTTAAAAGAAGCAGCTGTGCAACAGAAAGCAAAGCATATTTTCTCTAAGGGGAATAGAATGTATATAGAGACTTCAATATACCATTTTAATACACAAATGCAGCATATAAAGATATGTAAGGTGTATAATTGTAGTACCTTTCAAGAATGTATTTGAATAGATGAGGATATAGCTGTACCTGAAAAGAATGTCTGAGATAGCCCTGTGCAAAAAGTCATTCAGTCCTTCCTGGTTGGACTTTAGATTTGAGGCTCTCACTGGGCTGTTGTAAAATTAATTAATTCTAGCAGTGTGTTAAGAAGCTGTGAAGAATTAACTAGAACCAGTTTAAGGTGTTTGAGTGATATAAAGAAATTCATAACTGATAATCATTCTTTCACTACCCTATGATGCCTAATGTATAGCAAAGTGATACAAAGTACTTGTAAAAATTTATCAGTCTGAATTTATTTTTTAAAAAAATCATTCATAGAAGTGTTCATTATTTTATGCATTCCAATTTTGAAGTGTGTCTGGTACAGAAAGCAGCACTGACACAGGGAGGGTAGCAAAAACTTGAGACATGTCCTGCTTAAGTTAAAACATTTGAATCATCACATTTTGTCCTGAACAACACAGGTTACTATTGTAGATTCTTACCTTTTACCTAAGTGTCTCTTCCACAATTTATGTTAAAATACGTTAATGGACTCTAAACAAAAAATCATTTTTATTTATTGTGATATTGCAATATCACAATAAATAAATTATGCACACATTTCTGTTTATCCTTGTCAAACTGTATTCCTGACTCTTTACATTTGTAGAAAAAGTAGAAAATCTCTGGATTGAAGACCTCAAACATAAATGAAAAATAATGAGTAACCTCTCTCTGTGTTTCATAGTCTTTGATTCAGAAAACAAAGCAGAAAAAGAAAAGGTAGAAATGGGGAAAATGCAGAAGTCTATATGACTCAGTAAGGCAAACTGCTCTCCAGACAGCCTACAGTGAAGGCCTCAAAGCTTTCCTTAGAGAAAACTAAATAAAAATTGAAAGTTAAAATAGTTGCAAAATCAGATGTTTGAACTGGTAGAACAGAGATTCTTTTGATACTGATTTTTAGTTTTATACTCCAGCTTCCCCATCAGTGAGCACTGTGCACTTTAGCACTGTGAATAAGCGTAGCTAGTATTGGGCTTGAGTTGAGATGTAGATGAAAACAATTTTCTTATTTTTTTCATGTAGCTAGCACAAGGGGATAAAACCAGAATTGGGTAGAAAGAAGAGCTGGAGGACCTCTGAAGAAAGCATAACAAAAAGGGAGGACTTTGGAAATAGATTAGAGAAGACCAGAGAGACATCAGAACACAGTAAGACACAAAGTAAAACAGAATGTTTGTTTTGTCATTGATGATCCTTGTGGGCCCCTTTCAACTTGGCATATTCTGTGATTCTGTGAATTTAGGTCTTTCTTCACAAGGAGGTCAATACAGGTCCATGAAAAGGTCTGTTGCCACCAGTAGTGTTGAGCCTTCTACACTAAATAATTTAAAGGAGCAAGCCTCCAGGGGCATATTGTAAAAGGAATCTTGTCTTGCTGGTTTTATGTCAGCATTCATTTTTGTTATGTGGTATTAGATGTGTGTATGCTTATTTAATGTTTAGGATTTATTTCTATGGACATTGTCTTTTTTGTAAATATTGGACAAGTTTTTGGCTTGTTTTTTTGCTTTTGTTTGGTTTGGTTTTAGTTGTTTTGTTGTTGCTTACTAATTCTTTTATGGAACCCGGAAATAAACCAACAGTTTCACTTTACTGTTAAAAGCATCTCGGTGGTATGCTATAAAAGATCAAAGAATGTTTGTAAATAAAGTATTAGTCTTCTCTGCACTGATGAGAATGCTTGCAGACTTCAGTGTCCCAGGAGACAAGCAGTGGTGTCAGCAAGTAACCAAATTACATGTTTTGTGGTCTTTACACATTGACATACAGAGCCAAAATATCACAAGCTGAAATAATGAGTAACTAAGAGGTTGATGTTCTGCGTTGCTGGAGTTGTAGAAAATATGTAGCAAATTCTGTTTGCCTTGCCAAATATAATAGAAAAGAACCATCTGAAATAAGTATGCCTTCTTCAGAGTGAGTTTGTAAGTTTTTCCGGTGCTGTTTGTTTCAAATGAAGGAGAAGTATTAGCCTCACTTTGTAATTAATCTTGTGTGTCAAAGTATGGTTTGCCCTGCCAGGCTAAAATACAGTTTAGTAATTTATATCTTCTTTATTAAAATACACAGAAAGATAATTATACAGAATAAAACTATGACAGAGTATTTCTTACTGTTTTATGATGGAAGTTATGAATCATAAGGAGCTAGAGTCTTTCCAAATATGCCAAAAAGACTGTGCTTGCATCTGGTGATCTTGAATCAAAGTGAAGAAGCAAATAGAAAAGAAGCTGTTGATGTTTTTTATTAACACATTAATAATACAGTAACATTCTTTCTGGCACTGGAGAAGGTTATAACCAGTAAATGCAGAAACAAACTGATTTTAAAGATAATTTTTAATTAGTATTATTAATGAACCCAATTTTAATCACTCCACTTACAGACCTTGAGGCCCTGGAATAATTTGCATGCTTTATACTTGAGGGTGTTTTTTGTGCATGGTTTGAAGTGATTTTTGTGGAGGTATGTGGGAATTGCAACTCCTTTCATGAAAAAAATGCATCCACTTTTTTCATAGTGAAAAGAAGGAGGTATCTTTGTCCATGTCCCATGGTGACGCTTTTAGTTGTGAGTGGAGATCCACCATCGATGTGCACAAGACTGAAGTAGCTCCTTCTCTGATTATGTAGACAGAAGATTAAAAAAATGTATTTTAATACTATGTCTGAGGCTGTTGGGAGGCAAAGATAGTACTATGATGAGATGACTGATATTTTCAGTATGTTGACTTCCTGATGAACTTTAGACCTTCACTCAAAGACACAGATGAAATATGATTAAAAAAGAAAAATTGTAGAACAGATTTTAAAACAAATTTTGAAGTTACAAATATAGTATAAACATTTTAAATTAGAATTATATCCAAATTGAAGTACAGGTACTCTCCACAGATAGGAGGTAGACAATAGCATAGACATGGTAAATGGACCTATCTGTCTGCTGTCAGTACTTGGAGAATTTCTAAAAGCATCTATCTTCTGTGTTTCTCAGCTAGTTATTCTAAACAGCATTAGAAAATTAATTTGAAACTTGTGTGGCCTTTGTGCAGTACTGATCGCAGTCTCCATATAAACTATAACTTACATTTTTCTGGTTTTACTGGAAAATTATGCCAGCTGATAGCGCACTGAAATCAATTTACAAATATTCTTAGAAAAGCTGCAGTTGCATACTTTCTGTTCTTGTAAACAAAACAAAACCACCTCCAGACACCTACATCTCCACAGTAGAGTCTGTCCAATGTCCTTAGATTCAGAAATAGAGGATTATTACAGTGTCTACCCAATTTTTAGAATAAAAAATGCATAAACATATTTGAGTTTTATAATTTGTTAGTATTTACTGAATTTGGGAAGCTGACTTCTGGCTATAGTCAAAGAAAAAGATCTCACATATATCTCACAAATATCAATACAGGTTTTTTTTTTAACAAACATCACAATCTTCAGCTCCTGCTCAGGACTCTTGCAACGTGTGATACGTGAACTTAGAAGCCATTCCGGAAGGGGTGAAATGTGTCATTGAAAAGGTAGATTTTTTTTTCTTGTATCTTTATATTCAAAATGTGAAATAACTAAGGGAAACAAGTTTCAAGAACACCTTTCTGCCAAGGTCCATTGTATGTTACAGACACCTTATAGTTGAGGGAGTTCTTCTCAGTAGCTTCTATCACTACCATTTACAGATGTCTTTTTCTCCCTCTTAGATGTTTTGTTTTGTTTTTAATGTATGCAGAAATGCTACAAGTGATAAATTGTATTTCCTGCTCCTTTATAGATGAGTGTATTGTTTGTCCAAAAAACTGTCATGGGCACCTCTACATATTTGTCAATGCTTAGTATTATTTATTATCTAGGTTTTGGGGTTTACTTTGTCTTGCTCACTATATCTTGACAGTGATAGTAAGAAACGTGTTTCCTCATAAGTAGGGATTTGTTAAGAGATCAGTTTTTGGAATATACGTGTTGTCTTTTTTACTTAATGTGCTATTATGTCATATGAATAGAAAACAAACTCAAAGTCTGATGACAAGCCAGTGTCACTGGTTTTGAGTTTTAACTGCTCATTTGAGATTACAAACCATTTCATAACTTTTCTGTTGTACTGATTGCTTCAATTGAATATTTCTCTAAGTTATTTTAGGTCTGGAAGTTAATGTTTTTGCATAGATATTAATAAGCAGAAACAGTGCTTTTCTTTTGCCCTACAGATTTTCTTTGATGAGTCTTTGGTTCTGATAAGCAAATGATATCTGCATTCTTTTCTGCTTAGACTTCAGTGTCTAAGTTTTACTATATTCTGAGTAACTTCTGTTCTAACAAATCCACATTGAAACTGATGCACAAAGAAAAAATAAATGTTATGTAAAACTAAACATTCAAAAATGTTTTAAAAAATTGTTTTCTCTTCATTATGTTGCTCTACATTTTATTTTGTTAAACATTAATTAAATTCTTTTTAAGATTAGCGGTCTCTTTTTCTTCTATGATGCCTAACATAATGGTGTATCTGTTTGAGAAACTTTAATCTTGTAGGTTTGTTGAAAATTATGGGTCATAAGGTATTTCCTCACTTTACAAAATTGCTTAATCATGAATCCTTAATCGTAGGGATGCAGTTTTTGGCAGTACTTTGCCTGTTATATTATTTCAGTAAAATCAGATTAAATATTGATAGTAATATTATTCTTTTCATCCTTTGCTGTAAAGGTATTCGTTTTACCTCTACCTTCTGCATTTGAAAACTTAGAGGGTCACCTAGGAGACTGGGAAATACAAAACCCATGGACTGCCCAGAAAAGGCTTGACGTATTTGCTCAAGGTTGCAGAGAAGCAGTGCTCCTCTGGTGAAAAAGGCAGAGAATGCAATTTTCTGTGAACACCTTCAACATCTTTATGTTCATTTTGTCATTTAATATCCTAGAAACTCTTGCCTCAAACTCTGGCTTCTCTGGCAAGATCCTGTGATTTTATGGATAAATGTGTGGGGTTTTTAAACAATTCTGAGTTATCTCCAGATCCTCCTGGCCTCTGAATAATTTTGTGATCATGTGTTATTTTCTCCTGTATGACTCCTGAATCAAAGGCTAAATCATTTTACATAAGCATAAAGTCTATTTGTGGCTGTAAAAACCCACTGCTTCCCAGCCAGTTCTCTCTCACCATCTGTCCCTGTTCTTAACTGATCTCCTAGGGTTTCATGCACATATTATGTATAGATTATCTTCCATGATTATACATGTATACCTAGTGCTGCTAGTGGCCTTTATTGACCTGCATTTTCTTTTCCCCATCACTTATCACTTGTTTTGGTGTCTTTTTCTAACCACTGCAAATTTTTCCTCTTTATGCAGTCCAACATTATATCTGTGTACCTTCAGCTCCTTTTCAGATCTTGCTAATTTTTCCCCTACCACCTCCTCCTCTGGTAGGCTGTTACTTCTTTTACTGAGTCAATGCTTCCACAGTCCATTGCCAAACTGATGCTAAATCAGTCTCAGGCTCCTTTTTACCACACTTCATCTCTCAGTCTCTGTGCATATGGGGCACAGACATGCCCTTCTTCTTTCTTACTGTCTCTTGCATTCCTATTTTTTCCATGCTCCTAGCTTTCCTTCGTGAGTCACTCATCCTCTCCATTTGGAAATCCAGGATACTATTCCATGCCAGAAAAGCTCAATAAAATCACTAGAAAGAGCTTTTCCCTTCGTTTTAGTGCCTAGCCCCTGGCACCACCCAGAGGGTGGTTGGGCACTGGAGCAGGCTTCCCAAGGAAGTGGTCACAGCACCTGACCGAGTTCAAGAAGGATTTGGATAATAGTCTTAGGCATGTGGTGTGACTCTTCAGGATGACCATGTGTAGGGGCAGGAGTTGGACTTCATCCTTATGACTCCCAACTCAGCATATTCTGAGACTGCGTGCTCTGTGATCTCAAAATGGAGTGTTGGAGAGTTAAAGTAAATCTCTGAACAAGCTTAATTTGTTTTTGTAATGGCATATACAAGCATTGGTCAGCCTCATAAACTGAGAGATTGTGCATGTTCAAGGAAATTTGAAGGATTTGAAAGCCTTTGCTTATATGTAAACTGGCCTTTGGTTATATTCCACTAATTATTTTTTCCTCCAAGTTAAAAACCCGTCCAGATTTAAACAGATTCGCATAGGTGCTATAAAAGGCATGTCTTTGGTGTTTCATGTAATTTTGAGGTTTTAACTCACAAGGCAGGAGAAAGTTTCTCTGGTAAGTGTTTCCAGAATGTCTTCTAGCACTGTGTGTGAAAAATAACCTGTTTTTCCACAAAAGTTGATGGGGAGTTTCTTCTGAAACTGCAAAATTGGTTTTACTGACATGTTCTGTAGCTTTCAATCAGACAAGTACCAGTCATGGACACATCTTCCCAAATTACTTTGAAAGACATTTGCAACTGAAAGCAGTGCTTAAAAATGTTGGGCAGCTTCTATATTCATGGCTCATCCTCAGTTTAGGAACATCAGTGAGTAAAGTGTGACTGGAGTAGATGATGTTTCTCATCTGGTCTTTGCTCCTGCAAACACCTGCGTAACTTTAATATAACTTCAACAGGAGAAACACTGTAAGTTATTGTCTTTTGAAAAGGTGCCTTCAGGATTGAAGTTAAATTCATAAAATTATGAATAATGAAATAATTGTCTCCATGTAGAGTATTAAGGATTTGTCATGCTCTCTGCACTTTGTGTTGTAAAGCTACATACACCAAAATACAAGTACCATTTCAAGCTTTGGTAGGGTAAACAAAGGGGAAATCTATATTCTTTTCATAAGAAATCTCCTTCCACTGTACTTAGTATGCAAGATTTTATGGATTTCCAGCACTCAGAACACTCAGCTGAGGAACTGTGCTTGCCAATTCCAGATTAACAAATGGCAAATTGATTTCACTGCTTTAAGAATCTAATGTTTTCATTAGTATTGCGGCATTATTCTATCTATTAGTATTACAACATTATTCTATCTATGGGCAAGTTTTAAACATATTTCAAAGCTCCTGCATTTTGAAATGTGTGTTACAGATTTCTGGGTTAACAGTAGCAAGCCGAGTTTTGACTAGAAGATTATGGTGGATTTTATTTCCATGGTGAAGTCTCTCACTGTGCTTGGAGGAAAGAAAAACAGTAAACCCTTTGACTAAAGGAGAAAATAACTCTAGTCATCATTTCTTACTCACTTATTTTCAGTGAACATGATGAGTGTTTTTCTTCTTTTCTTGTCGATAGGTGGAGTGGACACTTGGAAAACTGCGCTGTCCATTCTGTGAGGCCTGCTTAGGGGACTTTAACTTTGTTTGCAACAAAAGATATTCCTGTGAACAGTTAGTAAATGTACATTTCTGCAAAACTCGAATTGACTGTCAACCATCTTTCTCTGTTAAATTGTCAAAATCATCAGGAAAATATTTGCTTGTCCTCAAAATTCAGTCTAGTTCTAGCAAGGATACCTGCCATGAAGTGGTAACTGCAACTTTAGAAATCAAAAATCAAGGGGTTTCATATGTGGCCAGAAATAATACTCGTTCTGGAAGATTAACAGAAGCACTTTGTCTAGAATTAAAAGCTCCAAGACATAAGATGAAAAGTAAAAAACTTCCCTTAAAGGCATTAAACCAAAACAGAAATCTCTCTTCTTACTATCCTATGAATAATGTAAAACCTGTTCACAGAATATCACGTAGTTTGGATTTGCGTATCAGAGAGAGACTATTTTTGTCACCTGTGTTATATGAAACTTGCAGTACGGGAAAAATTTACCATGGCTAAAATGAAAACCCACCTGTTTATGCACAGGGTGGCTTGCAATTAAAGTCCAATAGGAAAGATGGTAGTTCTTTTCAGGACCTATATAGTTCCAGTGCTGACAAACTACAAAACCGATTTCAAATTACATCCTTTACCACATTACTACACAGAGGAATAGAAAGCAAGTTTGGAGATCACAGACAATCTTCTGTGAGTGTCGTTGCTGATAGGTCACCATTTGCGATGAAACTTTCTTTGCCTAAGAGGGCTGTAGAAGACAAAGAGTACATCACACCTGTTGGTCTTGTACAGCCTACAAATATTTCCTTCAACGAAAGGCTGAGAAAGAGAGAAAGGAGCAAGTTGAAAAGCTTGAGGAGAAAGCAAAGAAGGTGAAAACTATGGCTACAGAAGCAAGTAGGTGATGAAAATTAATTATGATAATTTTTTTTTTAAGTTTGTCTTACTTATTCTGACTTTCTTTCTATGCTATCTCTTAATAGTGGTATAATGTAGAACTGTCTAGAGTTAGGTATCCTGCAAACAAGGATTTATGACCCCTTCCTGCATGTATTTTTTTGATAAGTGAATCACATTTTTTTCTGTGCAAAATCTAACAGTGAGTTGGCCTTCTTGTTGCTTTATAATGTAATAATAAATTTGAACTGGGAAAAAAAGACAGTGAACTACAGTGAAATTTAATCAACTGATTAAAAAAAGCCTAAACATTTAAATCTTCTAATGAGAAACTCTAGCATTTCAGTGTTACCAAACTTTTAACTAATGGCATTTTGAGTTAACTTTACAATTAAGAAGTTTTAAAAGATGTTTGCCTTTATTATTTATCTTAACACAAATATTTTTCTATGAGTAAAGAATTGATTGTTGCTACTTAAAATATTAGTCTTTAGTAGGTAAATATTTTGTCTACAAATCTAACATAAAATGTTACATGTTCTTACCAATTGTACAACTATAGTTTCCTTCTTCAAACCATCTAAAGCAGAACAGAATTAAAGGCTATAGATAATCATGCAATTTTTGATGGAAGGCAGGAGAGAAAGGCCACGAATATGTATTAAAATGCTTAAGACAGTTTTTGTTTTCTCTGAAATTTAGTAGAAAGTCTAGTGATGTATATGCCTTTAAAAGAAAATTTCTCATCATAAATTTCTGCTACAAAATACTGTGTGGTCAGCAAGAGCAAGCATACTAATCAGGTAAGTAGTATCTATTCAAGAAATTATTCCTACTTTGGGTAGGTTTGTCATTGTGATTTCAAGATTAAGAGAGAGGTAGTTTGAGGTTGTCTCTCTCTGAATTAAATGTGAGAACCAGCTTGAAAATGTAATGGGTCTGGGACATGCTATTAGAGTTTTCAATATGATATGCATACTGAAAAGTTTTCATCTTTGATTTTTGGGAAGGGTTTTTGTTTTGCCCAAAGACTCAAATTGGCATTGTGGCCTTTTGAACATAACTTTTTCTTGTTTTGCAAAACACATCTCTGAAGCTGAGAGTAAAGAACATCCAAATTTGGATGTCTTAATATTAAATACTGGTTTTCTAATAAGTCTAAAGATTCTTAGGTGTCTGAGTCCCTAAAATGGCTTTAAAAATTCCAGGCCTCTATGATGATGCACAAGCACAGTGTACACGAGCGTTTGCAAAGTTGTCCCAGCTACAGTCTCTCCAGACACTTTAATCTTTGTTAGATGTTACTTTCGAGAGTAAAATGGTATACAAAATTTCTAAATTTGTGATATCTAGGAAAGAAAAATACTTTCAAATCTTATTCTTGTTAAAACATACTTAACTAATTCATACATTATTTTAGTTATTTACTTTACATAGCAAATTATATACAGTTGTTATAGCTGATAAGATTATCAGCAAGCATACGGTTTACAAAGGAAAAAATTTAAATTAGTATGTAAACTAAATGATCTGGGTTTGAATAGTAGTTTTGAGAAGAATTGGATTGGATTTGCATTGATTCCTTTAACCTTGGTGAGAGTCTGCAATCATGGCATGGAATATTTAAATTGGGTCTACTTCTTAGACAGTGTCAAACACCATTTGTGACTAGTTCAGCTGTGTTTCTGATCATTGAGGTATCTTCCCAAGAATATGTGAATCTAGAAAATCACATCCTCTATACAGTCTGACGTGTCGTAAATAGGGATGATCCTCTGCCACACGCTCCATTTCGTGGTGGCTCACCTCTGGTGTCAGTATCCTCCCTTTTCTTGGAAGGTCTACTTGCCATTGTTTTTCTTTAGCATTCTAGCAATCCTCTTTGTCAAAATGTGCATTTTATTGCTGTGGTACTTTCAACAGGAAAATCTGTGGTACTTCATAAACATGATTTCTAACATTCTTAGCATGTATTCTTAAGCAATCAGTAAAACTTTATGAAGAGAAAAAAAGTATAAACCTCTGTTGGGATGGAGTGAAAGAGTTTTGATAAATGACTATGGGAAGTATATAATTTGAGCACTCTTTTAAGACATACTGATGTGAGGTGAGTATCTTCTAAGCTATTAAAGGTATTGTGCATCTCATTTTTATCTTTAATTAAAGCTTTTCTGGAAAGCAAGCCAAAGAAAGCAGACCTATTCAGCCTTTGGAATTTCTTTGTTAAATGCATGGGCTGCTCTTTTAAGTTTATTTTGTTATGAGATAACGTATCTGCTGAAGGGTTTTTTTCTGTCTTTCATAAATCCGAAGTGTGGCCATAAATGTTGTGTTGTGGCAGAATGCAACTGTGTTATTAAACTGAAGTATACACACCTTGTAAATTACACATTGTAAATGTGTAATTGTATACATTGTAAATAGGAGCAATTCTGTGAACTCCTGAACTGCACTTGCCTCCAGAGGCTTGCATTGGTACAGGTTCTAAGATGTAGGTGCATTTAGTGAGTCAATAACTAAGAGATCTCAGGGGAGGCAAGAAACTGGAACGGTTTATTGGACTACAAGTTCATTTTAAAGGGTTCAGGGTTTACATGTTCAACAAGGGGTTGGAATTATTACAATTTATTACAAAATAGGGGGGTTTAGGGGATGAAATGAAGGGAAAACCCAGGTTAACAAGTTTGAGGTCTTACCAATTACCTCATGGGGAAAAACCTACTTTATCTTAGGGAATTTTACAGGGGGGAACAAGTATTTGGTTCTACAGGATGCAGGGCTTCAGGGAACACAAAGGGAAAGATAAGGTACAAATAGTCTTCGGCATAGGTTTGATGAAATCAAGGTGTGGACTCTCTGGGCTGAGGCAGGTCAGTCAATACCAATGTCATCTTATTTGTTTCTCAAACTGAGGTTTTTTCCCCAACTCTCGTAGCTCACGGCTTTCTGCAAAGTCCACTCAAATCCCTCTCTGCAGATATCATATTTTGGGATCCAACAGGTGCAGGACTGAGCTAGATATCCAACAGCAGAGGGACCCAAGCTTCCTCTGCCTGTTCTTGCAAGGGACTGCTCTTAATGCTTGTGTGTGCACATCTATGTTCACAGATTTTTAGGTTTCTGTTGGGGTATGATTATATTGTTGGTGCCTGATAATTATATAAATTCTTAGAGTATGAGAATAAATACTTAAGTTTATGAATTGCCAGTATTAGTAATGGTTCTTGTTATTGTTACTGTAGCTAAGAGGATGAAGTATTTCTTTTTAAAATTCCATTTTGGGTATATCTTGTTATATATTTACATTGTTTGATAATGTGTGCAGCTTGCATTAATTTTCTGAAAGACCTCAGACAGAAATACCATTTGTGGCTCTTCTAGTTACATTTGCTTTCTCCTCACAGTCATTTTACATAGAGGAAGGCTATATAGTCAGCTTCAAAACTGCAATATCCTCTTGGAAATTATCCTGATTAATTGGGGAAAAAATATTGGCATTTTTTTGTGTCATTTCTTAATGATGCTTCACCAGTTCTTTTGTATCTTTTTGAAAACATCAATGTTTTGTCTTACGAACGTGACTTATGGTTTCTTGGAAACTCTCAGTTCCAAGAAGTGAGTTTGTATACATGCTCCCAGTGTTAATCTGAACTCGGAAGAAACAGATAGGTAAAATACTGTGTAGTTTATCACACTGTCAAGTTCTGTTATCTCACCCTGCAGCCTTCAGTTTTCACATCTGTAATCACGTCCTCTAGCAACTTGTAGTGAAGGTGCTCTAGCAGTCTTGTAGTGAAGGTGCTAGGCTTCAAAGGTTTAACTTCTGACCAAAGTTTACTTAGTCTATGCAAGTCTCTTTCATGTATAAATTGGTGTACAATTCTTGTTCCTGCATTGTCGTGTTTGTATTAAAACTGTAAATGCTTGAAGTGTTTAGTTTTGCATTTATGCACTTGGATTTCAGTCCTCTTTCTATGATGCTGATTACAAGAATTATCCTCAAACTATTTATGGATTTCTCAGCTGGCTGCTGAGCTAAAAGCATTATTTAGTGTTGGCACCAAAGTAAATCAGGAAGGGAATGAGTTGAGATGAAATCACAGCTAGAGTAGGCAAACAGTAACTACAAAGTTTCAGTTGAGACTTTTGTTAGGGAAATATGAGGACCTGGAGGAATACTGTGTCTTCCTTGAGTGACTTAAAGAGAAATGAAGATTAAATATTAATATAAAGCTTTCCAACCTGTGAAAGGTTTGAGGCTGTTGTCTGACCTGGCCTCTTCTAGGGTTTAATAGGTCTTTTACACAGTTTAGTGCTAATAATAGACAGCTTTGCAAATTTGCAAGGGATTTATCAGGAAGAAACTTTGCTTGCACTGTGTTATGAATTGTGTTGTGAATTACTTAACCCTTAACTTGTGTTGGAAAGGAGCAAAAATTTTTCAGGATGCTACTGGATAAATACATTGTATCAGGATGGTCTTAGTATATCTGTATGTAATCTAATATATTTGTGATCATCTTGAAGCTAGGTTATACAGACTAGACTATAGTGTAGTTGCACTGTGATAATAGCTTTACTGAAGGCCAAAATAGGTAGCTGTCCTGTGAACATATTCCTTCATTTAAGTGAAATACATGTTAATAAGTTCATTGTCTATAAACTGCTTTTAGAATGTACTGATTTAATAGAATGATCTCAGTATTGCAGAATTCCATGAGCTGTTACGCATTATGTGCCTGTCTTGCAAAAGAGGGAGAGGATCATCTGCTACTTCCTGTTCCAGGCCACTTTTGGTGGTTAGTATGCTAAGAAAAGGCATTAGTGTTCACTGACATATTTGCGCTTTTCCTGCTTCTTGGTAATGTGTAGTTTTTCTGAAGAGGGATGCGCAGAGTCTCCAGATGCAGCCATCTCTACCTTAAATAGTAATATTTTACTGATAGTGCTACAACCCAAAGGATCAATAGCTGGGTTAATGTATCTTACTGAACAAAAACACCAAAAAAAAGAAACTAAGCCCATTTAAGTGAGTTACGTATTTTACTGTTGACTGATTAGCCTAGAATTATAGAAATACTGTATGCTTTTTTGTATATCTAAAATGTAAGGTTTAGAAACTATTATTTTAGTTTTCTAGAAGCTCACAGACAACTTTGATTGTAAGAATTTATGAGACTTACAGTCCCTCAGTAGAGAAAGACAATGCCCTATTTGTGGAGGTGGGTTGCAGTACTGTGCAATTAGGTCAATCCCATAATTTCAGCAGGTATTTTTATTAAAAAGGTAGAGTGAAGAGCAGACTAAATTGCAGTTATAAAGATGCCTTGTGGCAGGTGAAAATCAAAGTTCAACAATGGCATGAACAAGAATATAAGAGTACTTTCATATTTATGCATATTACTGTGTACTACCAGAAGAACAACATCAAATACACAGTAAGGAGAAAATTTAAGATAGAATTTTACAGAAGAAAAGAATGTATTGTTATAAATTTGACAGAATTTTGTGCCTCTAGTTCTTAAATTTTACAAATTATTACTGACCCAGTGACTATTTCTCTTTGGTTTTCATGGTACCAAACTCTGTGAATACATATAAACTGAGATAATTTAAATGTGACTTGCATGGAGATTTAAGTTAAATGTTGGTCTTGGTTCTTAAAAAACCTTTTTTTTTCAGGAAAATAAAATACCTAACATAGGGGACAAGTAAAACTCTCTACTATTTCATAGAATCGGAATCATAGAATGGTTTGAATTG
>JAWMRA010000090.1:49760680-49771504 GCA_035584735.1 Pseudotriccus pelzelni | reverse complement strand
GGAAGTTAAAATCATGTAGGTCTAACCCCTCTGCCATGGGCGGGGACACCTTCTACTAGACCACATTGTTCAAAGCCCCTTCCAACAGGTCCTTGAACACTTCCAGGAAACCACAACTATTTCTTCATGCTTTGTAGCAGACAATGTATCTATGAATGTTTCTAATCCATGACTCCTCCATTAACTTTTATGGTATCTAGCTCCTAAGCATTTTTTCCTCATATCTGCTTTTCAGAAAAAAATAACGCTATCTGAAAATAATTTTTTTTACACTTCTTTCACTATATTAGGTAAAACCTCAGGCAGTCACTGAGAAGTCGCTGTACACATTCAAAAGATGTTATGCTAACAGAACAGATTAGATTTCATACAAACTTATTATTTCTGAAGTTGATAAGGAATCAGTGATTCTAGTAGGAAATGGCAAAGTTAAAGTAGCAAGTTAGTGAAATTAATTATGTATAGTACTGCAAAATACTGAAGAGGTGTTGTATGGTAATTACATTTCAGAATTAAGAAAATAATACAAAAGTAAGGAAATATAGCACCTACTATTACAGCTGAAGAAGCTGGCAATCTTTTGAGCGTATGAATGTCTTTTTCACATACAAAGTACAAGTTTATACCAATTAGTTAGGTAAAGAAAAGCTTTCTATGTTATGACCTAGCATCCTGACTACTGTAAAGCTGTGACTTCATAATTTTTTTAAGCTAGTTACTGCCAAGACTTTATTTGGTACAGTGCTTTTTCTGATGTCATGTGATCCCCAAATGCTTTATAAAATTTATAAATTTACAAATTAAAATGATTACACATCAGAAGGGAAAGGATTCCCTTATAGATGACTTAGCTAAAAACATACTTCAAATTTAATACAATTCAGAACTATGGGGGGGGGAATGTGGGGTTAGTTGGTTTGGTGGGTTTTTTTCTCATTTGCTTTCAAGATTATGTCTGCTTTATGACAGAATGATAGAAATCTGCCAGTTCCCACTGTTAGTGATTTTTGAAAATGCTGTCAGTCTGAAGAAACATATTCATTACACGAGGCTTTCTCCCTATAGTCTTTATAAAAGAAATCCAGCATTTTGGCAAAAGGTTAATCAAATCTTAATATATTGGAGCTCAAAAAGTTGAATTTGAAGTGATCTCATTTTTATATTTTATGTATCTCATTTTCTTTTGTGTACAATGTGAGGAGAGCTTGCATTACTTGCACTAATCAATTTTGTATGATTGGTAAAAGTATGCAGAATCAAATGATGTTATGAACACACAAAGTTCTCCCAACTTTTAATGATATTTTTTATTTCATTTGTATGCTCTTCAATGGCTTTTAAAAGCTATTTTGAGTTTTGATTTGGATTTAAGAGTTTTTGCTAAAGTGTGCTCCTAATACAGATTCTGAAGCAAATTGCAAATAATTAGCTAGCAGCCTGAGAACTAGAATGTGATGTTATCTCAGGGACACTGAGTGGAAGCAACTGGTAAAGAAAGATGATTCTCAATTTCTTCCATAAATGCGAAAATTTTAATTCATGTTTTGGTAAAAGCTGTATAGAAAATGAAGAAATGTCTAACCAAAAACAGAGTAAGAAAAAAGAGTTCCGTGGACTTTTTTTAGAGTCTAATTAGAAGATGAAAATAGATGTAATTTAGAATATCTCAGCTTCCATTTTCAGATTAAAATTATTATATCTCGGAAAGAGGAGAGCTAGAACTGAAGTGCAACTCTGAAATGCATTTTACTGGAAAAATAAAACTCCCCTCTGTGTGCTTACTCTACTGTTTTTCTTGTCATATTAGTTTTCATGGGTAGCAATCTACTTAAGAAAATAACTCCTAGAAAGCATTTAATTAATAAGAAACAGAGCAAAGAACATTCATTAAAACATGAAAAAGATCGGACATGGTGAAGGAAGAAAAATGCATTAAACAGTGAAAGGAACAGTGCATTGTGGAGTGTTATATTCAGTTGGGTCCCTGAGTTGGAAAGAGTAGATGATTTTGGAGCATTCTGGCTGTGTTACAATTGGATGTAGCAGAATGTTTGTTAAAAAACAACCACCAAATGGGTGAACAGAATGAAACATTACACCTGTGGTTCTGGAAAATGCTGAAAACTATGTGCCTGTCATTCACATGGAAATAAATTTACATTTTTCCTTTTTGTGTCTTGCCTCAATGTTTTCTATCCTCTTTGTTCATTTCAGCCACAATTGATGATGATGTAAATTTTATTCAGGTAACTGCTAATCTTTAGGAAATTTGAAGAAGTCAGGTACACACAGGAGACTCTTAAATGCTGTAATGTGTGAAGTGCTGTACGTGTACTTTGCAAAAGGAAAAGATACCAGTCGCAGAGCAAAAATCTGTAGAAACCAACCCCAGCGTAGCAGACCAGCCAGCACTGGCACATCCAGAAGAGCATGTCCTAGACAGAACCTGATGTTCTTCAGTAACATTAATTTGCTTTTATTCTTAAAGTCTGGTGCCTACCAAATACACTGATCAGTGGTTTAGAGAACTGCTTGTTTGTTCTATTGACAACACTGGAAAACAGGATTCTAGAATAGTAAAGAAAAAAATGTAGCATTGCATATGGTTTATATTATTTACATTTTTCCAGCTGTTAAATGGATTTGGTGCTCCATCTCACTTTCTAAAAGATAGACAAAGTTGTAGGAAAAGATACATGAAGAGATTGTTTAAAGAGTAAGTAGATACAGGCAGACCTGGTAATTCCGCTTGGCTGCATAATAACACAGCTTGTACTGTTAAGTAGTGCTTCTTTTGAGCAGGGTCCAAAATCCAGTTGATGTGAGCATGTTAATTATGTCACAGTAAAGAGTAATACTGGTTTTAATATATTAGCAAACTGAAATTGAGATTTATGCCTTAGAAAAAATGCTGAGCAGAATGAGATTTCTACTAAATGATCAGTTCTCTTCTTCAAGGAACTACTAAATTGAAAGACATAACACCGTTTTTGTAGTTGCTGTGGCGATATGCTGCTGTTTTGATCTGCAGAACCACACAACAGACCGATCTGGTTTCTAGAAGTAAGCTGTGTTAGAAGGATATAAATAATGCATTAGAATTACTACTAGATTAATATTTCTGGATTTAAATCTGTTAATCTATGGAATATATCCATATTTAGAATGGTGTTAACCACTGTGTGGATGTCTGCCTTTTGGGTTCCTTTGTTCTGAAAGTAACCCAGTTTCCTTCAGTTTGAGTATGAATGTATTGACTACTGCAGGGAAACTGTTTTAATACGAATATGTGAGCAGTACTGGATATTCGGGATATATGCTAAAAAGTACAGTATGTGGCCCACCACAGTGGGTAACAAAATGTTATAAGGATCTCCTGGGCTTAACTTGAGCCACTGTTAGTAAACTGTAATCTTACTTTATAATGGAGAGGTGCAGTAGAACCATCTCAAGTCCAAGAGTGAGACCACTTAGCCTAAGAAAGTAAATACAGGGGGAGTTTTGTGGTTATCTCGTCATGCTCCTACTATGTTGGATAGGATTGCAGCTGGAGGTTGGAAGAACAAAGAGTAGTGAAGTTGGAGTGCAAATGCACATACCTTTTCTGCTCCTCCTGTTCTTTGTATTGAAGCTGGATTAGAGAAAATAAAAAGGAGTGGAGGGAAACAGATCAGACTCTCTGGAGGCTATGACTTCTTACGCACACAAGTGCAATCTAAGTGGAAAACAGACAGAGTGGTGACTGTCAACTCACACATATTTGAATGTTGAAGTAAGGGATCAGGACTTGTGGGTATATGTGAAACACACAAGATAGATAGCATCTTTTATTCGTCTGGCTCTATGTTTTTACTTTTAAGAAAGAAGTAAGGTAAGACATATTAGTAGAAAACAAAGTGCTGCCATTTCTATCATTTGCCAAAGAACGTCATTTATTTTTTTCCCTCTGATCTAAGGAATTGTTCTAAGGACTCACCTCCCTAACTTAGTGTAGAGCAATAATGTTTAAATTCTTCGTATTTATGAAGTTTTTTGTGGTTAGTGTCAAATTTATTCAGAAAAACCCAGTTTAAATTTTGTTTCAACAAAAAATTGTACTGAAGTGCAAACTTTTTATCAATATTAATATCTCACTGTTCCTGATTTAGAGCCTGTTGGTGCGAGATGCATCTTTTATGAGACATTCTGGAAGCTCACTAGGGGTTCATGATACCTGCTAGTTTATGGGGTAGTCCTTTTGAAAAGCTTACTGACAAAACTAGATTTTTGTCATAACCAATAACAAAATGAAATAACAAAAGTAAAAGAAGGTATGAATTATGTTCCCGTCTGCAGGGTTCCTACTAGTGACTTTGTATAGACTCTCTGAACAGCACCAGCCTGTCAGAATGGTGGATGGGCACAGTGCATTTGTGACTGAATCAGAACCTTTCAGGAATTACGTTTTGCTTTTGCCAAATGTGAACATCAAGGAAATGTACATGACTTACTGTGTCAGTGATATGCTATTGCAATTTAGGTTTATGACTTATATTCTTGGCAATTTGCACAGTCCTTTGTTAAAAATACTGACATAGTCAGAACCATTTGGCAGTGCCAAAATATGCCACTATCTGATTACCTTTTTTGTTTAAATGATAGTGATGATGATGATGATGATGATGATGATGATGATGATGATGATGATGAGTGTGAGTAGGCAATATAGGTGGTGGTTTCATGTGAGGGAAAAGGCATCCGCATACAGTTCTGGTGAGAACTGTCTACTTCTCTTGTCTGATCTGGCTACACAGTGCCCTGATTCAGAGAGGAAAAAAAGACTAAAACTAAATATTTCTCTATTGCTTTTTTTCTGCCATATCAGGTCATGCTGGGTTCACTAGTTTACTGTATACAGCATAAGAGTATAGCCGAAACTGTGTGATTGGAGGTAAACAGATGTTAGCCAATAGATCAGCTGAGGTATAACACGAAAACATGGTTTTATACTTACAATTTTTGCTAACTATTAGTTTGTGCCGTAGTCTAACAATCCTGCTAGAAAATCTTATGTTAGACTTTTGGTTGTTTACAGTCAGACTGTTTCCTATCAGTAAATCATCTTCACTTGATGGATGTTTCTTGTGATGGCTATAAAAATATAATTGCTCTAGGTGGAAATGTATGAGACATCATCAAGAACTGATTTGCTGCAGATGGAATTAAGTTGAGGGCTAGAGAATAATCACCATGTATTGATACCCTGATTTCATAATGTGAATATAAAGAGTGATCCAGCTTTTATCTCCATAAATTTTGAAGACAGACTTTTGTATCTGCTTTTTGAGCTTTTGTAGCCTTACGTATTTAGTGTGTGTAATAATCCATACTTAAATTATTAGTTATTCTAACCTAAGAAACTAAAATATCTAATTTGAGATGGAGTCAGAGGGGGGCCACATTTTAGTTTCCACTCAGTAATGAAAGAACAATGAAAAGGAGCGTCCTACCTAGTAGTTGTGCCTGGGTGACCTGCATGCTGATGACACTGGATAACCAAAATCTGAAAATGTACTCTAAAAATGAATGTAGTTCTGTGTTGATTCTAGGAAAGAGTTTTTTACTTTCATGTTTTGTACTAAATTTGGCCAGAGTGGACCTGACAGTACATCATAAGCATATTAACTACAGAATTAACTACTCCCTACAAGTATTTTTAAAACTGAACCAAAATGACAGAAAGATACTTTTATCATTTGATAGCAGAAAAATTGTCTAGTCATATTTTAGAGAACTTAAATGGCCTAAGAGTCCAGTGGCATTTTAATTTTATCTCTGTAGAAAATTTTTAATGTCAGGTCTGAATTTCTGAAAATTAAAAATACACTCTGCAAAAATGTGTTTTATGGATCATCATAGAATCATAGAATGCTTGGGCTTGGAAGAGACCTTAAAGATCATATATTTCCAAAACCTTTGCCATGGGCTGTGGCACCTTCCAGTAGACCACGTTGCTCAAAACCCCGTCAAACCTGGCCTTGAACACTTCCAGGGATGGGACAACCACAGCTTCTCTGGGCAATCTGTTCCAGTGCCTCACCACCTCTACAGTAAACAGTTTCTGCCAAACTCCTAATCTTAATCTATCCTCTTTCAATTTAAAGCCATTCCCCCCTTGTCCTATCACTACATGCACTTGTAAAATGTGCCTCTCCATCTTCCTTGTAGGCCCCCATTAGGTGGAAGGTGCTATAAGGTCTCCTGGAACATTGTCCTCCAGGCTGAACTCCAGCTCTGTCAGCCTGTCCTTAAAGGAGAGGTGCTCCAGCCTTGTGATCATCGTAGTGACCCCTCTCTGGAGTCGCTCCTGCAGATCCATGTCCTTCTTATGCTGGGGACCCCAAAGCTGAACACCATACTCCAGGTCACGTAGACCAGCGTAGCTTTACCTATTTCACTGCCTCATTAATAATTATATTTCATATTAGCATGCTGCACTCACATATTCTGTCAGGCAATGAGAGTGTTTGCCCTGATTTTGTTTTTTCTTAGGGATAAAAAATTTTGGAAGTATGGTCCATTGCAGTAAACATATTGATAAATCAGCGAAAGCTATACAGCAACTTACTTCTATGCTACAGAGTTGCCATAGAGTATTGCTCTAGCGATAGTGGCATATTATAATTATGCCAAATATATGGGTATCAATAATTACATAAATGAAAGCAAAAGGTATGCCAGTACTTGAAGACTCATTTTTTTTCCTTGATTAATTGTTGCCATGAGGAGGAATTTCATCATACAGCATTAGACAGTCCTTACAAAGCACATAAAAACCATTTCATATTCTTTTTTTTTTTGGTAGAGTTGTTTTTGAAAAGACTGCTCTCTGTCTAAGCAGTAGCCATCATCACAGATTATTTTCAGCCTATGCATTATATTACTCTTGAGGTACATGAGATTTTGTTAGTGAAAAATTGGAAGGAAGAACATCACATACTGGAAGGACAGGAATGGCGTTAAATATAGAACTGTACCAGTGTATAGTGTACAATCACACTAAATACAAAATGATGGTGCCTAAGAGCATAAAAACTGTAAGAGCTCCCCATAAAAACTGCAATACCATTTGTTTTAAATATTGCTAAATTTATACTAAACCATTTGATTTGTAAGCAACATTTTGTTTAGTAGCTTTTCTGTAGAAGTAACTTGTAGCATTGACAATGAAAGCTTTAGGTGGTAGAGTATTCTAGCATCTTTATTTGTTTCAGAGAACTTCAGAAGCATTAGATGCTTTTTCAGTGTAGGTGATAATCCCTGCCTCAAGGGCATGCAGTTTACTTTCAGTAATTATTCAATGGGAGAGAACAACCAGCTAGAATGGGGAAGATCAGATAAGTAAAACAAAAACCAAGTGCTCAGAAATACTCTGTGTATGGAGAAGCATCTGATTTAATTAACAAAATTAGAAATAAATAGTGTGTACTTTAATCACTGTCTCTGAAATAGGTACTATGGAGACCAGTGGTTGGATAGTTTAGTGAGGTTACAGTAGGAGAAAAAGGTTTTAGAGATTTGTGTTAGAAAAATAACATGCTAAGATGAGACTGGAAACACTGGCAGTCCAGGGACTGTGAGATAAGACCAATAGGTATCCTAATTCAAATTTAATTTTTAATTAATGCAAAACTAAGCACGTCACATTTTCCAGGCAGTTTTTCTTTGAGAGTACTAAGTACAGCATACGTACTTCATCTGGAGCACTAGGAGTCATGGGGTGCTTTAGGGGATGAAAATCAGGAAAAACCCAGATATTGGAGTGTTTTTGTTTTCTTGCATGACCATCTCACCCAGTTGCAAGAATTTTCTGTTGTATATAAATATGTAGGTATATAAATATGTAAGTGTATGCTTGATGCAAACCACAAATCATCTCTGATTTGAAAGATCGTAATTTTATGTGGTAGTGTTTTTCTCAGCTTCATTAAAAGGTCCTGCATTGATTGTGGTAATATGGAACAGTATGAACTATTAATTTCATTTCATTTGGCAGGTAAACTAGTTTTTAAATGATTAGTATAAATGATGATATATGCTTTCACAAAGCTGTTACCTACATTTGAAAGACAGTGAATATCTAATATTAAGTATGCATAAATTAGTATGCTCAAAAACAAAGTATAATCTGAAACTAAAAATACTATCAGAAGCGATTAAGAGGCCCTAGCTCAGGTAATAGATTTCAAGTTTTAAGAAATTAGTTGTTTGCCAGCTAACTGTTGCAAATCACTTTGGAATAAGTAATTTTATTTGAAGCTTTAATTAGAAAATAACGTTTGTCAGGTGGGTTAAATGGATTCACACTTAGCACTAGCTGTCTATAAGCACAGTTTCTCATGATAACATACATTTGTTTTGCTGCTTGAAAACTGAAGCTGAAATAGGTATAGTCTGGGAGAGCAGAGTAATTACACTGTAGTACACAGTAATTACACTGTATTCCCAAAAGATTTTTTCTGGATTTTTAAAATAAAATAGTTTATGTATGCCTCTTTATTCCTGACAAGATACAGTCTTTGAAAGAATAATTAACCAGTTACTTAGTAATATCTGCTCTCTACCTTAAGGGCTCTGATGGGCTGCCCAGCCAGCAGCCAAACACCCACCCAGCCCCTTACTCTGTCCTCTCTCTTGCAGGCTTGGAGGGAAATAGAAGAAGATGAGAACGCTCATGGGTCAAGACAGTTTAACAGGGAAGGTAAAAGCTCTGTGTGCAAGTAGAGCAAAAAGAGGACTTTATTTGCTCCTATCAGGTGTCCAACCACTTCCTGGAAAGCAAAGCCTAACCACATGTTGCTTGCACAGAGAAATGTTGTAATCACAGACATCCGCCCTTCCTCTTCACCTCCCCAAGGATCTATTGCTGAGTGGTGTGGTATAGATCACCTCTCTTGACTCTATCAACTCCCAGCCTCAAGCCCAGCCCCAGCCTATATGAAGTAGGAAAGGAAGCATTTGAAGGAAGGAAGCACTGTTCAGCAATAGCCAAAACAATGGTGTGTTATCAGCACTGTTTTGCCTATAAATACAAAGCAAAGCCATATGTCTATGCCATGTATCTTCATACTATGTAGGAAGAATTTTTTTTATTCCTGTCATTGGTAGTAGTTTTATAACACACCTGCCTGAGTTTTCTCTGCATTTTCTCCCCAGCAGCCTCTCCAGTTCCCGTCTGAGTCTGTGTCCTTGTCATTTCATACCCTGTGTATCCACTAAGTGATCCGTGGTTAAGTGACTACAGCTGACAGTTATGGACTTCACAGTTAAGACTGCACTCAGGCTTAAGCAGGACACAGTTTACATCGCTGAGTTTTTCTTTTTGGTTGTCTCCATCAGTAAAACTTTATTAATTTTGAAGGTTTATGTGCAGAATGAGGACTAAGACTTGTTTTTAGTAACAAAATGCTGGGTGCTAGAAGATTTGAATTTGTCATGTGCACTTTAAGAATTTACGCTGGTTGTACCCTTCACAAAGACTTTATGTTACATCTTGTGCTTGAGGGCTTTAGCTTGCGTCCTCTAAGATCCAAAATGAAGTCCTAGCCTCTCATTGAGTGCACTGTATAAGTCATAAAACCAAAAGTTTGTAGCCAAACAAGTTTCATTCTCTTTGAGATAGGCAGGTCTTTGAACAGTGTAAAAGTGAGCTTTGCTGCTCCAAACATGCCCTGCTTTTGCTTGAAGAACTGACATAAATAATACATCTAAAAATGCTCACAGTTTATCAGCTACAAACTCACATTAAGGAGGCAACCAACCCAGCACAATAAAATCAAATGACATGGGTTTCCTTTATGTGCTTCACTGTATTGAGTCTTTTGTCTTTGCCTGTTATGTTTCCTCATTAGAAAAGACTTTTTCTGTTCTGCTAAACTAGGACATAGGACACTGCACACATTAAGGAGATCAAAATTAGTAGCTAACTTTGGAAAGTTTCCAAGACCTCACTTGAGAGTTGTGGGATTATGAGGCATGCTCTTGTGTGAGATCTGTACTCTACTGAAGTCTAGTAGGATTATTTAATAGTTTTTCCAATTTTCCCCTCACTTACACTGGATGCTAAGTAGAAAATAGCGTCTTTTCCTCCTGTTAGCATAGATAATTAAAAATGAAACCATTTTTAACGAACATGTTAATAGTAGTGGGGAGTGTTAGAAATCTGTTGAATTTTTCAGAAAGAGGATATGTATTCTGATATCAAACGAGTACAGTACTTTATGTGCTCTTCACATAAAAACATTGTAAGCTGTGTGTTTCAGTTTTCTTTATATTTCTACAAATTTCCAAACTGTTTTATATCTTCTCAATATCTGTCTTGCAGACATCCTGTCCTACTTTCAGGATGTCAGCAGTCAAATTTTTGAGATGCCTTGTCTACTGATGATTAGTTACTTTGTATGTTGGCTATGACAGTTAGATCCAAGTATTCATTATGTCATATATCTAGGTTGGGTCAAATACATGAAGTACAGGGCAATGTATCAGGGCAATGTATTCACTTCAGTAAACCCATGTGTCTTAAGAGTTTTGATGAATGAATGTATATAGTAGTTTGTTGCTCAATTAAACTTTTTAAATAAGGTTTATCAGTGCTAAGCTAAATCCAAAGGTTCAGATTAATTTTAGATGTGAGAGGATGATCATGTGTCATGGGTTTGCCTAGAGGACAATTTTTTACCACACTCTCCACAAATTGCTCTAAGGTGAGAGAAGTTTATGCAGACAAAGAGATCTGATTGGGGAGAAAATAATATTAGAATTTATTACTAGCAAAAAATAAAA
>JAWMRA010000090.1:49687178-49705689 GCA_035584735.1 Pseudotriccus pelzelni | reverse complement strand
CAACGCTGATTGTCAAAAGAGACTTTTGCTCCTGAAAAACCTACTATTATACAAATGATTGAAGCTTGTAATTGAATTGGCACAGTAGATCGTAAGTATGAGGCTATGGCTGCAGCCTTCACAGCAGTAAATATGAAACAACAGCTGTGCTTCAAGTATGGTCAAACAGGGCATTTTAAGAAAAATTGCCCCCAGGGACCCCAATCCAAAGTACCCAATGTGTGTCCGAAGTGTAAAAAATGGACAACATTATCCAAATCAGTGTCATTCTAAATATGACAGAAACCAATTCAGGGCAACTCCTGGCAGAGTGTGTCTCAGAACCATGTAGGGACACAAGTAGTTCTGAGATTGCCTGTCCAGCAAGCACTGCCTGCTTGTGTGCCAGCACCAGTAGGAGTGCCGGGGTAGACTTGGCAACCTCCAAATCAGTAACACTTTCAGATTCTCTTGTACATTTAGTACCTACAGGAGTACATGGACCATTAGGACAGAATAAAAGTGCTCTACTGTTAGGCTGATCGTTGACGACATTACAAGGACTTCTTGTACTCCCTGGAGTTATTGATGCAGACTACATAGGAGAAATCAAGATCATGTTTTGGACTCCAATGCCCCTATGCTTTGTGCTCTGAAGATCACAGATCACACAGCTTGTGTACTTTGATGCATGTCCCTTTCAGAGTAAAGATACCACCAGACACATCAAGGGATTTGGTTCCACAGGTTTGCCAGAAATATTCTGGGCTCAGACTTTATCAACAAGTGCCCCTACTGTTAACATGTAACAATCTGTCTATTGAATTGACTGGTATTTAAGACATGGGTGCAGATGTCAGTGATATCCTTCGCTAACTGCCCAAGGCATGGTCTTTGGTCCAGATGGGGAGAGCTTTATCGGGCACTGGGGGAAATGCTTTGCCATTCCAAAGCAAAGCGCTGATACTAATTCAAGGACCTGAAAGACAGGTTGCCTCAATACGGCCATTTGTGTTGTCAACTCCAATTATGTTGTGGGGCTGGAATTGCATGAGTCAGTGGGGCACCCAAATTGGATCAAATTTGTCCTAAAAGGCCACCCTGAAGCTAACCTGGAGAACCAGTGAGCCAGTATGGATGGAACAGTGCCCCCTTCCACTTGAAAAGTTGTGCCATCTACACACCTTGGTGGCTGAACAATTACAGGTAGGGCACATTGTGCCAGCCCATGGAATTCCCCTGTGTTTGTCATCCAAAAAAGAAGTTGCAAATGGAGGCTTCTGCATGACTTGTGAAAAATTAATGCAGTCATGAAAGACATGGGATCCTTGCAGTCAGCCATGCCCTCACCTACAATGATCCCTCCAGACTGGAGTCTGATCATTATAGATCGCAAAGATTGTTTTTTCACCATACCCTTAGATCCGGAAGATGCTCCAAAATTTGGCTTTTCAGTCCCATCTATTAATGTTAGTGAATCTGCCCAAAGATATCACTGGGTGGTGTTACCCAGGGAATGAAAAACAGCCCTACTCTATGTCAATGGTTTGTTGCTAAAGCATTAACTCCTTTATGCAAGCAGTTTCCTGATGTGGTAATTTACATTATATGGATGACATCCTTATTGCTACAGAAACATCTAATAACATGCAAGAGGTTCTTTCTTTTACCACTCTGTATGTGTCTCAAGCAAGATTGCAAATTGCACCTGAGAAAGTGCAGCAAAAGGCTGGGGAATAACAGAATAGGAAAACATCCTGCAGTATGTAAAAATTTAAGTTGACATAACAACTCTTAATGATTTGCAAAAACTCTTAGAAGCTATTAATTGGGCTAGCCTGTTATTAGGTATTTCAAATCAGGATCTTTACCCTTTATTCAGTCTCTTAAAAGGGGATTCAAATTTGTTATCTCTCAGGAAATTAACCACAGAAGCAACAGCTGCTTTAATGAAAGTTTCAGAAGCCATTGCAACTCACCAGGCCTCCCAATGTAATCCAGATTTACCATTCCAGTTTATTATACTAAATCCCAAGTTTCAACCATATGCTTTGTTGTTTCAGTAGGGCGATACTCAGAGAGATCCTCTTGATCATTGAATCAGTTTTTCTCCCGCATCAAATGCAAAAGACTGTTTTAACTCTGAAATGTTTGCTATGTTGATCATGAAGGACAGACAACATCTTGTGCTATTTATGGGACAGGAACCTTTGTGTATCGCTGTACCCATGTCAACCCAAATGTTACAATGGCTACTTCAGAATTCTGTAGAATTTCAAATTGCTGTTGTCAATTTTGCAGGGACAATAGAAGTCCATCCCCCAAGCCATAACTTGTTTCAGTCAGAATTTGCTTTGTATTACCCTCCAAAATGTAGTCATATCCCACTCGATGCCTTAACAGTTTTTTCAGATGGATCTGGCCGGACAGGATGCTCGGTTACTGTTCAGCAAAACCCGCAATCACACCAGTGGGGGTCAGACATCACGCAGGTTTCAGGGTCTCCACAGACAGTGGGACTGGCAGCTGTGGTACGAGTGTTTCAAAAATGGGATACTCCTGTAAATATTCGTATTGATCCTGCTTATGTTGCAGGTATTGAAGGACAGTTGGAAAATGCCTACTTGAAAGAGATACCTAGTCCCCATCTGTATCAATTGTTATTTACCCTTTTGCAACTCCTTAATGCCAGAACACATCCATATTTTGTTGTTCATGTTAGGGCTCGCACTACAATACCTGGTCCCCTTGTTGAAGGCAATTGATGTGCTGGTGCATTGACCTTACCAGTACAGGTAGTACAATTCATTTGAACAAGATTGCATCTCACATGCCTTTTTTCACCAGAATGCAAAAGCTCTACAGAAACCCTTTTTTCCTTACACCTATACAAGCACACAGTATTATTGCTGCATGCCCCGACTGTCAAAGGCTCCCGGCTGGGTTCATAGCAGGAGGTGTTAACCCCTGAGGTTTAACAGCCCTGGAGTTGTGGCAATAGGATGTCACATTGCTGAATTTGGCCGACGAAAATTTGTACATGTTTCAATTGACACTTTTTCTGGAGCAATATTTGCATCGTATCACACTGGTGAGAAATCCTGTGATGTAACTAAGCATTTTTTGTTGGCTTTTGCAACCTCGGGAGTTCAAAAAAAGGTGAAAACAGGCAATGGTCTGGCATATGTGTCACAGTGTGCCGTGTTCTTTTTTCAAGATTGGGGCGCACAACATGTTACTGGTATTCCCCACTTGCCTACAGGACAGGGAATTGTGGAACACGCACATGGCGCCCTAAAATGTGTGTTACAAACATGAAAAGGGGAAACAGGCACCTGAGCCCCCAAGAAAGATTACCAAAAGCCCTATATATTATAAATTTTTAAAATTTTTTAGATCATCAGAACACACTATTTAGCAGACATTTTTCATCTATCACACCTGACAGACAGTAAGTGCACGGAAAAGCTCTTGTGTTGGTTAAAAATTTGGAGACTGGATCTTGGGAAGGCCCATATTCATTAATAACATGGTGTAGAGGTTATGCTTATGTTTCCACAGATAAAGGACCACGGTGGATGCCTGCATGTTGCATACGACCTTATAGATCCAGACCTTCAGACTGACCCTCGGAAGGGGAACAGCCAAATGTATTGTGGATACTGGACAACAAATGCCCCTAAAGCATTGGTTTGGACTTGGGGAAAGCGAGGGTCCAATGTGGAGATACAAATACCGTGGTTTTGGTGAACCAGTGTTAGTCAGACACTATTATACAAGAAATGTACGTTTGCTAGCTCTAGATTGTGAACATCATAGTCTGGAGGATAGCTGGTTAGAAAATCATCCACCTACTGAATCCCCCTGTTTTGAATGTCATACTACCAGCCACCCATCTTGGGTATCTCTTTTCGAAGGAAAGGGTTTTGATTCCACAAGGAATCTTGTTTTTTGAAGCTAAGATAGTAACCTTTGTGTGTGGAAAGAAAATGTTGATTCCTGAGCAGCGGGATGTACCCAAACAATAGTAGGAAAAGACAGTAAAAAAGTATGTGAAAGATTCGCCTGGAAACTTAGGCCGTGATGAACAGAGGACAGGGTAGTCTGCAGAGAATGGTACATGTTGCTTTTATTGTTGTAGTAATAGGCAGTGCTACAGCTTGGGTAGTACAACTGCAACAGAATATCTGGGTAACGTTGGCTAATGCCACAGGCCAAGACACTATTTGTTTGTTTACAGGCACGCCAACAGAACCCTTTAAGACATGCCTTGTAGGGTTGCCCACAGATCACGATCAGCTTGTAAAGGTAAGGACAAATGTCAATTTCAACTTGCTGTTTGATGCCTGCAATGTCGGTTCATGTACGCACACCAATGCAAAAGTTTGTAAAACATTTACTTGGGTGTTAAACTGCACTACGTTGCGAGAGCTGTTGTGACTGAGGTTTGCTGATATAGAGCCAGAAGAGGCAGACGTGCTTGGATTAGTAAAAGCTGACTATTTTTTTAAGTTGTGTGCCCAGAATGTGTTAACTATTCCATGGATACAAATAGGTAGATTTGGAGTCAGAAGGTTGATGCCCATGGTGACACATATAGAAATCAGTCACTGTGGTGCAATGACACAGTAATAGAAACCATTCAGATGGTTAGTCTAACCAAACTCCACAGTCTTCCAAAAGGATTTTTTCTCCTTTGCGGGGACAGGGCATGGCCAGGAATTCGACACATGCAGTTGGAGGGCCTTGTACAATTGGTCGCTTGACCTTTATGGTCGCAAGTGTTACTGATATTAACATGCACACTGCTAGGGCTAGACGAAACCAACTCTCTACTCATGCCTTTGCTGCAGATTGTGACAATATGGTAACCTATTGGGATAAAACACCGAATTTTTGCTTCACTATTTGCCCCTTCAGAAACAGCACAGGCATTGGCAACAAATTAGGACAATTAGGACAATTAAACAAATTAGGATGTTTGCTTGCAAAGAAAATGATGCAACAAGCAAGGCATTAAGCGAACTGCTTTCAGATGTTAATTCGATTAGACATGCTGTGTTGCAAAACAGAGCTGCAATTGACTCTTTATTGTTAGTCCAAGGACACAGGTGTAACAAATTTGAAGGGATGTGTTGTATGAAATTGTCTGATCATTTGGAGTCTATTCACAGAAATATCCAGCAATTGCAAGACGGAGTTGCAAAGCTGCAAATTGAAGATGGCTGGAGTTGGTTTGAAGACCTGATGAATAGCTGGGGAATATCAGGATGGATTAAATCCATGGTAAAGATCGGATTGGCTTGTGTGGGGATATTTCTGTGTATTGTAATATGTTTACTATGCTTGATGCAGTGCCTTCAGATGGCTATAGACAAGTCAGTAAAAGTTTTACTTGTAAGCAAAGAATGGGGAATTATGGAGATGGACAGCATCACATCCCTCAGATCCAGAACAGGAGACATTGCATTGGTCAGCAGAAAGCTGTAGAAACAGTGAACAAGAGCAGAAGAGCTTTCTGTGGGAATGGGAGAAGAAGACATGGGAACCTTGCAAAAGGACCTTGGTTGCTAAGTACTGTAGCTATTTGTATCTGCTAAGGCATGTGCTGAATTATGTAGCTTAGGAAAGTAAGCATAAGTGAAAAATCACAAATTATTCTACCTCAGGTATATAAGCATATGAATTGTTAAAATACAGATCTCTGCTTGTACCACCAGAACAGAGTCTATGCCTTGAATTTCCACAACTCTCGGTTCCAATCATAGACTCTGCTAAGTTGGAAGGGACCCACATGGATCATCGAGTCCAACTCCTGGCCCTGCACAGAACACCACAAGAGTCACACCATGTGGCTGACAGCATTATCCAAATGCTTCTTGAACTCAGAGAGACGTGGTGCTGTGACCACTTCCCTCGGGAGCCTGTTCCATTTTTATTGATACAGACATTTAAAACAGCTGTTTTTAAAAAAAAATTTAATTTAATTCTTATTAACTGTTAATTTTTAAAACAAATCATTAATAAAATCACATCCACCTTATGGCAAATATGAGCGCTGAAAGAAATGAGGCTGCCATCACATGGAGTTGGATTTTGGGATATATCTACCAATCTTGCCAGTCTTCCCCTTTTATTAGGGTTCCTTCATAAACAGCATCTGGTGTTTGTCTTTTAGTTAACTGGAATTCCCAGGATCGTCCTAGACCAGTGCCTTGATCACACACATTCACCTTGCATCATGTGGTGGCTGTGTTCATCCACAAGAGAAAAGCACATGCTATTATACAGACCATTCAAAGTAGTTTTCACTACGAGAACACAACATTCTCTTCATCAAAAACACCAGTCAAGGCCAAAGCACTCCTTTTTGATCCTAATTACTGAACACAGGTGCTGCTGGTGCAACTCGTTCCCACACCACCTGAAGATTGAGAGTATACTCAGTGATCACTGACTTTATACATAAATCTTTTTCTGAATTTCCCAAAATCCTAGTTCTTTGAAAATCATAACTGAAAGAATGAAACAAAGTCAGGGTTTTTTGGGGGGGGCTTTTTTTTTTCAGAAATTTCTAAAACCAGATTTTTTCTATAATGCATGCTCCATGCATCCTTTTTATTTCATAATAATTTTAATGGCCAACTAGCATCAGATCAATTTCTTGGATATTATTGGCAAATCCGACACTATTTGTGTCATAAACTGTGATAAGCTCGACCCTTTCTGCTTTAAATCTTGAATATATTGTTGTTATCTCCTTACAGTTTAGGTTAATTTGTTGATAGTAGCAACGGTATCTAGCCTGTTAACCCAGTTTTTATACCATTCCATTAAAGTTTAGGTTTGTTTTTTTACTGTACTGTGACGTATTAGCTTCAAAGCTAATCTGTTGCATGCATTGCAGAGGAAGCCTGGAAAACCTCATTTTTACATATTCTTCCAGAATAACTAGTGCTAAAACCAAATTCATTTCCTAAACTTAATTTCAGGAAGTAATTTTTTCAATTTAATACAAGTGTACATTTTAGCCAAATGCTGGTTCATGTATCATTTACCATGAGATAGAGATTGAGGAAACATACATTTTGCCTTGTCCTTAAAATAACAGCATCACTAAATGGCCTTTTGGTTCAAATAATGGTGTACTGGTGTAATACCTGAAAAGGTCCCTTTTTGGTGTATTATCCTAGAGGGTTCTGGATTCTAAGCTGCTTCAGCAGAGGATGTAATTGCGAAGGTCAAAAATCCCATATACATATTAAACTTGAAACAATACTAGTATTAGCAGAAGGACAATTTAATATGAAAGTGACTGCTAGTAAGTACACAGGCAGATTTTTATGGATACAACCACCTACAGTACTTTTCTTTGAAAAATATGATGTTTTCATCTGTCGTACATCTACATCCTTGTTTTGGAGTATGGGTAAAATGGGCAGAAAAACAAATGTATTATAAGGATTTAAAATTACCTCCTAAAAATGAACTAGCCTCTGAAACTTGCAAAAGACTAATCAAAAATAGTAGAGACTGAAGAAAGACTAGCTGATGTCATCCTTCCACCCAACTAAATCCACAGCTGAAAGGACAGATATGTTTGGAAACATAAAGCAAAACAAACAAAAAAGCCCAATAAGATAAATACTTGACATATTCCTGCTTTCCCTTTTTGGACCATAAGAAATCTTGTGCTGGTTTAGCAACCCTAAAGGACCTTTGCTTTACTGTTATAAGTAGTTGCCAAACAAACTAACTTGTGCTTTACTAATTCCTGGGTTACTGCACTGCTGTTTCTCAGTAGTCAGTTTTGTTGTCTACCAGTTCTGAAACTATTTATCAAAATACCATTTGAGAATCTGAACACTTGTTGCCCACAGCAACAGCAAAGTCTGTTTCAACTTAGAATCAATTACTCTGTTCATTAAAAACTATTTCTTTACAATAACATATTTTATGTGGTTTGCCTCTTTTTGAAGCAGATTGTAGGCCAACCAAAAATTTTACATAGACTTCAATGGTCTTGATTTATTTTTCCTCTGAAGTAGTGGTTCCTGGGGACTGGAAGAGCCACAAAGATGCTACCGCTATATGCCTGTCTTCCTGTGACAAGGGCTACTCTGAGGCTTGTAAAGCACTACTTCAGCCACTGAATCAAAACAGTATATTTCTACCCATTACATGAAGAATTTAGGCAGTATTGACAATGCCAGTATCACAGGTTGCATTAAAGACAAGAACACAAAGTCCTGCCTAAGACAATTTATAATCAGGAAACCACAGATGAACACATGCAAAGAAAAATAAACCAACAAACCACAGGTATTATGAAATTCAACTTACCTTTGAGTTCTTTTTTAAAGACATCAAATGAGCAGCACATCTGCAAGAATCACGCACTATTGCTACACATAAAGCTGATAGATTTAAGCAGTCTACTCTGAAAACAGTGAGTGGATTCAGGAAATTAAACTTTTTATATCTGTTGCAAGTCTACAGGAAAAAAATAAAGGGGAAAAAAAGGAAAAACCACAGGACCACTTGTCATACTCATCATGCTGCTCATCCATATTTGTAGCCTCCTTTGCGCTGATGTTTTGGCAGAGCTTTCATTTTCAGGCATTTCCTCAAAATAACTGAAAATATTTACAATTAAACAGAGGAACAATGTTTAGAACATTGCATTCTTTTTCAGATGTGAATAGAAGGTGTTCTCTGAATAGAAATGAAGGGGGAAATAAAAGAAGGCTACAGGCAAAATGTGGATTTGCTCTTTTTCTGTGTCCCACTGAGTAGTGTTTTCTCATTCAATCTTCACCCCTAAATAACTGTTCCTTTACAAATTTCCATTTGTTTTACTTCAAAATGCATAAGCATTCCCTATTGCTGTTGAGCTTTTTCTACTTGTTTCTTCATATATGTTTCTCCTTTTCTTGCCCTTCATTTCTTTCCTGCTTCTTCTTTACCCTTGTCTTTAAAAGCTGTACACATTTATGGAATACTAAGTAGCACTGATACTGCCATCATTAAATTACTTCCCTAGTGATCTACTGGAAAGAGCATTTCTAGTAACTTAATATTTAGAAATTTTGCTTCCAGCAGTCCTAAATTTGGAAAGTCGGAAAGATGCTGAAATAGTGGCAAACAAAGTCTCTGTCTCATGAACTGTCAAATAAACTTCCATGAATTTAGAAAACCTTTAATAACATCAGGGAATGTTGGGGAAGTAGAAGTTTTTACCTCCTATAGGAATATTTATGAGTTAATATTTCTTATGAAGTTTTTGTGACATTTTTGTAATTCTAAAATCCTAAAAGACCAAAGTTGAAAAGGATCTTGACGAGGTCCTATAATTTCTGTCCCAGGAGATGTTTAAAAATATGTGCTTCCAGAATAAAATTGTCCATGCTTTTCTTTAAAAACCTTCAGTTAAAGTCTCCTTGGAAAATTAATCCATCTTAACTTTAAAAAGAATTTTCAATCTAACCTTCCTGAAATTTATTATATATTTCTATGATGCCAGGAAAGGAAAATGTATTAATCTTTTCCTTACTCTGTAGCAGTTTGTGTGCTTGGGAACTGCTGTTTTCCCTCAGTCATCTACTTCCAGATCTTTCAGTCTCTACAGAGTTCATCTTTTCCATCACACCTTATAATTTTTTCTCCATCCCCTTTCTCTCCAAGTAGCCCACATCTTCCTTGAAGTGGAAGGTACCAGACTGCATAGGTCTTAATGAACTGGTAACTCAAGACTAAGTAAATATTAAGTGGAATTATTATTTCAGGTATCTTCCTAGTGGTAACACTAATTCTACCTCCTGATATAATAGAGGTTGTTTCTCAGTAACTTTTGTTTGTTTGTTTTCGGGGGGGTTTTTTGGTTGTTTGGGTTTTGTGGAGGGTTTATTTGTTATTAATAGCTTCATGTCAACAACAAAAATGCCTAGCTTTCTACAGGGCTTTACACACTCCTGTGGTGGATAACCTTTACCAAAATGCAGTATCTTGCTTATTTTCCTATATGATTTCACAGCACTTTTAAAGATGGTATCTTCAATTTATCAGGGTCATAATAAATTCTCAACTGGGTTCCAGCACCTGTCCCTTTCACATTTGTGCCATCTAAATTAATAATCATATTCCCAATATCACCATCTGGGGAACATGGAAAACACTGAACAGAGCTGGATTCTCAGACATCTGCTGAGCCCCAGTCACATTAGCCCCATGTCAAGCTGTTGTTCAAGCTATTTTGACTTCCCTTAACTTTGGCACTTCCCAGAGAGAAGGTGAAGAAACAGTTTATAAGCAAACAGTAATCCACAGTATATATATATATATATATATATATATATCCCCTCTATATATGTACCATATATTCCACAGGATTTCTCCAGTCGCCTCTGGTTTTTGTGAACAAAGAACAGGATTAGGGCTCTGGCCCTGTAAGTCTGTTACGTAGTGTAGTTTATGTCTATATATGATTTTTTAATGTAATTTTTAAAGCCCATTTGTATAATAAATCTTCCTCTCTAATCATGAGTTTTAGCCAAGGCAGGGTAAGCTTTGAAATTTGCTCATACTTGGAGGTCTGACATGTTAAACTTTAGAGCTATAGTTTCACTTGCCATTTAGAGGAGCAAAATACAAAACTGTTCTTTGATCACACAGAATAAACAGATGGGACTGTGGACAACAGAGAAATGAGTGAGAGACAAAACAGGAAAAATAAGGACAAAATATTGAGTAGAAGGATAATATGAGACTAGAAGCAGAAGATGAAAACAGGCCAATTAAAAACATATGGCATCAACTGTGAAGAACGTAAAGCTTAGAAACAATTGGACAAAGTCAAAAAGAAAAGAAAAAAAGAGCAAAAATACAAATGCATAAAACTATCAAGCACTTATTTTTTGCTTCTATACAATAATTCAGTCTTATATCTTTTAGAAGAGTAGTCATACATTCTTAGATCTTTAGCCCTTTGCTGGCAGCACAACAGTCTCAATCAGAATTTTAAAAACATATTTCAGGATAAGGATGTGCTATGTCTTTCTGGATCTCTTCAGGTCCTTCCACATGCTATTTCCTTTTCTCAATCTAAGTAAGATTCATTGAAACTCAAGATGTTTTTCTTTTTCTCTTTGAAATGCATCGTTAGAAACATCGATCTTAGTGTGTATGTCTCCCTAAACCTTCTCTCTTCAGAATTCATGATTGTGTTTAATCATTTTTGACTCTTACAGAGCTATTTATTTCATTATCATATAAAGATCAAGGAAGAAATATTCAAAAGGGTTCTTCTTGTTTCTGTCACCTGCAAAGAAAAAAGAAGGAAGAGAATTAGAGGAGAAGGAAATTCCCAGGCAGAACCTTTATCTGGATGTTTCTTGCGTTCCAAGCAATACAGCTGCCACCACAAGGAGAATGACACTTTTCTCACTATGAATTTCTCCATCGCCTCAATAATCAGCCAATAAAGTAAAACTGGAAGCCTACAGCAGTGAACCAGCACACCCACACCACAATAATGATTACCAAACTTTCAGCACAGGTAAAGAGATAAAATTAGGGTAATCTTCAGCTTACTATGGTTTTCAAAATTGTGCATATAATGAAACAACAAACTGGAAATTCTGGAGAATATCTTCTGAGAAGCCACCATTCTACTATTGTAAAAATACACAGTAGACGGGGGGATGAAGGAAATCTTTAATTTGCTTTCATATGGATAGGTATGTTTTGTTTGGAGTATGTTTTGTTTTGGTTTTGTTGGTTAGTTGATCTTCATATTTGGAAATGCCCTAGTTTTTCCAGTTCTAGTTTTCTTTAAAACTCTCCCTGCTTTCAGTGAATGTTCTTAGAATAACACCAAGCAGCAACATCATTCTCTTTCAAATTTTTTCTAGATTTTTAAAGAATAATATAGGATTTAAAACTTAGGCCAACAGAAAAGGAAGGTCCTCATTACTGTCCTTGTATGTCACACATGCACAGCCAAATTCTCAGAAGTACACAGCATTGATCAAGAACAATGACAGGTTTTGTCTGCCTGTTTTGAGTTAAAAATTGTACTGATGAAATTCCCATGAAAGGGGATTTAGTGGGTAGATGAGCTTAATCAAAGCAGGATGATAACTGATTAAGGACAAGTACAACAAAGGCACTTGGCAGTATATGTTTCTATCAAAAATGTCTTGATTTCAGTGCAGCTACTCAGAGCAACACAGCTAAAAACCTTGTATGGCAGAAGAAGAGCTCAGGTTTCTCCCTGAAATTCCCAAGAAACATTTGATTCAACCCAAACTGCTATTTCAAATAAAAATGAACTATGCTGCTCTTGCCATGTACCAAAAGTACATTAAGTCACTGTGGTGTGCTGGAATGACACTTACATGGAAAACACATAACTTCCCATGAGATTTAAGCATTCATTTAAAGAAAATATGAAAACGTGGTTATTAAAATAATCTTTCGAATGTGAAAGTTTATTTAACCTGCTTGTAACAGTCCAGATGATAGTTTTTAAGAAGATGTGATCCATTTCTGTTCATTTCAATAAAACATTAATTCAAAAGTGGAGTAATGATAATTTCAAAGTTCTCTTCCAAACAGTTAACAGATACATGCAAAAATAGAATAACTGAAATTGATGTAAAAAATTACTTTGTAGGGCTACAATCTGTCTTTCAAACATGTAGCTAGTGAATAGTTATCAGGAGGAGCAGAGGAATGAAGATATGAATTAGCCAGTTAAGCTTATTCATAGAGGCCAAATTCAGATGGCAAATATAAGAGGTTTCAGAGCACTACTGCTTCTGATGAGTTTATTAATTTTGAGTTGTATTCTCATCTTCTTACAACATAAGCAGAAATTTGTCAAAATGACTTGGCCTGAGCTTCCAGTCTGGTTTAGTTTCCTGCTTTTCATTAGGTCGCTCACCCTGAGACATAAATTTGGATTATTCCTTGTAACAGCATAATTCTTGTGCTATAGTTACATTAGATACAGTAGCGAAGTTTTACTATCCTTCATTTCCCTTTGTCATCTGAAAATATTTGTCCTTCTTTAAATTTTGACTTTTGCTTTTTAAATCTTGAAAGAGAAATTTTATGTAAATACTCATTTTAAAAATGTAAACATGTAGCCTACCAGCAAGATTCCTCTTGTCAATGTAATTTATGCTGCTTGCTATTCCATTTCTGAGCACTGGGACCATTGCGACCAGCAGACAGCACAAACAGTGGAAAACCATACTGAATAAACCAGAGATTTTTGTATAGGCCTTTTATTTCTAGTAAACACTGCAGAACAGCCATGGACATGATAATGACTGCAAATTTTGCCATGTCTTTCACTTCTCTAAAGAACATGGCTTTTTAAAATGTTCCTGAAGATGTAGTGGAGGGCATCTGTATTGGTCCAGACTTTTTTCCTGTAGAAGTAAACAGAATGAAGAGTACTTGGGTCTGGTGTTTATGCATCACTCTCAGATTCTCAAAAGACTATACATAGTTTTTTGAATTAAATATATATTCCCTGAATACATAAAATGCTGCAATTTATACATTTAATCTAAAAACACAAACCCCACGTATTTCTCCTATGCATCCATCAAGTAGTCTCTAAACCACTATATGCCAAATATTTCATTTTCTAAGTAGCAGAGCACTGATACATCTATAGATTTTAATTACTTAAACTATCTACTTGGCTAGAACCCTGTTCTCTCAGTTCTCTGTCTAACAGCTGCTCATAAATCCATGGTGTTTTCTTTTTCATAGCTGTTCCTATTCTACTTTAATAATAGCAATCTTTAAGAGTTTAATCTTCTCCAGTCCACTAATAATGTACAGATTTATTGTAAGACTTTATTCTAATATTTTACTACATGTTAGTTTATTTAATTTGTCATGGGGCTTGTGATACAATTGTGATTATTTTAATAAGAAAATAATATTATAAAACTTAGCTTTTAATTGTTAGTTCTTATGAGGGTTTTTTACTTATTTTGGGCTTTGTGTTCTATGACCTTAAAGGTAATTTTTCTTGGCTTTTTTATATATGTTACAGGTAGATTTATCAGTGATCTTTTTTATCTTCCATTTCTAGGGTGGCTTTGTTTTATGCCAGATTTTCTGATAATAACAAAATATATAATATTAAAGCAAATTTATATTCATTTATTGTAATCATTCTCTATTTTATCAACTACACTAAAGCTAAAGATAAATTATTCTATTGATACTTTCATAATGAGAAACTCATATTAGCCATGTTCATTTAAGATATAATTCTTAATTTCTGCAGTTTGAAGATTTGTTATGCTAATGTTTGGCTTTTTAAAGTAGGCCCTCTTTTGCTCTTAATAATGGAAGTGTTGATGGCACTAATATTATGTTAGTAATGATACTATATTTTACAAAAATTATAGAGATAAAAGCAAAAAATATCTGGTTCTATGGGCCATTCTCTTGGAGTTCCTTGTCATTAAATCTTATATTATTTGGGCAAATCCAGCTAAATTTGAAATAGTTCATTGACTAGCTATCTGAGTGCTCCCATAGGTATTTACATACAAATTCATGTTGGACTTACATATGTAAATATATGTGGTAAAAGAAATACAGAAAGTGGGAACGTATCCTAGACTATCTGATTTAGAATTCCGTTCATTCTCTGGTTTAAAGAACACAATATTTCTTAAGTGTCAAAAATCTTACCACAACAACTTCTAGTGTCTTCAAGAGACGACTTACATGTCACAAACAATTTTTTGCAACACTTACAGAGAAGGCAAGTAAAGCAGACTTAGCCATTTTTACATTTTTGCTAGCTTAAGCATGTTGTTTCATGCATTCATAACCAAGAGCAACATGCCTATACTGGACTGACAGATACAGACAGATTCCCTAATGACTACATTTTTAAACAAATTCCAGTGATGACAAGCAAAGTAAGCCTCTTCCTCAGCATTTCCTCTGCTAAAACAGTGTATGGACATTAGTTTCCTAAGTGAACTTGGAAATTATTGAGACTTCTAAGACAACAGAACTTAGGAAAGTATTTCTGGGTTTTTTTACAATCTCAACTGATGTATTGCCTGTGTTTGTTGAACTGTGACTATAAATTTCACAGGGCAGATATATCTTTCTTTGATTTGAAGGGCATCTATGTGTTTTTAGACATTTAAAATGTACTTGAGGTAAAAAACTTGTATTGACTCCTAAAAAATCTAAATAGCATACTTTTCTATACCTTGGTATTAGACTGGTGGACAGAATACATTAATGTGCAATCTTTGCTACAAAGTCAAAGTAGTGATTTGACTTGGTAAACCCTGCACTGAGCATAGGCTGAAGAGAAAGGATGAGGGGAGCTGTGACTGCTGGGGGATTTCTGAAGGAAGGCTAACACTTTGGATACATGAAATCAGTATATCTCCTATGGCCCTCCTTTCCCTAACATGACAGCCTGTACAAAATTATTAATAAAACAAAATGGCCATTGAAGCTGTGATTCTCACATGCATTATACATTGTTATTTGTGATAGTTTAACAGTTTTACTCCACAGGAAGCCTGGTACAAAAATCAAGTACTTTATCTTCAGACACTGATCTGACCCTGCATTTCTAGAGAATAAACTGTGCTTTGTTTAAAATGTACCCTACTTACTTAGAAAGACAGTCAGTCTACCTTCTTTAAAAAGAATATTTTAAAGAAATATGGAAAAGTCTGTGTTGTTATTGTTTTCCTTTTAAACATAACTTTAAACTTACATTTTATTTTTCTGTCCTGAGGAGATCATGCAGAAATACTCTATTTTCTTCAGTACCTGCTTCTCTGTCTCCTCTTTTCTCTATGTATCTCTACAGAAACGACCTTTTCCCTCCTATATTTCATGCCTCTTTTTCACTTCTTTTTTGCCTACAAAGACATCTCTTCACATTTCTCAGATAATCAGTGTCTCTTTCATAACTTATCTAGTCCATTACATTCTACTCACCCTTGGGAAATACTACCAGAAGCCAATGACCAGATCAATAAATGGATTAGACAAAGATTACAACAAAATGAAACAAGACAAACTCATAAGTAAAAAAAAGTAAGTTCATCTCAGTTCATTTTTTAGAATTACCATAGAGGCAAGGCAGAGGAAATCCTACATATATGCTTTTAGTTCATTATGAGTTGTAGAGTTGCCAAGAATTTGACTGTATAACAAGCCACGTACTCTCTAAACTTATCTCAAGGTCACCTACCTGTGGTCTTCAGACGATGCCATGAGAGGGAGCCCCTGCTTCTCGCAATCCATTGAACACCAAGAAATTAAGCTAGAATAAGGAAAAGTTGACAAAACTCTAGTTCAGACAAAGGAAAGAATCATGTCTCTCACTCTCAGGACAGTTTTGCAAAATACATACCTCTGTTTTCTCAAGAGACCGTTTTGTTTCCTGGTGATACATATATTCAAACCCAGTCTGCCCACCCTGAGACAGCATTTGGTGGCTTAGCTTGGAGCTCTTTCCATCAGCCCAAGAATGGGGATGCCTACAAAAACAATTTTTTCTTATCTATCCAAGGCTGAGTCGATCCTTCTCACTCCTGCTTCTTCAAGTAGGATGCCATCAAATTTGTTCACATTCCATGATGATTTCACAGGCCAAACCTACATCCAAATGTGGACATATTGAATATACAAACAATGAGGAGTGAACTGGGACTTCAAAACTGTTCCAGATGTTGGCAGAAAGGCAAAACTGAGCCTAAGCTGTGACTCAGCTTTATGCAGGGCAGATAAAACACCAGGAACTAAATTCCAATATTTTTTAAAGTGCCAGTGGGACTTTGGCGTTGACTTCAAGGGACAAGAACTTCAGCCAAGGCAGGTAATGTGAAAGCAAAAGGGCTGCACTCTTTGGTAGATTTATTGTTATTGTTGTTGGTTTTAGTATTAGCATTATTTCATTATTGCTATTTCAGTAGCTTTTAATAAGACTAGAAATAGACTAAAATAAGACTAGAACATATGACTAAAATGGTATATGAGCAACGATTGAGCACTAGCATTGATATATCATAGTACTATGTTTTAATTTCCATTTACAAATATATATGTATACATCTACTCTTATCAGTATAGATGTTAGGAGGGGATGTGTTCATTTTGCTTTTTGGCAGTATTAAAAATATTTTTCTTGTCATTGGGAAATGTTTTTTTCTGTATATCGTAGCAATATGATGTCCTGACTCAAAGCTCATGCATTTATTTCCTGTGAGTAACAGAATTATCTATGAAAAAAATATGATGTCCCTAAAATGGCACTTGCAAAGTGCTCTGAATGCTGAAAATCTAGCACTATATTTACAAAGGTAACATTACAATTACAAGGTCATTTTAGTTGTAAATAAAATGATAACAGCGCTTTCAAGTGATGCAAATCCATCAACATTATCTCAATAGATTCCATTTCTGTGAAAATGGTAGGAAATGTCTAAAAAGGGTTTCAGAGTAGATTAATAGACAACATCCAGACTAAGGTAGCTATCATTTGTCTGTGTTACAGTAATGCTCAGCACAGCCTGAAAAGAGTCCCTTAACCTTCCAGAGTGCCATACTCAAGCTCCTTGGAAAGACTAGGTGTCATGTGTTTGATGTTGCTTTGGATTCAAGAACATAACCAAAATACAAAAACCCCTTTTATTCAACAGCCTGAAGAAGATAACTAAATAGCTCTAGCCACCTGGCTACAGAAAGGAAAAAGACCAGCCCTGGAGTTGAAGCTGGCTCAGGCTATAGCTCAGCCCTGGGCAGTGGGGTCCCTGAGCAGTCCCTTCAGTAGGGAGCTGCAGACACAGCACAGGCACAGCCCCACTGCCCTCTGCACTGGAAGGGGTGCTGCGCAAGGTCTGGGAGGACTCAGAGCACCAGGCTGATGAACTGACACCACTCTGTGGTACTGGAGCGCAGAGTAAACAATTTCTCCACTTGATTATTATTTAATCTTTTCTACAATGACCACATACAATCTAGTTATATCACATACACCAACATTTTCATAGACCTCCAAAGTATGATGCTTTTTAGTGACAGAAACTAAATCATAGGGTTATAGAATATGCTGAGTTGGAAGGGACCTGTCAGGATCATTGAGTCAAACTCCTGGCCCTGCAGAGGACATCCCATGTATCACACCATGTGCCTGAGGCCACTGTCTGAACACTTTTTGAACTCTGTTGGGCTTTGTGCTGTTGATCACTTCCCTGGACAGCCTGTTCCAGTGCCCAACGACCGTGGGTGAAAAACTTTTTCCTGATATCCAACCTAAACCTCCCCTCATGCATCTTCATTCCGTTTCCTCGAGTCCTATCACTTGTCACCACAAAGATCAGTACCTGCCCCTCTGCTTCCCCTCACGATGCTGCTGAAAACCCCAGTAAGGTCTCCCCTCAGTATCCTCTTCTCCAGGCAGAATAGACTAAGTGACCTCAGCCGTTCCTCATACGCCTTCCTCTCCAGACCCTTTACT
>JAWMRA010000090.1:49606224-49644452 GCA_035584735.1 Pseudotriccus pelzelni | reverse complement strand
TATACATTTAATAAAGGGCTGTTATTCCTTCCTGGACATAATTCAATCTTACCTGTGTCTCATTTAAACTGAGACAGGTTACCATCATGGGCAAAACCAAGTTGACTCAGGAAAATCAATTTAAGTTATTGCCAATTAACAATGGAGTAGAGTAGGAAGAAATAAGAACAAATCTAAAAACACCTTTCCCTCACCCCTCCTCCTTCCCCAGGCTCAACTTCACTTCTCTAACTTTTTTCCCCAAGCTTCATGGGGGAATGAGGGGGATGAAGAACGGAGGTTGTGGTCAGTTCATCAGGCATTCATTGGGCAGTTCATCTTCCTCCTCACACTCTTTCCCTACTCCAACATGTGATCCTTTCCATGGGAGACAGTCCTCCATGAAATTCTCTAATATGAGTCCTTCCCATAGCCTGCAGTTCCTGAACTGTTCCAGCTTGGGCTCCTCTCTCCATGGGACAAGTCCTACCAGGAGCCTGCTCCAGCACCATCTTTTCACAGGGTCACAGCATCCTTTGGGCACAACGACCTACTCCAGCACAGGATCCTCCATGACCTGCAGGTGGACCTCTGCTCCACTGTGGACCTGCATGGACTGCAGGGGAAGAGCTGCCTCACCATGGGACACCTTCTCCCCTTCCTTCTTCACTGACCTTGCTGTGTGCAGATTTGTTACTCGTACATATTCTCAGTCCTCTCTCCTTGATGCTGTTGTGCAGCAGGCTTCACCCTTTCTTAAATACATTATTCCAGAGGTCCTACCACCATCACTGATGATCTCGGCCTTGGCCAGTGGAGGGTCCATCTTGGAGCCAGCTGGAGCTGGTGTTGTCCAACACAGGGGAAACTTCTGGCATCTTCTCACAGACTCCATCCCTGTAATCCCCCTGCTACCAAAACCCTTCCAAGTACACCCAATATAAGCATCCACATCATGCTTTTTTAGACCTCAGGTCTAATTCATCAATACTGCAAACAGTATTGAAGATAGAAATTCTTCAGCTTTCCTGAACAACCTGCACTATTGCTGTACAACTTTTCTAGTGACGAAATGTCAAATATAACAGATTTCTAAAATCGTGTCATTTATCAGCAGCAAAATCTGATTTTAAAGTCTGCTATGGTATTTTTCAATCAGTGTTTGCACACAAAAAAGCCAAAAACCAGATGAATTGTCTTCTTTCAGTGCAAATGGATGGTAATATCTAGCCACAGGACAAAAAATCCACCCAAATCATAGTTGTGAGTACCTGATACTATAATCCTTATTGCTGGTTTCCCATCATTCATATCTGTATTACAGTTTAAGTATTTCTGTGATTTGACATTCATACAACTTCCAACAAAAGTATTGGGAGAATTAAGGGATATTTCTGTTGCTACCAATGGTTTTTTGGTAATTGTTGAGGAAGGCAATTCCCTGCTGATTTCCTGCAGATTAAACATTTTAACACCTTCTACTGAAAAAACTGCAGAAATCATCTCTACCAATGACTTCTACAAAATTTTGCTTTCCTGATGGAAGAGGAATTGTGACATTTGATGTAAATGTTGGCTGATGTGGCACAGTAGACATCTGCCATTTGAGTATTTCTGTGTCCCAAAACCCCATGATTACATTTTTTCTGTAAGATTTTCTGTTCTAGCATTCTTTTCTTCTAATCAAGAAAACATAGAAAATCTCAATCAAAAAACAGAAAAAACATAAGAGCCAACTTCTATCCCATTTCCATCCCAGGAATAACTGTACAGTGATGCATTAAATGCCAATTGGTCTTTTGTCAGTGTACAGTTGAGCTTTCTTACTATGTAAGAGGTATCGTATCCATTGTCCAGCCTCATGGACAAGCAGCAACAGAAACTAAGGAAACATCTATTTCTGCGCATGCTTAGTCCTGAGTTACTTCAGTGAAGAGATTTGTAGCATTACTTTGAGAAGTAGTTCTAGGACTTTGAAGGCACTGACTGACAGGCAGCAAAACTTACCCTTTACCAGAAGAACCTTCTTTTTCTGCTTCAAAAATAATGAGCTTGGCTAAATGCAGGTGAGCAGGAAATATTTTTCTATGGATCATGGTGTCGCAAGGGTTCTAACACTGACTTCAAACTGTTCTACAGCTGGATAATTTATCTCAAATCTAAAAATATTTCCCTGAGATTCTATTTCTTTGTAGTAGTTTTACAAAAGTTGCCTCAGTCATATTTCAAATAAGAGATATACCTTTACTTCTTAGTTGCTGGTGGACCCTCTAATGTGGTTTGGGGTTTTTTTCAACCTAGGCTGTTCCCAGCACATGCATAATCTGCTGTTCAGATCTAGCCTTGTACTGCCAGTCTTAGACATTTTCCATTTTCATTTCTGAACTTGTCTGGCTTTGAGCTATCAGTCTTCTCCTCAATAGTACTTTGAGTCTTCACTTATTTTGTATCATCTGTAAATTTTCTTAGTGTGATATTTGTATTTTTTCCCTTCTTTTTAAGTGTATTTAAGTACTCGTGGTAATGCGAATTTGGGTAGAGCACCTGTTTTTATTTGTAATCTGTTGCTGCCTCATGCAAACATATCTTCACTTGAGCCATTATATGTACTAAGCTCCTTCTTTCAGAAGTTTTTATTTCTTGTTCTTCTAAGACTGCAGTTCTTTGATGCAAAAAATGTTTCTGCCAATTTCCAGCCTGAATCTTCTCCCAGACAACTAGTACCATATACAATGTGTTTCTTACAGCTCAACTTTATTCTTTGTTGAAATTCTCAATGGTCAATATTCTGCAAGGATATTTTACAAACTATTACACTAGGTTAAAGCTTCATGAATACTTATATACAACACAGATGAATAAGGAGTAATCATTTCTGTTCACAGTATACTTTCTAAGTAGGACAAATATCTAGCTTACACAGAAAACTGTAAAAAAGTCACATCTTAAGTACTGTGCTGACATTTAAAATGAACTCCACTAAATAGCCTGTTTCAGACTTTATTGCTCTTAGAAGATAGCTGACAGGGAATGGCACTTCTTGTTTGTAGTTGCATCATTCATACTGCAAGAACTTTGGTGCTTGACAAGCAGCAGACATACAGTCAACGTCCTGGGCTGTACAACAGCAGCAGTTACGTCAGCGTTTACCCTTGAAAGTGCGATTCATGTGAACTGAAGCTAATAACAATTGATAGGAATGAAGAAATAGCAGAAGTTTTAATATTAGAAATCTTGTTTTGAGATGTGTGCTTGTGTGTGTATGTGTGTGTGTGCTGGTCCATGTGTCAAAGATGAAATGGCCATAATTGTGAAAGAACAAAACCAAGCAGAAAGGACTTTGAAAAACTAACAGCTTTAGTTTGCTTCTTTTTGTTTTCAGCTTGCTTACAGTGATCCTGCAAAAAAAAAGGGTACATGTGTACACAGTCTATGACTAGATCAATTTTTGAAGGTAATTTTGAAGGCTCAATCTTCTTCAGCTCTTCATTGCCCATTCCTCCCTTCTCAGGAGCTATTTCATATTTGCACTTACTGATTAATGGATGTAAACAGAAAATGCTATGTAAAACATACATTTATTTAAAGGGTAATAGAAAATCTCATTTGAATTTCCAATTTGATTTAACCTGACATTCTGACATTAAGCATATTTAAGTCTATATCTTTCTTACCTATAGGCTTGCAAACTGAAGTTTACCATATCCTACTATAAGGGATTACAAACACACTTAATCACAACTGAACTAAGAATAAGAGTGAAAAACTAGTTAAATTTACATGGTTTACTACTAATAAACTTGAAATTCTTTTCCTAAATTATCCATCTAATAATTTGAAGCAATGATGTGTGCAAATAGATTTCTCAAAAATATATATATATATATCCCCTTTTAAAACAGTACTGTAAAGCATAAATAAATTTGATATGAAAGGAAAATCACCTTCTCTGCTGAAGTGAACACAAAATAGACCAGCACCTTAGTCACTACTTGAACTGTCTGAACTGTCAGAAGATGAACTTTTCTCCTTTCGTCTCTTCTTTTTCTCCTTTTTATGATGCTTTCCTTTCTTAGATTTATGCTTTTTCCCCTTTTCCCTTTCTTTTTTGTGTGATTTTTGTTTTTTTGACTTTGGCCCATCCTCTTCAACTGAACTTGATGAGGAAGATCTAGTGAAAAAAATAATACAGATCAATGTATAATTAAAGAAGGAAAATGCCACGATAATTTTTTTTTAAATATCACTATTTATATGTTACAAATCAAAACTTGGTGTAGAATTTGCACAGTTAGCATCTATTGGAAAGCTTATGATATCTTAGTCCGCATGTTCAACTTGAATGATGACTTTCTTAGTAAGACTTTTGTATGTTTATAACACGAATTAAAAACCTATTGAATAAGCAAGTTGTATGGTTTTTCAGTCGCCAAGAAGAAAAAGACTAGAAGTACAGATCAACATGACAGCAAGACAGAGCTACCGGCTTTTAAAATACCACATGATCAATAAAAATGTGAGAGTAATGCCTTCAGAAAAATCTTGATGTATTCCTCCAATGCAAAAATCTAAAAGAAACTAGGCATGACAAATTTGGATGCTCTTGCAGCTGGTAATATTGGTCTCTACCCAGCAATGATGAGTGATTACACACATAAAAGAATTATGATAACAATAATAGTCATGAAATAATCATGAATACTCAGAAGGGCAGTTTTGTGCTATTGTTTACATGATTAACTATTAGTTACTTGCATGAAAACCGACAGCCAAACTGATTCTTTTCTATACTTTTCTGTAAGTGTAAAAACTGTCTTCAAAACTGGAAGTTAAGAGTTACATGATGTAAATAAATTAGTAGAAAAATGTCAATACAAACAGTATTAAATCCTGTTTCTTTTTTTCTATATTTCTGAAAAATATCTTACTGTGATCTCCAAATACATTACACAATTTATAGCTCCCAGGGCAGTTCCTGGGATATTGTCTTATCAACAGTCCTAATGATTAACCATTAGTTTCACCTTAAAAGACAAGCCAATCAGTCCTCAATTCAGAACTCAGATTCATAATAAATTGGGGTATTACGACATTTTCCTCTGAAACTGGAATAACACTTTTTTTAGGCCTCTAACAGGTGCACTAAAACTCAACACATGCCAAGTAAAATTACGGAAGTTTTCCTTTTGATAACTGCACGTTACCCAGAGCATGTGTGTGCCTGCATGTGTTTCTACACATGAATGTGTGCATGCAAAGAATCTTAGGGTCTCTGAAGTGCAGGAAGTCTTCTCCAGTCAAAGAGAACATTGCTTTCTCTGATTTGCAGACCTCCAGCTTGCTAGAGTTTTCAAGACTTCCATGATCCTAACTACACAGCTGAAAGGCCATGACTTTACTGTTAATTCAAGAACAAACAAGTTCTAACTGGAAAAGAGGAAGCTTTTCAAACCAAAGATGTACTTGCAAATCAAGCTGCATGAAAAGAAGCAGTATCTTCTGAGAAACAACACAAGTATCAGAAATATTTCTGAAGTTGTGTTTTGAAATGAAAACAGCTGTGTGATATGAGTTACCTTTTCCTTGGTCTTTTTAATTTTGTCTTCTCTTTGTTTTTTCTTTTTTGTTTCTTTTTTTCTTCCTCCTCATTTAAATCTATGGGTAAAAAGTTACATTTTAAAAAGTACTTGTCTGAATTATGATCAGCATTAAAAGAGTGGCTTCAATAGCAATGTAAAGTTATTACAAAATTCCTGTGAAAAGGTTTTCTTTTCCTTCCTCCATATTCTGGACTAGTATAGCAATTTCAGAAACATTTTGCAGAATGGCAGGATTTTTATACACAGCTTTCATTCTAATGACTTTGATCTAAGCACTAAGAATGAAGGGAACCCTGTAAAACATAGCAAAAAGTTTTGACCTTTCCTATATATTGACATCACCTTCAGGTTTTCATATCTGTTTTTCTGTATTTTAACAGTCTTAACCTTACCATATTATTGCCTAAGTCTGAAGGCCATTTAACTAGAACATACACAAAAAAAGGATACTCCCTTATGATATTCAGGAATGTAACCTCAGTTACATTTGCACATCTTCCTTTCACACTTCACAAATAGCAGTGCTGTAACTAAGATAAATTTGAGTTAATTGTCCATGTACCATCTACAAAGATTGACAGAAGCATCACCTCTCATCTGGTTGTGTTTGTTTCCTGCCCTAATGCTGTACAGTATTTCATAGTAACCTCACATTTCACTTACAAAAAATATTGCTATTATGCTGGATGAAATTTCTGACCTTAGATTTTTCTATACTAGTTCAAAAAGTATTTTTTAATTCTCCAAAATGCAAATCCACTAGATAAATACACTTTACAATGCCAGCTAATAAGAAAATACTGGCTTTATAATTTATCCTTAAAACAGTCAATTTTGAGCATTTCATCTTAGTTCTATCATACTTTCTAAAAAGTGTGCATGCTAGTGCAGTGATTCCTTTGCTACCACAAATACAAATTACTGGTCTGTATGTTCTGGAGCAAAATTTGAAAGAATTCAATATGAATTAAAAAAGCAAATTATCTTTGGAGCAATTAAAAAACATGAACAAGAATGGGTGAACATTTCTTGAAGAAAATAGTGCAATATCATTTTCTCCTAAGCAGGTTCTTAGTAACAGTCTGATAATCGTTTGCATTTAGGAGCCCTTTTTGAGATGTTCCAAATGGGTACATTAGTAATTTCCTATGATAGGAATTAATAATAATAAAAAAAGTGGGTGTATCAAATCTCTAAATCTGAACATAGGAAGTAAAAGACTTACTATTAAATCACAGGCTAAAAGAACTAATGGTAGTTATCATAAAGGATAAAATCAGAGGTCCTATACTTCAGAAGATCATTATTCAATGTATTCTATGACTGGAAAAAAAAAAACAAATCACAAAAAACACCTTACTCTTTTTTTCACGCATGGCTTGCAATCTCTGTAGTTCTTCTTCCTCACTGTCTTCACTGCTAGTACTGCTAACATCTAAAACAATATCTCTTTGAGGATCTACTCGGAGGAAGTTTCGACATTCAAATGTCAAATGACCAGCTGGACAAAACAAATATAAAGAAAGAAAAATTACAATTTATCAACAAATATCAGAAACTAAAGAACATAATTTTTGTATTATTTGGTTTTGAGAAGTGAAAAAAGGGTAGGCTGCAATCTGTAAATGAGGTAGGAGAGGCCTTACTTTGAAAAAATCTTCAAGAATTTTGACAGGTTGTGCAATGCTCTTCCATTTAATAGTGCTTCAGGACTTCTATTTCTGTTAAAGATTTTGTTCAACTTTTATTTTTTATTTTTAATAGTCTTGAATACTTTCTAAGAAACTACCTAAAAACATCAAGTGAAATATTCAAAAAACTAAAGCAAGTGTTATGATACTCTTTTTAACTCACTTTAGTGAAATCATAGAATCCTATTTGCTTATGACCTACAATCTTTAAAAACCAGTACATTCTACTGACTAAATTACTACCTGACTAGTATTTTTAGTTTTCTAAGTTACATCTTGATAATCATGACCAATTAGAAACCTTGTGCTGAATAAGCCTAATGGAATAATAAAGTGAAATAAAACAAATTGAAGATATGGTTTGGGAGACACATGAATTCAAATAGTAATTGAAATAAACTCATTTCATATCAAAACACCTACATCTTGAAGACAGAGCTTTTAGGAACATGAACAGGGATTGTTTGATTTGACTACAGGTTTCCCTCTCTTCCAGAAAGTTTCTGATACTTGCTGCATGTAGAAACAGAGCACTAAATCTATACTGATGTCCATGGTTGAGGAAGACATACACGAAACAATTCAGTGACAAACTTCCTTGCAAAATCTGAAGTGAAAGAATGAAACAAGACTTTTTCCTGTCACTCCATGTAATGTTCACTGTATTAAAAGTTCAATACAATTCACTGCAAAACAGTGTCCATCCCTCCACTGTTCTAAATATAAGAGTTAGTGATTAACAAATTAAAATCTTCACTAAGACTTCTCTCCATTCATCAGGAAAGTAGCCATGGACATGCCTGTATAAGTGCATAATGCAAAGCATGAGCTAAATGCCAACTGCACAACCTGTAAATAATAAAAGTAACTGTTTCTTGAAATACACAATGCTCAAGGAAATATGTTTTCTTGGCTTAAAAGATCATACAGATTTTAAATTATTTTCTCTTGTAACATAGACTGACCTTAATTTGAGCTGAAATGCCTGCCTGTTTGCAGAGAGATTCAGAAGCACAAATGCTAATCTCAGTACGTATCAAAGACGATGTTTTCAATTCAAACTTTCTCAAGTAATTGTAATTACAAATGTAGTATAATAGCATAATTTTTTTCCTGAAAAACTCAAGAGTTTTCAAAAGCAGCAAGAGGCATGAGAAGCCAGAGAATGAAAATGCAATAAATAAATTTTTAAAATGGGGCATTTAAAACTGACAAATATCTGGGCAATAAGGGAGAATATTTCTTTTTCATTTCCCCAGCACTTCCTCAAAAGGCAGTTCCAACATTATAAATTGAACAAAACACTGTAACTTCACATTGTTTATTGTTGACTTACGGTAACCACACTTCTTGCATCCTGCTCTAATGTTATCCTTATTTCCACCTGAAAGAGAAAATTTCACCAATTAGGTCTTGGTAAACAGAACCCTCAAGTTTCTTTCAAATCTGGCTTGATAATGTCAATACACAGACAAAAGTGATCAGTCAGAGTATTAGGTATATATGAAAGTAAAGAAAGGCAAAACAGTGCATTTCTAAAGTCACTTTTCTGTGTAGTATAAACCACTCACATAACATAATTTGATTTATTATGACCTTTTCATTTTAATTTTAATAATTATGCCACTTCTCTGAAAGCTTATGCATTTGTTTAGTTACAGTATGAGCACAGTAATAGTTACCTGACATTCCAGTAATCTGTAACTGCACACTGCAAGTGTACTTATAAATTCTAGCAGTTCATGGATATTGACAGACATTCACTGGGAACTCTGAAGTGATTTATGTTTTAATTACAGGAATTGACTTTAAAAGTCAATTAAAAACCAAAGCAAACAAAAAATCAGTTCTGAAAACACAGAAGAAAAAAAATCAGTAAATTGTTAAATGATTCTGAATCCAGGCAACATGGCACCAAATACAAAGACTCAAGAGATGCAAGAAAGCAAATGTGTAATAAAGTGAAGAGCGTAGCGGAAAAGACTGTAGTTACTAAACAGGAAGAAGGACCAGAATAATGCAAATTTAAGGTATAAAAAGTGTAGAATTTTCTCATGTGAGACCACAGTTAAGTTAAACAGAGACAGAACATGATTCAGAAGAGGAGAAACACGTGAGACTTACCCCCCTTCAAACAGATCAGTATGATTTCTAATCATCTGAGCCTATTCATAATGAATGTCACAATCAAATTTCCAAAAGCAAAGGATGCCCTTCCATCTTCTAATAAAACCTCAGTGACTTAAATAGTTATACAGCACCTTCCGAATAACTGGTTAATGTATTTAAACAAACTAATAATCAAACATAATAAGAAATCTCTTACAGAAATTAGAGAACCAGAAATGGGAGTACATCAACCCCAGGCATTTAAACTACAATTTACTGAGACAAGCAGTGTCTTTAGAAAATTCTATTGAAAATAACAGAGAAACCTTCAAACCCCAGGTTGAGAAAACTAACTTGGAAATTTGGATGACTCACTAGTCGTACTGGAGTACTGGAAAGCCAAGCAATAAAAATACATACATTCCATTATAACACATGATTTTCTGCAGATCCCAAAACCCCAGTATTACATATCCCCTTAAAGGGATTATTAATTCAGTGTTCAAGTGCCTATTGCATGACTGCCTGTTTCAAGGACACATGGAAGCAAGTGTCACAAAACAAAAACCAATGACATGCCTGGACCTTGAAATGTCACATCAGAGAAACACTCAAAACAGCATTTGCTTGTTCACTACACCTTGGGACTAGAAAACCAAATCACCTGAGCTACCTAATTGGTCTCAACATTCCGAAATACTTAGTAAACTTAAACCCTACTGCAGAGCTGACCTGTAGGCAAAGAAAGATTTAGTACTTCATCCAAGGGATATCAGTACAGTCACGCACACACTACAAAATCTCTGGTGTAGGTCAAGATTTCCAAGAGAAACACCCAGCAGTTGACAAAAATATTGTCACCCAATACTTCCACCGAATTCCGAAGACTGAAATTTTATTATTACTTTTGGCTTTAAATAATAATGTTAGAAGCTGGGATTTAGACTAGATGAAATTTTAGACAATTAAAACATACAAATTGCTAGATGCTTCCTTTTGTCTTCTCCTTCCAATGCGTTAATTCTCATGAGAATTAACAACACAGCACTAAGGACTTGGTTCATTCAGCGGAGCATAAAGTTAAAAATAAAAGCTTTGCAAATCTCTGAACGCAAACGAGACTTCCTCAAGAACCCCTTCTAGAACGGGAGCAAGCTTATTGAGGCCTTCTCCTCACCAGAGAAGTAGCTCACCAAAGTTCAGGCTTGGTCAGCTGTTTTCCAACCACACTCTTTTTTTCTCAGATTAAAGAAAAGACTACGAAGCAATGGCATGCACACCCCGCCAGCAGGGAACACGGGGCTGCATCAGCCAAAACCACGCGGGGAGGCTCAGGAGGACGCTCCGCAGCGCTGCCCCTGGCCGCCCCCCCCCCGCCCCCCCCCCCACCCCCCCGCCCGCCCCGCCACCTCCGCACCTCCCTCCCGCACTCCCTCACAGAGCAGCCCCCGCTATCCCCCGCGCAATTGCCCATCACCCCACAGCTCGTTCCCCGTTCCCTCTCTCCCGGCCCCGATCCCGCCGGCCCTGCCCCTTCCCGCCCCCGGCCCCTCACCCGGCAGGGCCATCATGTCGCTCCCGCCGCCTCGGCCCGCGCCTGCACTGATGCCTCTCCTCGCCGGAAGGTTTTGCACGGCGCACTCCCGGACCGTGCCACTAACAGGGACAGCGGGGGACTTCAGTGCTCTTCGAGCGGCAGGCTGGAGAAGAGCTGCAGATGTGTGGAGAATCCCTCGGTTTTTTCCCCAAAGACGTTCTTTCTCAGTGAATTTCGTAGAAACTCCGGCCGGGGAGTAATCTCTTCATCCCTCCTCCTGGGTTGTGCAGCCTCAGCCCCCTCTTCCTCGGGCTGTGTAGAGGTGCCCAAGATGGCGGGCGGCTGTGGTCGGTAGGAAGCGCAGGAGCAGCATCCAAGTCCAGCGGCGGGCGCGGGAGGGTGTTCGGTGTCCCCACGGTCCTTTCACCGCCATGAGCAATATCTACATCCAGGAGCCACCCACCAACGGGAAGGTGAGGCAGCCGGGGCGAAGGTCCTGGAGTAGTTGTATGTTGCAGGGGTGTGGGTGACGCGGGTCGTGTGTGTGTCTCTGTGTGTGTCTGTGTCTCTGTGTGTCTCTGTGTTTCTGTGTGTGTCTGTGTGTGTGGTGGTGCTTTGCGTGCTGGGCTCGTTTGGTTAAAGTTACTCCGAGGTGATGTCGTCCTTAAGAACTTTACCAGAGTCGTAACACGAGGCGTGGTAGGTGGATACGTAACACAGAGGAATCCCTGGAGCGTTTCATTTCATTTCCTCTCTTCTCGATTATATCGTACGCCCTTAATTTTGTTACGATCTCTCACTGAATATAATGGTAATACTTGTAAGAGAAATATATGTCTTTGGAGACTTATGGCTTCTCCCCCACACCCCCGGGTGGTTTTATTATGGAAGTGATAAAGGGTGTCTAAGTTTCTATCATGTGCCACGTAGCAGCCACGTTATTATATATTGTATTATATTATAAATTTTTACTATAAATATCAGTTCAGAGTTGTATTTCCAGTTCTGGAAATGCTATCTAGAGCTAACAATAGCTATCCAACACATTTAAATGTATACCACTGTCACAAAGGAAGCAATTATATTGTTTGGTCACTGCCTAACTTACAGTGAAACTGATGATGCATTTATCTGTATCTTTGTAGGTTTTGTTGAGAACAACAGCAGGAGAGATAGATATAGAATTATGGTCAAAAGAAGCACCAAAAGCATGTAGAAATTTCATCCAACTTTGCATGGAAGGTAATGACCCAATGTGATAGCAGTTGTTGAATCTACTTCATATGAAATATTTGTGCCCTTTTTGTAAAATAGGGCTTATAAGTATGTTTTAACTTTAGTATGTCAATATTTCTATTTTATATTAGTATTTATTATATTAATATTTCTATAATTTGCTTCTATTTAAAAATTATTAACTAACACACAGTGTTTTTTAATGTTACTAATGAACCTGCTGGAGAAAAAAAATTGGATAGTTTTTTCAACTTAAGCAGATGATGTAATGTTGCTGAAATGGTGCCTGTCAGAGGCTTGGAAAGGCTTACTTTCAGCAGGTCTCTACAAAGTATAACTGCTTCAATATGTCTAGGAAATGGCACTGATGCCATATTGGATATCCTCCAAAATTCTCATTTCTGTGTCACCATATTTACACCTTTTTTTTTTTTTTTTGTCTTCTGATTTTTCATTTGCTGTGTTTTTAGTTGATGGAAGCTCTGTAAAGCTCTCCACTGAAGCAGTGGGTACCAAAATAAGAACCTCCCTACTGGGAAACTGTTACAAAAAATTGTGAAGAACTTGATGTTTTCTAACTGCTGCTATTATCCCATTTATGCATTTATAGAGTGGATAAGCGATCTTCATCTGTTAAGCAGAAATAGCAGCCTAGAATTTGTGTCTCCAGCACAGGTCCAGCCTGTTCTGTGTTCTTACACCTATAGTTGAAAGTTTTTGCCATGGAAAATCAATTTCTTAGCCCTTGGTAAGAATTCACTTATCCTCAGTGGGCTTTATTTAATTTCTGAATTTTTTCTAACTCCTGTGTAGTATCCTATGCTTTGTAGAGTACATTTGAGTATTTCTTTTGAGTATCATGGCATATAACCATCCATGACTATGTCTAGTTATGCTGTGACGTATGCAGACCCTGCTTTGTCTTGCAGCATACTGCAGATTGATTTTTGTTCAATGGTAATAATAAAAAAAACCCACCAAAATATGTCAAGTAAAGTTTTCATTCCTTTTGTTTTCTTATGATCTCATAAGCTTTATCAGATAGATGGATGGATAGATGGATGGATAGATGGATGGATAGATGGATGGATAGATGGATGGATAGATAGATAGATAGACAGACAGATAGACAGACAGGAGAAAAATACGCCACCTGTTTCATTCTGCAAAAATTATCAGTTTAGGCACAGTGTAAGTGGTGAAAGGGGTGACACCTGTGTTCTACACCAGTCTGTGGAAGTGCCAGTCATCTGATATATGAATATGGCTGATGTTGTATGTGAGACATTGTCTGGGGCAGAGCATAGTAGTTCTAGCTCTCTTTTTAAATTGATGCATTGTAATTGTAGTATCATTCCAGTAATAAAACTTAAAAGCTGAAAAGAAAGTAGTTGATCAAGATCACCTTGGTAGTGATGAGCAGGGTCTTTTGCAACAGAAACATATGACTGCATGGGGTTTTTTGTAAGACTGTGTGGAACAGAAGGGAACCCAATGGCATCAGCAAAACCTTCTGAGAGTACTTGCTTTCTGGAACTTCAATCTTTGGGCATCCCTGCATGATCTATATGTAAGTTTTATTTTGAGACCACTGGCATGTATTTAATGTTTTATTCTTTTTTTTTTCTTTATTTTAGAGTATTATAATAACACAATATTCCACAGAGTAGTGCCTGGCTTCATAGTGCAGGGAGGTGATCCTACTGGTACTGGATCAGGAGGAGAGTCAGTCTATGGAGCTCCCTTCAAGGTGTGTATCTGTATATATCATGCATTAATTTTTAGTTATCTGTTGTTCTTCCTGTCATGTTATGTTGTGAAAAATCAAAGGTTATATGAAAGACAACATTATACACATGCAGTTTTTTATTTCACATGCAGCATCAGTATATTTGAATATGTCCCTTTGAACTGAGAGTTCTTAAATCTAGCTATTCTGATATTATGATAAATGTATAGCCTTATTAGTGTGAACTTCACAAGAGAAAATTGGGGAGAGGAAGAATGAAGAGTAGGTCTTGATATGTGACAACTCAGAAGGGTTTGTGCACATTGTATCCTATTTAGCAAAGGTCTCTGAAAGCTGTATATGTGTCCATTGGTATTATTGATATCATCGTGGCTCATCTCTTAGTCAGGAGGGTCAAATCCTGAGTGAAGCAAGGCAGGCTCAGCAGCTGTATTCTGGCCTGCCTGATATTTCAGATGTGGCAGGCACCCTTAGCTCATGACTGAAAGTGCATAGCTTGTCTCTGGGCCTTGCATCATCTTGCCACTAGACTTGTATATCTGGGACAAATGTGAAGTTTGGGAGGGATTGGTAACTAAGCAGAGAAGAAAACAAGTATTACCAATACTGCAGTAGCAGTCTGTCTCAAAATTAGTAGTATCTTGATATTGCAGTGTTTAGAATTGTGATATTACCATGGTATTCATATATTACTCAACACTTTCTCCTTTCTTTGAAAGGAGTCCTATTTTGTTTTCATTTGGTACAGAAAATGTTCTTCCTATGGATTTTTGCATTAATGTATTATTACAACCTCTTACTGTGGCTACTTTCAGTTACTTTACATGAATGATGATTTTTCACATAAATGCAGTGATTCACAAGAATGGTACTTTTATGTGAAATGTATGGAACGCAGTTACTTTTTAAAATACTTCTGAATTTTCTTAATGTTGGGGGTAATGAATGCAAATAAAAGTAATGAATTACAGTTGATTTTTAGGGAATGATTAGAGAAAGATAAAATTAACAAGATAGAAATTTGAGGGGATTTATTAAATAATATGTTTTTCTGTTATTGATACACTAGTTTCTAATTTTTTGTTTGATGTTTGTTGGTTATGTGTTTGTGGTTTCTTTTGAAGATTGTTCACTTGTTTGCATTATTATAGGCACAAAAGATTAAAAATATTGATTAAAATAATTTTTGCTGCTCAAAATAGAAACTTTTAAATATAATTGTGGCATTACTGTGACATTACTGTCTGAATTTAAAAAAAAAATTAACAGCGTATTTTCTGTATGTGCGTGTTGATGTAAATAAGCCACAGCCAAAGAAGTGAAAAAATAATTACATATTTAAATGGTACTGTTTTGTCTCCTGTTTTTACAGGATGAGTTCCACTCACGACTGCGATTTAATCGAAGAGGACTTGTTGCTATGGCAAATGCTGGACCCCATGATAATGGGAGTCAGTTTTTCTTTACACTGGGTCGTGCAGATGAACTTAACAACAAGCACACAATCTTTGGAAAGGTCTGCTACATGAACTAGAGTCCCAGTTTAAGTTTTACAGAAGCTACTATAAGTTTCTCTGAAGGCTAATTTAGTGTTGTTTGCTGCTACGTACATTTGAACTTTCACTGCTTTCTCAGCTGTTTCCTTTCTCTTTGTTTCCCATATCTGGTAGAAATGTTTCTGTGGGTTGTTCTGATTATTCTGTATTTTGCTGTTGTCATTCTTCTACATTGTATTTTCATGTTGTGCTGCCTTTGAATTGTCTTATTAATATTATTATGGCTCTGTTTTATTAACTAGTTCATCTAAGTCTAGTGACATTTAAGAAAATTCTGTGCATAAAATTCAATTACTCAAGAAGAGTCAGGAAAATGTAAAACGTAAAACAAATTTACCACTCTCATGATTTAATTAAAAGAAAATAAATCAATTTTTTTTTATTTCAGTGGTTTTTGTTTTCCTGTTTCATAGCTCACGAATAAGAATTTTACATCACCCCCTGCATACATTCTCAAAACTACCTGTATTCTTTCAACTTTTGCCATTAAATTTAAAAACCCCAAACCTTTGTACATTTTACTTGCTTTCTTTTAGAAGTCTTACATGCTTACAGTATTTCCTATATAATTTGTATTTTAAATATTCCTCATGTAATAATTGCCTTACATTTTGGGGAATAAATAACAAAAATTACAGGCAAGGATTTTAAGCCCTTTTTATAAATTTGCCAGGTTACAGGGGATACAATATATAACATGTTGCGCCTGGCTGAAGTAGAAGTTGACAAGGAAGAGAGACCTCTCAGCCCACACAAAATAAGAAGTAGTGAGGTGAGTATGATCTGGTTTGAAAAGTCATGTTTTAAAATTCTTTTGTACAGTGTTCAGAAAACTTGGCATATTGTTTTAAAATACTGAATCATTAAATTACAACAAAATACTTACTAAAGATTTGTCTAAAATTCTGATTTTTTTTCACAGGTTTTGTTTAATCCTTTTGATGACATTGTCCCAAGACCAAATAGAAAACTGAAGAAGGACAAACCAGAAGAAGAAATTAAAAAGTCCAAAGTAAAAGGCACAAAGTAAATATACGCAACATAAGTGATGGTTAATTTTCTTTCACCTTTGATTTGCAACTTGGCAATTTTTTTGTTTCTGTTTCTACTTTTGAAGCACAAGGCTTTACCAAAATGCACAGAGTGATCTTACATAATCTTAACAAAACTTAGTTCCCTGTTTCCAAGGTGGATCATGCAAATCTACTTTCTCTCTTTGAAGTGGTTCCTGTGCATCAGCTAAGCTGTGACTGTTTCATGCATGGTGATAGTTGCAAAAGTAGAAGTTAGCTTGAGTCTTTCCCATATGCCAGGATGGGCAGTCGTCTGACTGAGATGATCCTGCAGTTGAAATGTACCAGTAGTAGTAGCTGGGACGTGGCTCAGTTTTTCTGCACTTTTTGAACTGACTTTATCAGCTACCGCTTCTCTCCCACTGAAATACTTAGCAAAAGGGAGGCATTTTGACATGGCAAATTTCAGTCTCTGTGAATGAAAATTCGTGGTCACAAACAGGCAATGAAAAATAATAGGAAAGTTGAAGTGTGCATGCTGTCAGTTCTGTTGCACAAAAATAGAACATAATCCAACTGACTGGTTCCAACATAGCATAAACAATTAACTCTTGGAAAAAAATTTAAAGATCGGTATTTCTTCTAATTACATTCTGTGGATGTGTGCACATTTGATGCCTTTCTGAGCCATCATATCTTGAACATTTTGTGTCTGTTACTTAAATGCTGCTCTATTGAGGAAAAAAAAAATGCAACAAAGGTGTTGTCGTATAAAAGTCAGCAGAAGTTAGTCAAGTCAGAATTTCTTAAATTGTGTCTCAGCATTTTCTAAGTGGTGCTTCACCATCCGTGTTTTGTCTCAGGGATTCAACAGAACATGCTTTGCCAAATATTTATGGCTTGTAGCAAAGCAGTATGTTGCAGTTGTTTGGAATTGGTACATTTGGCAGGGCAAGAAGTTTTTTGAAATCGCACAGAATGTGAAAATAACATGTTTAAAGATAATGGAATGGTACTAAGACTGTATTTAAAGTTTTACTAGGAAGTTATTTTTTGTCTCTTAAAGAAACTTTAACCTGCTTTCCTTTGGGGAAGAAGCTGAAGAAGAAGAGGAAGAAGTCAGTAGAGTTAGTCAGGTACTGTATCAAATTATCTTCATTTTTCTTTTCAACTTAATTATCTTCTCTGCATATTTATGGAAAGCTTTAAAGTTCTTAGTCTTGTTCTTTTGCTTGAGTTTTGAACAACAATACTAGAAATTCCTTCAATTTTTAGGATTCTACGGTTTTAACATTTTGATAAAAACAGAGATTTTTACTTTTCTGATTTTAAAGGTACCTTCAGTTACTGCATGGAATTCCTACATTTCCATGAACATACTGTTTTATAGTGTAGTTCTATGTCTGCTGTTTAAAATTCATGTAGGTGATAGGTACTTTATTCTTCTTCAGCTCCATAATTTAAAGAGTGGGATTTTATGGTAAAATACTTGAGTTTTGAAGATGATCTCGTGCATTGCCAGTGCATTCTTAGCTCCATGTTCTTATGTATATCCATTATTCTGTGTGAAAATGAAGTGGGGCTATTGTGGAGAAAGTAGTCCATTATCATAATTTAACGTTGCACTATTGTGAATTGTTCACCTTCACAGAAGTAGGGCTGTATAGGAAGTCTTTGGTCCAACATTTCCTTTCCTGACTTTGCAGCTTAAATCAAGTTAATTTTAAAATTTTTCAGTAAGTTGTTATTCTTGTTTCTACTGCCGACCAGATTATTTCACTAGAGCCCTAGGCTTTCTACAGTTTAGGTACCTCTCTGCTTCAGGTAGTGAACAGAAGTCCTCTACCACATAAGTGAAAAATGGTGGTCAGTCCTCAGGAGTTAGTTAAAATACAAAAGAAAAACAGTGAATCATGATGGACAATATTATGGTGAGATGATGTCAGTCAGGATGACAGTAGAGTAGTTTCAACTATTTTTCTTTTGTTTTCAAGGTACCAGTCAGACTAATTACACTAACTGCATTGGTATTGGAAAAATATTTTTGAAATCCGTGGAGTCAGTTTGATACTTCTCTTTCTGGAACACTTTCTCTGTTCTTCTGCTCATAAAAATTTTTACGCTTACTGGTTAGGTGAAAACTAATAAGAAACAAGCTGCCTTTCTCTTAATACAATCCTTTTTCACTATCTGTTCTCTTAACCACTGAAATTAATAATATCTTTTTTCTTTTCTTTTTTAACAGACCATGAAGGGAAAAAGTAAAAGTAGTCATGATCTACTGAAGGATGATCCACATCTAAGCTCAGTTCCTGCTGTCAAAAGGTTAACATGTGATTTCCAGTTTCCAGAGCAGATTTATGTTCAAATTATTACACCCAGTTAACATCATGTGTACTCATTGTTTGTCTGTTACTCTTTAAGAATCCCAGTGCTGGACCTGAGGAAACATTTCTCTAACCCTTTGTCACCAACACTGGGCCATCAGTGGATGCCCAGCAAAGAGTAAAAGCAGAGCAAGTGTATTGTTTATCTGAATGGTTTCCCAGTGTCCATCAACTTTCATCTGAGGGACTGTCAGAGTTTGATGTGATTCATCTATTTAGTAATCTTTAATAGAGCTCTCTTCAAAGTATATATTCTGTCTTCTGTAATATTATTTCTATTCACACCCTCTGGTCTGGTACAGGAAGAAGTATCCCCTTTTGTTCTGAACCTGGCTGGTGCCAGCATCATTTAATAAATTCGAATTCTCATTCTGGAAGAGACAGCAGTCAGTCCCTTTACCACAATATTTTCTTAGACCATCTCGTGTTTAGCCTAAACTTTTAAAAGTTTACTCAAATTTTCTTCATGCAGAAGTTGTTCTGTACCATGGTTATTCTTGTTGCACTTCCCAGCCCTCTAACCCTGCTTATGCTCAAAAGTATCTTTTTTTCTTTCAAATCTAAAAAACACATCAAAAATGAGGTGAATCATAAATCTTTATGCTTGGATAAGGTTGGGTTTCTTTTCTAATTCTTTTTAATATTTGTTAAATTCTAATTCTGACCACAGTCAATAAATTTTCATGAAATTTTCTCATCTTAATACTCAACTCCAAGAATTTGCTTATCATAAAATTGTGGAATAGTTTACTTTGGAAGGGACTATTAAAATTTACTGCATCCAAACTCCATGCAACGGGCAGGGATATCTTCAATTAGATCAAGTTGCTCACAGCCCCATCCAACCTGGCCTCGAATGTTTACAGGGATGGGACATCTACCACCTCTCTGGGCAGCCTGTTCCAATGTCACCATCCTCTTTGTAAAAAATACTTTCTTTATATCTAGACTGAATTTACCATCTTTTAATTTAAAACCGTTACCTTTTGTTGTATCACAACAGGTCCTGCTAAAAAGTCTGTCTCAGTTTTTCTTGTACAGCCCCTTTAAGTAGTGAAAGGCTGCAGTAAGGAATCAAGTCTTCTCCAGGCTGAATAATCCTGACTTTCTAAGCCTTTCCTTATTGGAGAGGTGATCATCTTCATGGCCCACCTCTGGAGTCCTTTCATCAGATTTCTGGGTTTTTTTGGGCTGAGGACCCCAGAGCTGGATTCGGCACTCCAGATGGGATCTCATGAAAGCAGAGCAGAGGGGGAGCCCAAGATACAATTGACTTTCTGGGCTTTAATCATGTATTGCAAACTCATGTCCAGCTTTTCATCCACCAGCACCCCAGGTCTTTCTCGCAGGGCTGCTCTCAGTCCGTTCATCCCCCAGTCTGTATTGATACCAGCAGTTGCCTTGACCCAGGTGCAGCACTTTATTAAATTAATGTAATTTATTACAAGACATTAAGAGTTTCTTTGATGACCTTGGTTACTTATTGATTGCCTAGAACACACTTCAAAGCCTGGACTTTTGGGACTCATTTGATATTCCTTGCTTTTTCTCTAACATAATTTCTTCTTTCAATTGTGCGATAGAAAAAATTTCAAAGCTCTCTATTATTAATTTGTGTTAATTAATGGATACGTTAGCTTTAGTATATTCAAATTGATTTATTTTTTAATTCACTAAACTGTAGCTGTATAAGTAATTGAAATTTTGATGTTAAGCTTAATTATCAGTAAAATGCCTGTGTAAAGAAGATGTTCCAAAAATAAGCTATTTGAAATTAAATGCTTGTATTGTTTGATATATGAAATCAAAAGCATCTTAAGTGAGTTTTGGTGGGTTTTTTCTTTTAACTGTATACATTAGTATTTTGCTTGGATAGCTCAAGGTGTGGTTATTTATCCATCGTATGAAAGTCTTTCTAACTAGGAAAAATTGCGATAGCCAAACAGTAGAAGATTATATAAATTGATACTTTTGACATGAATGTGAGGATGACATAAATGACTGAGTTGACTACAATTTCAGGTAGCTAACCAAACAAAATTTTTTATTTTAGAAGTGGGGTTTTTTAAATGGTATTTGAAATCTCCTCTAGAGCTTCAAAGTAATTGCATTTTTTTCTTCTCCTTTTAGTGGAGTGGCAAGTGAGGAAAAGGATTTTAGTGAGGTAAGTCACACTTTTTTTTTTTTAGTGTGTGCGAATTAGATTTTCTTGGGGGAACTAATGCTACTTTAGAAATTTTTGAGAACTAGCTCAGGTCAGATTTCCAGCAAAAGCTGGAGGCCCTTTCAGAGCTTTGTGGTTTGGCAATTGTGAACATTCACAGCAGGATAGAGTTATTACTACTATTACTACCTATTGCATTTTATAAAAACTGCTTATATTGTATTTCAGTCAGTAAATTAGGTGTATGGGATTACGGTATATGGGTTGTGTGCCATAGAGTGACAAACAACTGGAGTGATAAAAGCCCCGAAATTGCTTCTAAAGAAAGATTAGAATTAAGTTTGTCATGAATAATGATATATGAGCAATATTTGAGGGTGAGTCTGCTTATGAGTGAGAGTCCTGTTGAAAAGATTTCTTCCAAGAAAACAAAATCTCAATGCATACTTATCACTTAAATTGTACTGTTGAAGGCTCTGAAAGATACGAAATCTGAATAATCAAGCAGTAACATTCACCTAAACTTGGAGGGTATTCTAAATACAAGAAATTTGTAATAGTTCAGAGCAAGCTCACTAGCTGAAGTATGTCTCTGTCTCTAACCACAGATCATGGGAATGCCCCTTCAAGTTGCTGTTGAGTCAAGGATATAACATTTGACTAGGAATATAATCTCCCATTCCCCAGACTGAATCCTGAAAAGTACTGGTTTATGTATCTATGCACAAGTACTAACTATACTGTTCACTGACACACTGGGAAAGTAAAGGAAGAACGCAATCTGTGCCGTTCTTCTGCCTAAAAAAGTCTGCTGACACCCTGTTCCCACTTGCTTTTTCCAGAAGGCATAGTACGAGTTTAGGTTTTTTGACTCTTCTCCATTGTAATTCCTTCTGTGCAGAAGCATTTAAGTGTTAGAAGGTTTTGGAGAATGATATTTAATTAATAATGTTTCGGATATTCAAACAGCCATTTGATAAGTGAGCTGGATTCAGGGAGTATAGAATGTGGACGTGTGAGGCTGTAGAATAAAAATTTAAATATGTCTAGTTAATCTGAAGTAGGAAATAGGAAGAGTTTTTCTTTTTTTTTTTTTTCCCTGAATAGTTGTCCTTAGATTTCATTTCATTGAAAGATTTTAATTAGGATCTAGCATTTCAGGCAGTTACTGGAGTCTTGTGAAGTGGTACAAGTATTTTATCATGTCTCTTAAAGTTATTTCAGTTAACCATGTCATAGGATCACCTTCACATTTACATGGTGTGACACACTAGTAATTTTATAGCCAATCATATGAGCACATAATTCTTCCAGATCTCCCTACATCTCCCAAATAAAAAGTCCCTAGCGTGTAAGAGAAACTTATTAATATTCCCTAAGTACCTGGCTTTGCTGTTCATGCTATTAAATATCATCCTGTTTCTCTTATTGCAGTCCTCAAGGTCATACATTTCATTCTCTGAGAGTCAGATCCTCTGTATTAACAACACCTTATAGCTATTTCTTAAAATTCTTTTTCTGCCCAAGTCTTTAATGAAAGTATTATATGATATGTATTCACAAGACAGAAGGTTTTTTCCTGGCCAGTGTAATATCTTCTTTTTGCACAATTTGTTTTCCTCTCCCTATTTGTCAGTTGGTTGCTGAACAGTAAGTTTTGTGCAGTGTTATGCACAGCTAAAACTTGATATCCACCCCCAATTCAGTAACCTTTTTAAACAGGAAAACCCTATTTCATACGATAACCATTAGTTTTTCTGTCACAAAGTATCTCATTACATTTTAATTTCCATAGTAAAGAGAAGAACAGGGCAATTCAGCTAATAACAGCAGCAAAAAGTAGTATAGCTTTCAGGCAGGCAGTTTTGTGTTTCCGTATCACATGGGGAACACCCATCATTCAACAGAACAGCCCTTTTGAGGTGCCATATAGTTCAGTCTGGGTGGAAATGTGTTAAATCTATTAGTTGATAATGAGACTTCTGAAAAACAAAGAGTATTAAAGATAGAAGGTCAGATGGAGTTATGAGACGGAAGAGGAACTGAAACAGAAGACTAGGCAGGAGAAAAGAGTAGAGTTGCAGGAGGGAAGAGGCTGAGGGAGAAGGTTATATCCTATTTGCTCAGTATTTTTCTAGAAGAAAACTGGTAGAATCTTGTGCAAAGAGAGGGTAATGTTAGGTTTGGGAAGTAGGGGATTTAGCTCAGTGGGACAAGCTGAACCATTTTGTCTCTCCCATTTTAAAATACAATCCACAGAACCCCTCTCCAGCTAATTTCTGTAGTTTTTCTAGCTTACTACTTAGCAGTTGCAATCTGTCCAGAGATGGCTGGTTTTCTTCCAGAACATCTCCTATCCAACTGTTTCAGTGAAATACTCATACCTAAGTCCTAGCCAAATCTCCGCCAGGAGTCTGTCTTTATCATTGGCTGTAAACACTTCAAACATGGTCCTGTGACTTTCTTTTCTGTATTCTGCCCCCTGCCACTGAGGGCTGTAGTCACACATCTTCTCCCTGACAATTTATCAGGTAAGCATATCCTTCAGAAAGTTTCATTATTTCCTTTGTCGAATAATCATCATCATCATGGCTAGGCTTCGCAAATGAAGATTTGGGAAAGGCTCTACCCACGCTTGCTACAAGCGCGCTGATGGCTAAAAAGGCCAATGCGAGATAGACAAGTCCGGTTGCAAAAGGCACAGCAGAAAGTCTCCTTAGGCAGTATCAGCAAGACATGGTTCTTTCTGCATTTACTTTCCTTCTCGAGAATGATTCTGTGTGTGTTCTCAAAGGAAGCAGCAACGTTATAAATAGTGTGTTTCCATGTCTCCCGATTGGAGGCCAGATTAGACCAGATCAATGATGATGATCAAATAATATGATGATGTCAAATAATACCTTTCTGGTAAATTAAGGGAGATGCTCATCTTGTTCCACTTTTGTGTTCCCCTCTTTAAAAAGAACAGACAAAATACCCACAACAACCTTTCAGTTATTTCACTGGAAAATATTCAGCTCATTTACTCTGCCGAATATTCAGAGATTCCTTTTCGTATTCCTGACTGGTCTTTTCTTGCCTAAATGTCAAATCTAACTATGGTAGTCTGAAGATTCCTAAACAGTGATTTAAATACAACTTCCCAAAATTGTCCCTCTTGCTGCTTTTACTTTTCTACCCTTTTCTACTCTATGTTTATGGATGTTGTCTTCATGCTACTCTTCCTCCCACCTATCCAACACACCCAGGACACAGACATGGTCTTTAGAGTGTTCCTTTTCAAGAGCGTACATCCTGGCTGTCTCCTGGATACAGTCCTGAGGGAACACCATTTCTAAGTATCCTTTCTCTGTGTGGTTAAAATTACTCATGTAGTGTCTTACACTTTTCTTTTGCTGATTAGCATCACACCAAAGTAAAAATAAAAAGATGTGCCATGTAATCTTTGAGCTGGCATTCTTCCATTAAGGTTCATGCAGAGTTCCTGCTTCAAGGAAGAAAGTAGTCAAACTTAGATCCCGTGATCTAATCAGACCACTTTTTCCTTCTGCAATTATTTCTACCTCCAGATGTCTTTAAACCAAGGTAGTTTATCTCCTTTTGCCTTACCCTGCTAGGCCTCGAGGCCTGAAGCCCCTGCTAGGACCTGTGTGTCAAGTTGGGATGATTGATTCCACTGGTTTTCACAGCCTCTTTTGATCAACTTAGTATTTGTAAATTTCCTCACAGAGACTGATGGGCTAACCTCTTCCATCCCATCATGACTGTAGTATAGCCCTTTCGCAGGCAGTTCTTGAATTCTTTCTTGTAGTGGAAAATGAGAGGTTATTGTATTGCCTTGTTCAAATTTTTCATTCATGAACAGTATCCAGAATAATATCACATTGCTGTGACATCATCTGTAGACCTGTGAGAGTTCATGGTCTACAATAGATTGGTTGAACTTTTTTAACCATACAAAAAAGATGTAATTTGTGTATGAAAAACTATCTCATTTTTTTTGTTCCCTTTGAGGCAAATAAGGAAGCATTTGTTTGAAAAGTTTGATTTGAAATGAAGTATTTCTTTTTTTTTTGAAGGGATTGTATTTATAGGAAAAAATTTCCATATTCAACATTTTGTATTAAAAAATATAAAGGAGTTTTATAATTTTAAATCAATAAAGGAGGAAGAAGAGCATGATGAAGATGCTGATAGTGTAGACAGTGAAACTGCTAGTCATGAGAGATCTCAAATAAAGGAACGCATTGCCAAGAAGTTGAAAATTGATACAAGTGAAAACACTAAACAGCAACCTGAAGAGGATGAAAATAAGCCAGAAAAGAAAACAACTAGTCGCAGGTAAGGGTTGCTTTATTTGTTTCGGTTTTTTTTCTTTAGATTGTTTACAGGTAAAGGTTTTCTGGTCAATTCCAGTTTTGCAGTTACAATGTTGATAGGTTAGTGTTACATTAAAAATAGTGCCCCTTGCCCACCTTCAACTGTGGAAGATGAGATTGACTATTGCTTTCTTATTTCTTAATTTTGTTTGGCAATTTGAACCAAACAGGTAAGTTACATGTGGTTACATTCTGCACTTACTGGTATCTACTATGGGAGTTTTGTTTTTCCCTGTGAGTCAGAAATGAAGATTTATGTGTCTCATGCCTTACTTTGTCTTTCTACTCAGTTGTAAAACTGAGTTTTGTAGCTTTATCTGTGATAACACATAGTAATGGTCCATCACTGAGGCTTGCAGAATAGAAGGGCTTCCTAGCCATCCAGTGAAGTCTGGTTTAACATAGTAATCGTTCTTACAGTGTACCAGCTTTTCCACAAATTTTTCCACAATTTGTACCACAATGGTACATCAGTTTTTCTTTACAGCCATAAGAGCATTGGGTTCCTGTCTTGTAATTTAGCTGTGCCAGTCTTTGTTAATGTCTGTACTGATTAACACTCAATTTTCAGTGAGTTAATTTGTTTTCTTGGAGCCTTGTGTCTTGACACTCTTTTCTTGCAGAGTGGGTTTGGGAATTTCTGCTGAATAATGTTGATATTGCATAAAAACACTCATCACGTATGCAGCTGATGAGTAGTGGCTCTGATGTCAAACTTACTAGGAATTATTATCCAGTATTTTAATAAATAATGATTCCAGAAGTTACTGAAAAATTTAGGCCTTGCAGTTAAAAAGTTTAATGTATAAGTTTACTTACTCAGTGAAAACTTACTGGGGGAAACATCAGAAAGGTGGTTTAGCTTTTGTGCTCTTAATTCTGCATAATAGTTATAGAAACTAAAATGTTCGTAGGATTTAAGTGACAAATTTTGTCCTTTTCTACATCTTCCCCACTATCAATTTGCATCTAAGAGTCACGCCAGGTACAGTCCAGAAGCCTTTGTAATTTGAGCACATCCAAGTTGGTTCCGTTCACTTCTTTGTCAGGCCTAGATGGTGTTACTTCTGAAGTTCCTCATAATTTTATGTTTGCTGAAGAGAGGACTCAGTACATTTAACAGCTGGAGGTATACAAGCAAGAGCATTGACATCGAAGACCCAGCACAATAAGAAAAATAAAGATACAGTGAACAAAATCTGCAATTTAAATGGGCGTTAGTTTTTCCTGTCATGTGATTTACTTTTACTTAGAGGCAAGGCAACCAACTTTCATACTTTGGCAGACTTTATGTAGTCAGCAAGATCTGTGTGATCAGATCTGTAAACTGATGTTGTTCTATTTCTTTTGGAGTAGTACATAAAGCTGATCTTTTGTAGAGTCTTGTAGTTTTATGCACACCAGCATAAAACTCTAATGTGTGAGCATTGTTTCTTATTTTCCATTGTTTCTTTCTCTCTACAAGAGCATGTGAGTCACAGTATATGAAATACAGTGTCATGATTTTATGGCTATGTTAGATATAACTACGTACTTTTTCAAAGAATATTTACAAGACATCTTGTAAAAACCTGTTGCCTGGTTTTTCCTCTGATGTCTTTGAAGTTGTGCTGTTTGCTGCTCTGGGAATTGGTGGCTGTACGATCTCTGTTGTAGACAGCTGGTCCACATGGAATATACTGATAAATACTGATATCGATGAGTATGATGGATAACTTTGATCCCAAAATCTGGTTTCTAGTCCTGTGTTTGAGATTTATACATGCTAAGTCCCACTGGTAAGTTACAGAAATATTTATCTAGTGTCAATTAAAATGGCCTTATGTTAGTATATTGGACAAGAGTACACGGGGGTAATTTTCTTTCTCAGATCTTGCAAACACTGGGCTGACTGTTTTCTGACTGAAAGAAGTAGTTTGTAGTTTTCAGTACTCTTGCTTTCAGTGATTGATTAGGCTTGCACGCTAATAATGTTTGTGATAATGCCCATAATATTCTCCAATACGGAATAAATTTAAGCTTCTCAGATTGAATGAACTGTTCTTGATCATGGAGACTGAACAAATACAGATTAGCGTTAAATAGCTGTATCAGATAGTGGAGGCAGGGTTTCAGAAATTTGAAAGGACTCCAAGAAAGCTCAATCTGAAGAAGAACTTTGAAGTATATGGCAGCCAAATAACATCCTAAGAATAGCAGAAGACTCTTTTTTAGGGGTGATTGCTGGAAATAAAATTGTCTGATGTGTAATAGCAAGTTTGAAGCACAAAGGGAGCACAGAGCTAGAGGATAGTCTTAGGAATGAGATAATCAGTGCCCAAGCTTGCCTGATGTTGTGTCCTGTTTTCAGAGACGTGTATAGTCAATCTGTAAGCTGGTGGCTCAGATTGTGATTATTCCATTCTTTCAGGATAGCAATAGTAGTATTATAGCCAAATGGGTTAACTCAGAAGAGGCTTTTATGAGTTGCATTTTTAGCAGTTGGGAGCTATAGCCTTGGGTGACACTGCTTAGTATCACAAGTAACATAAATTTCTAGACTTACTGTTTTCCAAATAATTGTCTGGCATCCTCTGGCATGAAAATCAAAGCCATGGTATTGTTTGTAATAAATAAAGTGTTATTAAATTAGCGGTCTGATGAGATAAAGTAAGATAAACAATATCAAGTTTCATTGTCTGAAATAGGGACTGTTTTCTGAGTGTACTGGAGATAGTAGATAATCTACTCATGGGTATTCACCACCCACTGTAGTCGAACTCTGTGCTGATCAGAGGCAGAGATGTGGGACGTGCAAACATCAAACGAAAAGTTGGATTGACCATACATAGCTTGAGGGTAATGTCTGCTAACATATCAGTGGGCCAAGAAACATCTGATATCTATCAAAATTGCTGATCTTATTAGATATTTAAATGTGCTAATAGAATAATTGAACTAAGAATATTTTTTTCAGTGTATTGCCTTTAACATTTATGATTTTTTTTTACAAATCTGTATTCCTTTGTATCATTCCTGTTTCTTTTAATACAAATGCATGTGTGAAGTCTGAAGGTTGCACATCTGTTTCAGAGAAGCAATATGGAAATAATAGGCACCTTCTCAAATTCATGAGATCCAATACCACTTCTAATTGCAATTATACTTGAAATGCTCAAATGGTGAAGGTAATTTTAGTCATTTCAGTATGCATTTTAACCTCTGTGCATGTTTTAAAAAATAATTGCTATACTTTAAAATTGTATATTAGGTAGGAAACCTCGGGAAAAAGAGTTTCCCCCTAATTCTGGCAAGTTCTTAGAGAAATTCCACGGGTCTGTTCTTTTTTTATACAGAGTTTAAACTTAAACTTCAAAGTATAGAGCAGCTGTTGACATAAAGGAATGTATAGAGATAGAAGTGTTTGCCATCATTGCAAGAGTACTCGACTTTATCAGCATTGCATTGAGTTTGTGTAAAATGGTAGTGGTTTAAGATGACCATCTGAAGGCTTCAGAGTAAATAGTCCTCCTCTAGTTTGGTAATTAAATGTATTTTTTTTACAGTTGTTTATATCCTGTAGATGGAGCTCGGGCACTACACATTTCTTGTTACCAGCTTTAAAAATGTTCAGTGCTTCTTGTTTGCAAGACATGCAGTGTGGAGTGAAGTACAGTTGACTGCAGTTTTTCACTGTACAGTCAACAATTTCAGTTGCATCCTTGTAATGGAAGTGTTATTAAATAGCAATATGGAATAAGTGCCTAGAATAGCTAGATGAAGAAGAGAAGCTGTCTTCTTTTTGAGTAGTTAACATCATTTAAATTTAACTCTGTGTTTCCTGTTGTATATATTTCTCTTACTTTGATTTTTACTTTTTAGTTAAAAGACAAGATGAAATAACTTGGACAAATAACTTGCATCCCCACAGTCCTTCTTACAATAGTAATTCTAGGCAGGAATTCAAGTTCATGCTAAGTCCATTTCAGACCAGGCAGTAAAAATTGCCTGTAGTTAAAAAACCGTAAAATTTTCTTAGCATCTGAATAAATACTGATACACTGAGCACACAAGTTTGCTATTCTAAAGTGCTCTCGTAGTACTGTGGTATGGAAAAAACGAAGGTGATTTTATGTTATCACATGGAAGTCTTTTAAAAAAGACCTTTAAATCAAAGCTTCTTTTTCCTCTATATATCTGCTGTTGCTTTAAAAAATTACTTGGATATTTTGTATTCACAAATTAATAATATTTGTTAGAATATGTTGTTGTAAATGCATTTACTGTGCACTTGTGCTCATAATGCAGGCATTATAGTGAAAAGTAGTAAAAATAATTTTGGAGACTCATAATTGTACAGTGGAAGAATTCTTGTCATTCTTGTCATTGTTGAAAATCTATAACTTCTTATAAATAAGTTGCATTTCTGTGCATCTATGGGGCTGAGACTGACGTCATACAAATCTGCTGACTGTAACCTTTATTGCGGAGTGGCTGGTGTCATTGCAACACTGCTGTATGTAATTTTTCAAATGCTGTGGAAATCCTCTGACTGGAGGATGTTGCAAATTTTGCACCCCTTTTCACAAAAGGCAGTGATCACAGGGAGGATTCAGTTAGCCTCACTTTGATTCTAGAGCAAATCACAGGTAGGTCCTCATGGAAGCTATTTCTGGGCAAGTGAAGGAGAAAGTGGCTGGAAATAGTCTAAATCTGTGCTACAGACTTAGCAAAGGCAAGATGAGATGGCAGTGGATATCATCTGGTTTGAGCATGAGGCTACAGTAGATGAGTTTCTGAGGTTCCTTCCAACCTGAATTCTTCATGATTTGGTGGTTTGTTGTTTTTTTTTATTTTATCTCCCCCCTTAGACTCTGCTGAAGTCCGGAAAAAAGAAGTTCAGCAGCTCTTTAGTCATTTTGATTTTTTGTAATTAAGTTACTTGTACATGTATTTGGGTATTTTATTATGCTTCTACTTATTTAAACTTTATCCAGTATGTCATGATGTATTCAGGTAGCTACTTTTTTTGTGAATGTTGACTGACTGTAAGTATAGCAATGTGATGTCAATACCATGTATTTAGAGCTACTTATGTACTTTGAAATGTGAAGGTTTATCTGTTTCTGTATTGAATTATTTCTTCACAATAATTACTATTTCAAATTCATTAACTGTACTTTTAATCCTCCTAGTATTTTTTAAACCAGCTATAACTTGCTGTAAGGCCTGTTCAACAACAGAATTTGTCTTCTGATTTTTCAGTTTAGCATCAGAAAATACTAATTTTATGTTAATAAGTCTATCTGTTGAGCTCCTGAGTAGAAACTCTCTTTGCAACTGACTTCAAACTTCACTATACCTATAGAACCTGCTGCTGTTTTCATACAGCCAATTCAGGTGATTTGTTAATAGTATTTTAAATCAAAGGAGACCATTAGATAAACTGTGTATTTCATGCCATAATTTACTGCCAGTTACCCCTTCACTGAACTTACTGTTTGGCTACAGCTGAACAGGGAAGACATTCAAACATAATTTGTAGGTATCAAGAGAGTGTAGTTCAGTCGGTATTTAGGCAGGGAGTGTAGTCTGTTGCAGTATTTAGATACATTGCTCCTAGCAGTACCTCCTCCAGTTTTACATTTTAATTTGTCTGCATTTAGATTATAGCCAATGAATTTTTTTTTCTGGTGCCTTTGTCTGAAATTCACTGCAGTATGCTATATTTTTTCTTACTTCAACTACTTAAATGGTAATTAAGTCCTTTTGATAAGCTGTACATGTTGAGTTCTTTCAGTATTTCACTGGAAGACATTTTTTCCAGTCCTCACATAACTTTATGGCTTGGGTTTTTTTCCTTCTCCAATTTTTCAACATTCTTTAAAGCACTTTAATCATTAATCTCTTACTAGCCTTGATAGTGCAGAGAGCAGCAGCTCTTTTTTTCTTACTTCCATCTCTCTGTTCATTCATAGATTGACCATGTCAGTCCTCTTGCTGGTATTCCACCGATACACTTACATTGCTAGGTCTTTCCAGATTCTTTTCAGTCATCACTCTCTGAGAACTAGTTTTTCATTTTGTACACTTATTCTGTTTTTTATTTTCTAGATTGTGGCAATTAGCTGTCTTTGGTTTTTGTTTTATCTAGCAAGCACAGGTTTCCCAGTTGTTCTTATATGAGAATTTGCTACTCTGACAATTCGTGTGATTTGCTACTAGTGGATTTAGTATTCTATTCCCTGGAGTGAATAGATATATTTCTAGCCAGTGGTTAATGTGTCATTGACAGCTGTTTTAAGCAGTAACTTTGTAGTCCAATTCTTGGAGGTGGTCTTTCCACATGCTTTGTTGTGCTAATTTTTTTTAAGGACTTCCTTACTTGTAAGTACTAGGATGAATGTTTTCTTGGTTTATTTAAGCTGACTCTAAAATGAGCCAAGTTAGCAACCAATCAGGAACTCATGCTGAATTCTGCTAAGAAACTCCCCAATGTCAGAATCAATACTCTGAAGCCTTTTGGGTTTTGACTAGTGATTTTTCTGTGAGAAAGTTTTATTGGATTGTATTCTAACTTTCTTCAAGAAGTAGCTTTTTGTGTGTACAGTACAAGATTTTTTTTAAAAAAGGTACACTGAAATGAAATTGATGTAAATTTAATAAAATTGATGTAAAATTTATTTAACTGTTGAGATGAGCACATGTAAACTGATTAGTTTTCATTTTTGGATATGTAATGAAACTAATAACTTTAGCTGCAGTTCATTATAATACAGACAAACCTATTGCCCTTTTATCATGACCCCTTAAATTGAGATTCAAAAAGTCTTTGCTGAAGTCCATAAAGTACACGGTTTTAGAATAATGAAAAATACCTGTTAGATGCTAAAAAAATAGAAGAAAAAAAATCCTGTCAAGTTTATATCACTAGATATACTGTACTGCTGCAAAGGATTATTGCATGAGATTGCCTTGACAGTTGTAATTTCTCCTGCTCTTGTATTTTTTTCATTTTTTTCATATGTTATTATGCTGCCTACATTTTGAATTTAATTTTCCTGGAAGTTTTGGATTCTTACATGTGAATGGTGCAGCTGGAGGGAGGGGATGCCATACAGTGGGACCTTGACAGGCTTCAGAGGTGGACCAGTGTGAACCTCATAAAATCATAGAATGTTACGAGTTGGAAGGGATCTTAAAGATCACCTAGTCCCAGATCCCTATGCTGTGAGCAGGGATACCTCCCAGTAGACCAAGCTGCTCAAGGCCTTTAATGCTGTCAGGGTTGGGGCATCCACAACCTCCCTGTGCACCCTGTTCCAGTATCTCAGCCCCCGTAATGAGGTAGAGTTTGGATTATTGTATGTGACAAAGTAATGAAGTTATTCCATTATTTGTGACTTGACTTTGCAGCATAAGAATATAGAAAGCTGCTGCCCACTTGTCAAGATCAACACATTCTCCGGGATCAGCATATTCTCTGTAGTTTTAGGTGCTTCTACATACAGTCCTTGCCACACATATGCCAAACTCAGCTTGAACTCAAGAGTTCAAGGGACATGCTTGAAGTGTTGGGCTATCTTTGAAGAATTTTGGAGATTATGTCAGAAATTAAGTAGACAAAATAATGGCCTAAGAACTACTATCATAGCCCAATACCTAGTTGACATTGAAAGTGCATTGTAATGGTTCTGATTTACGTATACTTCCAGTGGTTTGCAGATAAAACTCTCCTGAATTCTGAATACGTTTAAAACTGTGTTGTCTGAGAGAACGTGTCTTGTATTTTGTTGCCATGGCTATGATATGCAGAAGTGTGTGAGCTGGAGCTACCTGAACTTTTTTTTTTTTGCCTGTGGTGTTGAGAAGAAACATAAACACAAATTGGTGAGAATTCAGTGTCTAGGTGGTAATGATAGTCATCTGAAAATGGAATATACTTTGATGTATTCTTTTAAATCTAAAAGAATTATTTCTTTCAAAACACAGTTTGGTTGAGTGTGTCTAATTAATGTAGTAGCTCTTCTGAGTTTCTGCCTCTCAAAACTATCAATATTTGACTTCCATAGATTTTTAATTTATAAACTGAATTTTTTGTTTGAGAGTTTTTAAGGTTCTGTGAAGGTGTCTTTATACACTAGATTGCAGAACAAGAATATTAGGTATTTTTAAGATGCCCTGCTGGATCTGGACCATGGGTGATGTTAAACTAGAAAATCACACACCCACAGGTGCACTATAGAAGTAAGAGGAAAAAGGAAGAGAATCAGTGCTATATATTTCAAGAGTGTCTGAAAGAAGGGAGATGGTTTTAGAGTATTTTGGTTATATTGATATCCTAATTTTATAATTACGTCATACAGAGAGTCACCCACAGGCCATATATCGTCTTACAGTCATACCTACCTACACATCCGATGTTTATTTTGTTAACGCTTCCACGTTACTTTATGTGTATTTTGTATGTTTTGAATGACTTGTCTTAGCATACAAATTCAGTAAGAACTTGAAACCATATTGCTGATTTATAAATTGCCATTTATCCAAGTCATATGGAAATTGCTTACTTCTCCAAATGTTCACATGACTCAGCGATTCCAGTAAAATTCACATTTAAGCCAGTGAAGTTCCTTTGGACTGAAATTTGACAACTGTTGTACAGCATGAAGGATAAAGGGAAGGAAGGAATATTTTGTCTAAAAAGACAGAAAAAGTCCTTACCCTTGGGTTTGAGTAACTTTTTTTTCCATAAGGCTGTCTCAAGAGATTGTCATCTTGTGTTCCTGTCTAATTGACCTCCTTTTCTAGCCAGTTTTTACTCAAGTGTTAACAATTGTTTGAGTTCCTTGTAAAATAGATTGCTTATACAGTAATCAAAATTTTAAAAAAGTCAGCTACAAAATCGGAGCCAGAAGTCCGCTGTCATAGACAAGAGACATTTAAGCAAGGAGAAAGCGTGTGTGACCTTCTATCCCCAGTACAGTGTATAAAAGATAGCAGTCTTAACAGTTCAACGGGAACAGCCTCTTGCTGGGACTAGAATATTGAATGATACTTTTGCTTTACTCCATTTATGTTTTATCATTTGTTATTAGTTTTTTTCTCATCTTTTCCACTGATATCGTAGCACAAATGCTTTTTAAAGTACACTTAATTGATATTTTCTTTTGCTTAACATACTTCTTTTACTCAGTACATGAGGAATCGCTCACTTTGTCCTATTTTTCTTGAAAGATAGCAATAATAGTTGATTTAGCTAGTTGTAATGTTTTATATTTTATCCATTTTTCGTTAATACTATTCATAAGTTACTTTTTGACTGATGGGGTTCTCTATTGTCTCAGAAAATTAAAATAATTATCTACTTATCCTTTGGTAAAAATGAATTCTTGAGTTATTTGTAAATTTAAGAAGCTAGTGTAATTCTTTTTATTTGCTTTTATTTAATTTTGTTCAAGAAATTCAGTGTTGCAGACATGTATTACTGACATATAGAAAAGAAAGATTACTTCAGAATTGTTCTTAGAAATATTTTAGTTTTCTGAACAAGACTGGTAGTGTTATCCTTAGTGCTAAGGATTGCATGATTCTATTATTCTTTTCAAAGTAATGTAGATTTTTCTGCCTCCTTTACCTTAATAACATTCATTTTAAAGAAAAAATAATCCCAGACATACTCTTTGTAGAGTTAATGATTGGCAGTAACTTAAAAGCAGACTATACTATGTTAAACACAAACCCAGATTGTTTGGGCACAAAACTCAGAATCCCAGCACTAAGATTTTTCTTGGCTAAGCATCAAAGCATGTTAATAGGTATAGTGTTAGCCTAGGACAAAGACGGGATTGTTACTGTGGTATATTTCATCCTGCTGCTACTTGGCAAGTCTCAGTGTATTTTTAGGTGAAGTTTGTGTGTGCGTTTGTCTAGTCACCTGGAAAAAAGGATGCGTAGATGACCCGTGAAAATGCAGTTAGCATGATGGAAGGTGAGAATGTGTAATCCTTATTATACAGTGAATTGTTAGCGCTATACTGTGGGTAAGATACCATTTCAAAGAGCTGGAGTGTTCTCAGTTGTTTAGCTGCGCATGTGATTTTTTTTTTTTTTCTGGTAACGTAACAAGACGGATTTAGCAGTGGTGTAGCCATGTACTTTTTAATTGCTAAATGTTCATGCTCTGTTTGCTTTCTTTGTTTCAACAGGGTTCAGTAGCATGGGAAAAGACATTAGAATGCATTTTTTGTAAATACAAGTGGTACATCTTAAAGCAGTACTGCAGTGAAGGATCACGGCAGTATGTTCAAATATTTTCTTTAAATATCACATCTGCTGTTTGACTCCAGATAGTCAATCTATACTATAATTCAATATTTAATTATTTTTGCATGCCTTACTATATAGTAAAATATGTCATTCATATTTTTATGTAGTGTAGGACAAATTATATTTGTTATCAGAATCTGGTTGTGGAATCTGGTTGTGAAATTCAGTTGTTGCCTAAAAAGTTATGTTATATTTTGATAGTTATTGGTTAATAGTAGCAGTTGATAGATTAGTAATAACCAAATAAATTCCAAACTTTGTGTGCTGAATCACAGAATGGATAAGGTTGAAGGATAGAACAGTCACCTCCCTGCTCAAGCAGGGCCATCCTAGAGCACTTCAATAAATGTCTCCTCACGATGGTTTTCTAATAATTGTAAGCATGAAAAACAATTTATTTTAGATGTTTTAACAGAAATGTTACCTGAATATTATCACCACAAGCAATTGTATTGATAATTTCTGCAAAAGTTCTAAGATTAATCAAGACTATAAATAGAATTTGTGTCACCAGGGATAAAGAAAACCTAACTGGAATCATTATAAGGGTGTGTCTGCTTTTAATGAGAAGAAGCTATTTATCTAATGAAAATGGAAAACATCCAAAAGCCCTGGAGTTTGAGAAGATAAAGCAAAAAAGGCTACTAGGATCCTTTAATCCAGTGTTTTATCTAATAGAGCACACAAGACTCTCTTAAATTCTTTTATCTCATCTCTTGGTGGAAAAGAAATCCTTTTTTAATGTAGAGATTATTGCTGAAATACATCCCACTAAAATTTTCTTTGGTAAGTACCTTTCTTCTTTAATAAATAAAAATGTTGTTACTTTTCAGTCTTCCTTTTGGCTCCTCTTAGAGCCATTAGACTTTTTTTCACTCACCTGCTAGCCTGTTTTTTAGCATGTCTTCATTTGCAAGTTATTCCAGATCTCTCTTGGACTTTGATACATCAAGTAGATTAAGATTTAATCTTCTTTTGTGGCATTTTACTGTTTTCCCCAGTCTTTTTTGTGTGTATACTTGGTCAGAAATTATGCTATGTTTTCTTCCTTCACACAAGTAGTAGAAATAATTTTTTCATGGTCCTAAGTTACTAGCTTTGTTGTATTTGCTCAAGAACACTTTATCAATGTCAGGCATATAATTATCTGATATATATTTTCTCATTATAAATAATGATATAACACTACAGTTTCCCCTTCCCCTGCAGCTCTAGATTTTTTCCTCCTATTTTATTCAAAACCAGTGTTCGCCATTGTTCACAAGTCCCTGTAAATATATTCTAAAAAACACTTAAAAGCAATTTGCCCTGTTACTTTTTTTTTCCTGTTCCTTATTTTTAGTGGATTTTCTTTCTGTTTTAGAATAACTCAGGAAGACAGAAAAATGTCATCTTCAGATGTCATATCTGGCTTTCTCAGAGAACAGAAAGAGCTATTAAATCTTTTTTTTCCCCCCTCTACATTTTAGGTACTTTTCCTTTCTTTAGGCTTTAATCCCTCACATAAAAAAAATTTAGAATTGTAGGGGGTTTTCTGTATACGTTCAAAGATGAATATCTATATGACTTCACCTGTATTTGTTGTCATAAATAAATAGACGGCTATTTAATGATCAGTTTTCTATGTCAAAATATTTTTACATCATTGAAATAATATCTGAGGCCAAGTTAAGATTTTTTTTTTTCCTGTTTTGTACAGTTTTTTAATTCAGGCCTTTGGCAGCAAATTACAGATAACCAGCTTTATAATAACCCTTTATTCTGTACAGCCTTGTATTTTCCTGAAGCTTGAATAGAACATTAAAGCTACTGGTAAAATCAAAGTATCAAAGTCAAATATACTATGTTTAAGGCATCTTTTTAAATAAAATTTTTATTAGAAAATAGTGTGGGGGTTTCTTGTATGTTTAAAGTTGAAAAAAGTCCTGTCTATGAATGAGCACCTGACAGAAAACTGATTTGGTGAATTCATGTAGTTGCTTCTCTGGAGAATGCCATGATAAAATGGTCTTTGTTCCAAGCTGCCTTTACTAATAGCTAGACCAGGTACTGCCATTTTCTGTACAGCATGGCATTTTGTAGAGACTGCTTTTGTTATCAAGGAGGTGTAAAAAGTTTGAACTAATGCTACAGGATGGCTACCCCGTCAGCTTGTTAATCCCAGGGATATTAGCATATTCAAGCTCCTGACATGAGGGAAGAACTCCAATAAAACTCTGTTAACAGCGGTGGGACCAGCAGTTCAAAATACACAATTTCATGGAGTTGGGCTCTAGCATATAAATTTTCATTTTACAGTTTGCTGCTTTCCCTATGGAAAGGGAAAGATTTCCTCATCCCAGAGCTCAGACAATTAATGCTACTGCCTCTTCACTCTCCAATAAATTAGGGGGATTTCTTTGAGGCATGAAAGAGAGAGGGGTCATAAAACTGAGCAGAAGAGAATTATATAGAATACTGCCATGCTGCATTATTCTTGCCTGGCCATTTCTAGCTAAGGGGCCTTACAAAAGAAAGAC
>JAWMRA010000090.1:49593878-49606215 GCA_035584735.1 Pseudotriccus pelzelni | reverse complement strand
TTTTGTGCCTTGATACAGAACTGTGGCTTAACTGTCTGCAAAGAGAACTTGGTTTTCGAAGTTGTATAAACCATGTTACTACAATGTAGAATGAAAATTTCAAAATCCTGCCCAGCCTATCAATTCACGTGGAGGCAGTTTGAGTGTTCTTGCACATGCTCTGAGAGTTTGAGTTGACCATATTGGACCACATGGTGGTGTGTGGAATCACCATGACTTACTGAGTCTTCTGTGAAATCTGGTCTGCACCCAGCTATTTCTCCATAGTTCTTAGAACCCTCCAGAATGTGGAGGCTTTACTTGGAACATACTGAGACAAAGTGGGATTTATATCCTTACCTGGAGGAAGGAAGAGGGGGGAAGCAATCAGCAAAACCAACCAACCAACCAAAAATTAATTCCTTATTAGAAAATTAAAAGAAAAACACAGTAAATATAACAATGCAATTCTCTTTGCCTTTTTCATTAGTTCTCTTTTTGGCTCATTGTGTACTTAAAAATCTGTGATCCTCTCAGTGAAAGGGTTAATGCACGTTGTTTGACAACTTCCCAAGTTGGAGAACAGCAAAGCATACCATAGTCACAGTTGGATAATTTCACAATAAAATCACTTTTTAATGAGAAGTATATCAGCAGCGCAGACCTTTTGAAGTTCTTATTAAGTTTGGCCATACTGAGCTCATTGATGGAAAAGCATTATTTGCTGAACAAGCTTTGTGCTTAAGACTGGAAGTCACTGTTACGTCATTTCTTGGTTAATTGGCTGCACCTGTCACTTGTTAACAGCTCTAATCCAGTGGTCTCTGAACCACGTGTGGAAAGGTCAGCAGGAGCAGGCGTTGAGTCTGGTGCACTGCAAAACATTGTTAGAGGTAATGGTGGTTTGGCAACCTGTAGCGCTTGTTAAATTCAAATTGTCACTTTTCAGCTCATGACATGAGCTTCTCAAAATGAGAATGTTGCAAATAACTAGAAGATAAAGTCCATAGTTCTTTTGCTTTGAGGCAATGCTTTGTTAAGAACACGGGATTTTTTAAGAATGTATTAGTTTGTGAGTTTTTCTTTTGTAATGAAAAATTCTTTACAACTTTGTTCTTAAAGTTGGAATTTGTTGTGAGTTTTAAAACATGAATATAAAATTAATATGAAGCCACTCAAAATATATCCAGCTATCTATATGTATGGATGCACACAGGTGTATTCATTGGTATTAAGATGTCCTTTCCATATCACAGAGTTTGGGCCCTCAGCAGTGTCAGATGTGTGTCACTGTGATGCCTTTTATCCTGTACTCGTAGCTGAGGAGATTGAATTTTCAGTATAGTTATTATATATGGGTAATCGTGTTGGTGCTATGTAAGCTATCTTTTAACTCTGTGTGTTTTTCAGCTAGTTAAATAGTTTGAGTCCTGCAATACATCTGAAAAATTGTCACTTTCAACATATGTTGATATTGTACCTGAATTTTAAGAGTACATCTAAGTATCTTGGACAGTAGAATTTGAGATAACTTGTAGTTTGCTTTTGGGTTTTTTTATACATTGGATAGTAAGCAAGTTGCTAAACTTGTTTAAACAATTTGAATAAGTTTACTGAACTTATATTGTATTGTATTGAATCTCTTGTAACATTCTTTATTAAATAGGAATGTTCTTGCTAGAAGTTACGATACCATAGAATGGCTTGGGTTGGAATAGACTTTTAAAGGCTATCTAGTCTAACCCCCCTGTGATGGCTCGGGATATCTTCCACTAGATCATTTCCTCAGAGCCTTGTCCAAGTTGACCTTCAGTGAGCCCTGGGGTTGGGACATCCACTGCTTTTTATGGACAACATGTTTGTGTTTCACAACCCACACTGTAAAAAGTATTTTCCTTATATCTGGTCTGAATCTACTTTTAGTTTAAAACTATTACCTCATCACAACAAGTCCTGCTAAAAAGACTGTCCCCGTCTATTTTATAGGTCCCCATTTAGTATTGAAAGGCTGCAGTAAGGTCACCCCAGACCCTTCTCTAGGGTGAACAACCCCAACTCTCTCAGCCTTTCCTTACTGGACAGGTGTTTCAATCCTCTGACCATCTTTATGGGTCTCTTCTGGACCCATTCCAACAGATTCATGTGTTTCATGTGCTGAGGACTCCAGAGCTTGATGCAGCATTCCAGGTGGGGTCTCACCAGAGCAGAGGAACTGAATCTCCTCCCTTGGCCTGCTGGCCACACTACTTATGATGCAGCCTAGGATACAATTTTCCTTCTGGGCTGCCAGTGCACATTGCTGGGTCACATCCAGCTTTTCATACACCAGAACCCCAAGTCCTTCTTGGCAGGGCTGTTCTCAATCCCTTCATTCCCTGCCTGTATTGATACTGGGGCTTGTCTTGACGTAGGTGCAGGGGATGGACTCACTTCTCAAGCTTATCCAGATCCATCTGGATGGCATCTTTTCCCTCAGACATGTCAACTGCACCACTCTGCTTGGTGTCAGCTGTGAACTTGCTGAAGGTACACTTGATCTCACAGTGTACTTAATTGATTAAATTATTAAACAGTACTGGTCCCAATATAGACTGCTGAGGGAAACCACGTCACCAGTCTCCACCTGGACATTAACCCATTGACCACAACTTTCTGGATGCCACCATCCAATTAATTCCTCATATGCTGTGCAGTCCACTTATCAAATCCCTAAATCTCCAGTTTACAGAGAATGATGATGTGAGGCACTATGTCAAAGGCCTTGCTTGTGGTGAGGCTGTGCTGACTGCCTTGAAACACCATGTGCCTTAGTATAGCATCTGGGAGGATCTGTTCCATGGTCTTACCAGGCTCAGGAGTGAGGTTGACAGGCTGGTAGTCATCAGGGTTCTCCTTTTACCCTTTTTAAAGATGTTTCCCTTATTATTATTGTTAGTCTTTGTGTCCTTTGCTATGTTTAGCTGCAGCCAGGCCTTGACCTTTCTGACTCCATCCCTACACAGCTGGGCTGCATCCCTATATTTTTGCAGGATATCAGTCCTGCTTCCACTGCCTATGCTCTTATTCACTGTGCTTAAGTTTGACCAACAGGGCTCAACTCATCCATGCCAGTCTCTTGCCTTCCTTTCCTGATTTCTTAAACCTGCATTTGAGAGCTCATGCACTCAATGGAGTGTGTCTTTAAAGATCTGCCAGGTCTGGTCTGCACCCTGTCCTTGACAGCAATTTCGCAAGGGACCCAATTGAATAACGCCCTGAACAGTTGGGATTTTGTTTTCCTAAAATTCAGAGTCCAATTTTCCTCAGGACTGTGAACTACAGCAGTGCATGATCACTTCAGTTCAGGCTGCCTCCATTATGGATGTTGCGTTGATGACAATCAAATCAAATATCACATCCCCTCTTATAACAACGGTTTAATAGAGATGGCCTGCAGTAGATCATTATGTTTACATAATGTATTTAAGTTGAATAGAGTACTCTTTAAATATTGTACCCTGGCTACCTGTCTTTAAAATTTCATACAGTGCAGTTAAGCCAGTAAATAAAGAGTCCTGCCTGGATGAACAGGTGAATATGTACCTTTTCAGAGGATAGAACAGATTTGTTCTTTCTGTAGGCCCTTTATAGAATCTTAAATTTTTCCTTGAGCTTTTCAGTGGGAATTTAAGTGGATTTTGTTCAAATTTGTAAGCTTTATGGGACAAGATTAGCTGCTATGTCCTGTCACTGGAATTAATATTGAAACTATAATCTGATCTGACCTAGATGGCTGCTGGTTTTCCTTTAGCATGTGTGGATGGTCCAAATGAAGATGCTTTAAGTATAAATGTCATCTCTATCTTTCCTCTGAATTTGAAATTAATTCGTCTCCAAAAATAAGGAGAAGAGGATGGATGAGAACAAGGGGTGAGGAACGTCATTAGTAAAAGGCAAGAAATTAAGAGTCATAAAAATGTGATAGACAAAACCAAAGAGATTGAAGACATGAAAAGAATATGAGGTCCTGGTCATATTCTTCCTCTAGGTCAGCAAGGAACACATGAAAATGTGTGGTGGTTAGGGGGTTGGGAGGGAATGGAAAAGGAAATGCAAATGACTGGCAGGATAAAGTAAGAATGGATAGAGATAGTGGAGAATCTGATTGCAGTTTGTTCTCATTCTCTTTCTCATATATATTGTTCTGAATGAGTCACACGGCCCCTTGGGCACAGGAGTCAGATTTCTTCAGAGGATGGTGTAAGTTGGAGGGTTTTCATGATTGAATTAATATTTGAATAATATTTGAATATTAATTGTGAGATCGTAACATCTAGTTTGGAAGTTGTTGGTTGTGTATGGAATGGAAAATATTTCTGAATGCATGTGGATTAAATACTAATCTAGTACAGTGTTAATGTTTCATTACTTCCAAAATAATTCATCAAGAAGTAGCAGTGACTTTATATACAACATGTCATTGTCACAGAAATGGCATTGTGGCAGTATTCTCTTTTTAAGTATATGCATACCGTAATTCATTGTAGATGGAGTAGACAATAGTGAGTGAAACATCTATGCCACTTTTGCTATGGTAGAAGATACGGTCCATGCTGATGTTACGGGTAAATTTTACTTCAGTAAGATAGCATTCTAAAACAAGTTGCACTGTTTCAGTGACTAGAGCACAAAATGGGGAAAAAAACAACTTTTATTGTGAATTGAAGTCAGCAGTTGCATAATCACCTCCAGGAAAAGAGGATGGTCTTAATATGTCCACCTTATTCTGACCTGCAATTTTTTATTTTTATTTTTTAAAATATTACTTTTAATGCATATTATCCTTGAAATGCTCAAACTGACAGTTTTTTCATTACTTACATATGGATATTAATTGGAATATACTTTGGCATATTCTGATATAATATTCTATTTTTATAATAGTACAAATTTCATATTGTTTCATAGATGCTGTAGGTGCTCATTCTTTTCTTACAATTCAGCACTGAGTGTTTTACTGTTCATTCACGGTAGTCTGAGACAAATAGATACCAAACTATTTCTTAGGTATGTTCAGTTTGCTAGCTGTTATAATTACAAAATAAGGTATCTGAAACTATCCATTTTGTTAAAATGCCCAAAAAAACCCAGATGTCAGTCATCTAAAATGTGTATTTTCTGTCACGGTTATATGTTTGAAGTTAAAGTTACCTTTTATCAACAAAGTGTGTTTTTCTTATCTGCAAAAATAAGTGTTTAAATGAAAAATAAACCTTTATTTGCTTAAAATAGCTGTAATTTTTATGTCACGGTATCTCTTCTATTTCATAGTAAGTATGATATCTTATGATAATTATTTTTAGTGGAAAAATTAACTGAATTTGACAGTAATCTTCAGTTGGTTTAAAAGTGTGAACATTGAATTAAAAAAAAATTTTTTTTTTAAAAACCAGTGCATGAGCCAGTGAAAACAGTCCTTTTAATTAAAGCTGTTGGATTTTGTTAATACTACTTCTGCTCAGAGAAAAAGAATTGTAGTTGGTGGAATGTTATCAGAATTTTAAAGCATTCTTAAGACGCTGTCTTATACCTTTCATGTATAACTGAATTCAAACCTCTTTGAAAAAAATACTTATAGCTACTAAGAAACAGTCATCATATTGCTTTTTGTGTTAATAAAAATCCAGTGATATTTTAAAGGATTATTATTGTTATTATTATTATTAATATAGCAACTGTTTATAATTTGATTTTTGTTTGGCGTATCTGTAACAAAAACGATCCAATTTTTTAGTCACATAATATATATTCATCTCCAGGTCAGTTCTACGGTCTGTCCCTCGAATCCTGTCTGTAATTTGTATGATCAGAGGTTTCTCCTGTGAAATTTTTAGTGGCCAGACAAAAGTAAATAGTTTAACTTGTTCAAAGGCATAAAAGTACTTTTATTTTGCATCTGCAAAATTTTATCTGCGGTCTATCCGTTGCAGAATTATTATTATAAGGTTATAACAAAGCTTTGTACTTGTATTCATTTTCTGATGGGAAGTTTAAAGGATTAAGCAGTTGTTTTCAAAACTGTGTCACCAGTAAGACTGTACAATATTGGTGAGGGAAAAATGTATTCGTGGATGTCTGTTTTCATTCAAGCACTTCCTCCACAAATTCACTGCCCAGTAACCTTTAGGCTCACTTTTGTTTTTTCTTTGACTGCTGAAATGGTAGTTGCAGGCTGTTGGCAGAAAAGAATGGTTTTGAATGGTGGCTATTGTTCTATTAACATTAGAACCCTCTGGCTAGAGGCTCAGCAAGAACGCCTGCTAAGATAAAGTGACAATGTTGTCTCCTGTTCATGGGAATAACTTGCTGATAAACTATGACAGTACAAAAAGCCCTAAGAGCTCAGAATGGGAAAAGCTGTATTAAATTTCATATATTGCTGAGAAGAATTCTTAGTAGCCAGTTCAGGAAGTAGGAATGCTAAGTGCATCTTTCACAATAAATCTTACTTATTTGTACTGTTTTGATTTATAAAATAATTCTTGAAACAATTACAAATCATGAAGTTCTGTTTCTGTCTCTGTATTTCCATGTTATTTTTTTGATGCCAGAACAGGTAACAAATCTGGCAAATGCCATAAACTAGCTTAGTGATGATGAGTATTTAAAGCATGACCTAAAAATCTGAAACATAGAGTGGTGACTGAATTACTTACCAAAAATTAAAATTTATTTGGCAATTGCAGATAATCATCAGGAGGTCTGCAGTTTTGCAGGCAGGATTAATTTACCAATCTCTCTTTTATCACTCTCTTACTTACACTCCCAGCTCCTGCTTGTGCATTTTTACCATTTACTGTGCGCACTTCTTCCAGCCTTCATCAGAAGACCACTGATTTATTTCACTTTCCTGTAAGAAAGTTAACTGAGCAAAAGCCATTAAAAGTGTTATTTTGGAAAGGGAGTAAGTCTGCCATTACTAGATATAATGAGAGAGAAAGGAAGGGCAGATTAGGAGGGAAAAGTAGTGCAATACCTTCTGTTTTCAGTGTCAGTGGACTATTAAATCAGCTGGACTATTCATGAGAATTTCATCTATGCATACTGGTAAATCTCAGTTTCTGTAGAATTCCACAGTGTTTCCTTCCAGCTGTTGAACTGCATTAAAGCATGTTCAGTATTTTCCTATTCTTTTGATCTTTGCCTTTCCAGTAAGTCTGTGTTAGGTACAGGTAGTCTTGTTACTTAACTGTTGATGAGCAAAGTGGACTCTTGTGCTGTTATGGTAGATCATATTTTTTGGAAAAAAAAAATGAAATAATGTGATTTATGTAGAATTGGTACTATAGCAGCACTGACCATAGAAAAGAAGGGCCAGGTTATTTTGGTGCAGGAACCCCCAACTTAAATGATATGTATAGTTTTCTCTCCCTTCTCTCTCTGCCAGTCTTGAACTAGTCCTGCAGTAGTAAAAGGTAATAGTATTAAATTATTTTAAAACTTATTTCTTTATTGCCATTAGAATTTGAGGGACATAATTTTAAGAACCTGAGGCCTTATATTCTCTTGCAGCATGTTGCGAATAAGTTTTCCACTTTGATATGAATGAAAAAGTACAACAGTGAAGATTGTATGGTCAATGTTTTACCACTTCTTCCACTAGTACGGTTTTTTCAATTGTGAGGAGGATAGCCTGATGTTTCTTTCTTTGTAACTTTCTGTAATTGATGAATCTGACATGCTGAATTCAAATACATCGTCAGATGCTTCCTCTCCTTGGGATGTGTTTTCAGGGACTTACATTCTGTTTACGTTTTTAAGTTCAGGTGGACTCAAAATTAATGGAAAAAGGAATTTTGGTAAGTTGATTTCCCTCTCTCCCTGAAAGTTTTTTAACAGAAAGCTAGAGAAATTACTGATTACTTTAAAGTTGTGGTTTCTTTTCTGTGGCATACCTACTGCTGTAGTAACCTGCCACTGTGTTATCCTGTTTTTCACATCTGTGTATTTCATTTCTCTCCCAGTTTTTTATCTGATCTACTTTGATCTCATGTTGAGCTTTGTCACAATTTAGGTTGTTTTTCTTTCTTCTGTGTCCTCTCCAGTTGGTGATAAGTTATAGTATCCATTGTCTAGACTGATTTAAGATTTTAGATGTGTGCTACGACAAATTCCTAAATATTTTCACTGGTTTGATTTTAGAGCAGCTTTTTTTTTTTTTTTTAATCGCAGAACATTTTAAAGCCTGATTTATTTCAGATTGATTTCTTGCAAAATATGCCAGAATGGAATTTATGTGCACCCAATGCTTTTTTCAGGCTCTAAGTGTTTCTAACTACATAAAACAGGGAATAAATTTCATGAATGAATGAACCATATTATGCCCTCCAACTCACTCTCCACAAGAAGAGTCTAGAGTTACATAAAATTTTTGCCAATCCATCAGTAAAACTGCATTTTGTCATGGATGTCAAAAGAGTGATGGATTCCATGATTTTCATGTTTTAAAGAAAATATCTATGATTTTTGACATTGTGGTTTTTTGCGTATGTGTGGGAGGATGTGATGGTAAACATTTTGAACCATTAACCATTTGCACTGAGAACTTTCAGGGCTGCCAAGTTAAGCTTTGAGCTCCATGGGAAGGAAGTGGAGAACAGAAGCTCAGCAGCAGTTCTGCAGTGACACATAGGATTAGGCATGTGAACTCTCAGTGAGAACTTCTAGTTCTTACAGAGGTAGTTACACATCCACTTCGTCAGGAGCGTAGAGGCTTTTTATACTGTTATTTAGAAAGGATAGTTAGAGCAAACTCCATTGTGCTTTTTGAAGGGTTTTGGCCTTTTTTAATGAAGAAGAGTACTTGAGTTTCTTAGTGTAAAAAAAACATGGCTTATGACAATTTGTACTGCATTGCTGCAGTTTTTAACTGCATCTCATGCTCTTAGCTTTTAAAGGGCTCAACATATGATTGTTGATTATAAACAATTGAATCAATTGCAATAAATGCTATTTTATGTTTTACTTCGAAAATATGATAAATTAGAATAGCATAATCATTCAGTTCATGGGTTTTGTGGTTCCTGAGTTTGACTGAGACTAAGGTTTGCAAATAACTTCAGGGACTTAAATTATAACTGCATTGGATTAAATAATAGTTTAGAAATTCAATTTATTTTTACCTTAAATGTGTTTGTCTATTTCACTTGTCTATATGCATGCGCTACTGCCTCACCATTTAATACTTAACAGATTTTTGGATGACAGATTGACTTTCAAATGCACACAAAAATAATATGCAGTTAAGCTTTGTACTACAAAGTAGACAGATTGGTCTTGAGAAGAGAAGTATTTGACATTTATGTGTGCAATGTTCATGTTAAACACTGCTTTTGCTAACCTGTAGCACTTCATAATCTGTCTTAAATGATTTGACTGAAAAGAGATGCAAAACCAGTTATGCTTAATCAAGAAGCATTTCAACTCATGCATGTTTTCTCTTAAAGGAGTCCATTTTGTTTTTTTGTCAGTGTAGGTAAACTGACTTTTGCAACTGTGTTTCACAGCAGAGTACAGGGAGCCTAGGCCAGGCAAGCTCCTACTTAATAGACCCAATGTCATTGAGGCATCAGGTCCTTTCAGAAATGTCCAGCAGTCTTCTTTGACTCAGAGTTACGATTACAGACCGGAATGTGTCAAATAGGTCATATTTGTACAGAAGAGGATAGGTGTTTTATCTGTTTATTTGAAAAGATTGTATCAGGCTTTTTAAAAAAGATTACTGGGCATTGATGAAATGTATACGTCAGGAGTGAGATGTAACCATCTGATTTAAGAAAATGAAATTTTCTTGCAGTCACAAAGACAAATATTTTTTACATACCCTTCATAGATTATGCAGAGCCTGTAACAGACTGGAAAGAGAGTATTTCCTTATTGGTCTGCATGTTTCTGACATTTAACTCAAGTAGCTGTGGTGTTTATTAAATTTGCCGGAATATTTGAGCTTAAATATTCTAAAACAGCTTTGGAAAGTACAGCATATCCAAAGGATTTTCCCTGTATTTTCTTTTCAGCTTTTTGTAGATAAATGTCCAAAATTACAATGTTAGAGCAGACCATGCTGTCTCCATATGGAAGTGAGTAAATGCTGCTTGATTCTGCCACCTTCATGCTAATCACTGTCCCAAGAGGATAGTATATAATGGAAACTTTGGTCAGATATTTTTTATTTGCACTTTTCATTTTTATGTAAAAGTCTGTATTCTGGTCTCTATATGAATCTTAGTTAACTTTGGGCACTATAGATCTTTGAATGCTTGTTAAGGAAATATGTTTATTTTGGCTACGGATATGGAAACGTGAATATTTCCTTTTTCCCATCATATAAACTAGTAATGGAAAAAAGTAGCATGGATTTTTGGACCTATTAGATCATTTAGTCTGACCTTCATTATACCATGGTTTGTCCCACTTACACTTTTTGTAAACCCAGTAATCCATGTGTTTTGAAGGTAGAATCTGTGTTCAGTTCCAGAATATATTTTGAAGAAGTGGCTATCATGATGTGAAGGCAAGAAAATATGAAGAATACACTGCATCTTTTGGTAGTTTCTTTTAGTTGAGTGGGTGTACCTCCTGTGAAACATTTGTGCCCATTTTGCTGCCAACAAATACATATTTTTGCCTTTCTCTGCTAAGGTTAGTCCTTCTTAATTCTCAGTATTTTGTCCTCTGATTTCAATTGTACACTTATTCTGTCTTCTCAGTTTTTTTTCTGGAAAGACAGAATAGGCAGTCTTGCACACTTTGAAGTCCCTGATGGCTGGAAAAAGGGAACAACTCCATTTTTAAGAAGGGGTAGGGGTAGACCGAGAGAACTGTAGACCAGTCAGTCTCACCTCTGTGCCAGGCAAGATCATGGAGCAGATTCTCCTGGAAACTACACTAGGGCACTTTGATAATAAAGAGGTGACTTGTAACAGTAAGCATGGCTTTACTAAGCGGAAGACATGCCTGACAAATCTGGTGACCTGCTGTGATGGGGCTGCAGCACTCGTGGATAGGGGCAGAGCAGCTGACATCCTCTAGCTGGGCTTATGCAAAGAGTTTGATACTATCCCACACAACATCCTTGTCTCTAAATTGGAGAGACATGGATTTCATGAATAGACTGATCAGTGGATAAAGAACTAGCTGCATGGCCACACCAAGAGTTGTGCTCAGTGGCTCATTGTCCATGTGGAGACCAGTGACAAGTGATGTCCCTTAGAGATCAGTACTGGGCCCCGTCCTGTTCACCATCTTTATTGATGATGGACAGTGGAATCAATGGCACCCTCAGTGCACTGATGTCATCAGGTTCACTGACAACACCGAGCTGTGTGGTGCAGGTGACACACTGGAGGGAAGAGAGATCACCCAGAGGGACCTTGACAGGTTTGAGAGGTGAGCCAGTGGAAACCTCATGAAGTTCAACAAAGCAAAGTGCAAGGTCCTACACCTGAGTCAGGGCAATCCCAGGCACAACTACAGGCTGGAAGGAGAACTGATTGAGAGGAGTCCTGCAGAGAAGGACTTGGGGGTGATGGTAGATAAAAAACTCAACATGAGCTGGCAGTGTGAGTTCACAGCCCAGAAAGCCAATGAAATCCTGGGCTGCATCAAAAGGAGTGTGGCCAGCAGGTCCAGGGAGGACCTTCTATTCTGCTCACTTCTGTGCTAACTATGAAGTTGCAATTGTTATATAAAACTTGTTTTCCATAAACATCTTTAATAATTGAAAATTTCCCACTTACTTTTTACAAAATACCAAGTTTTTTCCTTCTCATTTTTTCTCATATATAATGCTTTGTTGTCACCAAGCTAATTGACCAGTAAAACTGCTGGATAATGTCAAATCACTTTGCAAAGATTGGCGTAGTCTCAGTCTTCTCGTTTTCATATGATAAATCCAAAAGATGAGTCACTCAACTAAGCCTTCTGGAAATTTAAATAGAAGTTGATTGATTAAAATGTATTTTTTATTCCATTAGATGAATTATAACACCTTCCTTTACAACTGAGGGCTTGAACAATTATGCACCATTTTTATGTAGCATGATTTTGGGTTTTGCCAAAGAGAGGTATTTATGTGTTCATATCCCTTACTGGTATATGTAGCATTTTTAAATTCAACTTTCTGCCTTCCCTTTGACAATAAACCATTCTGGTGTTTCTACCACCATTACTGTTTTTCTGTTGCAGAAGAGTGATTTGGGGCCAACTAAATTGATGTCTTTAAAGACTTTCAAATGCAGCCACAATTTCTCTGCATCTTAGTATTCTAAATTTTGTAATAAGTCTGCAATCCTGTAATTTTTGTCAGTATTGGAAAACT
>JAWMRA010000090.1:49530914-49566732 GCA_035584735.1 Pseudotriccus pelzelni | reverse complement strand
CTTACCGGGGTTGCGGGGGGGTTTATGCTTTCTTGGAAAAAATAGCAAGTAGGATGAACCTGTTGAAAATGTGTAGGTAATAGTGAATGCTGAAAATAATCTTGAATAATCTTGGTCTTCCTTTTCATTATAGGAAGGAATCTGTTCCAGTACCTGTTGAGAGAGATAGATGGCAGGAAAGAACCTATTCAATTAGTTATTGGAGAACCTAACTAAAAATTCTAAAAATAAACGTGTTCTAAAATTTAAGGCAAAATTAAAAAGACATTAAATGAGATACAAGTGGTGAAGGATAAAATAATCAATGAAAATATAGTGAAAGGTATTTCAGGTTTGTACTAGAAAACAAACTGAACATGAATTTTCATCGTGATATGGCTGTTACTATATGATACTTGCTACAAATGCCTTAACTGTAGAAGTGCGGTTGTATTATTGCCATGAGTTCTAAGTATTGTACCACCAAAAAAGATAATGAACTGGGTGAAATGGATGAATTGGATAAAAATGAACTTAGCCACCCAAAACTAGCAGAAGACTATGCAAACTAATTTATTAGGAGATACTTGAAGATATGTGTAATTTATGTAGGGAGTGGGATGGAAGGCTGGAATCTTAACTATTCAGAGAGGTTAAGTGAAAGGAATGAAACATGCCTTTACTGTGAAACAGAATTTACAACTGAAGAATAATAGAATAGACTTTAGAAACAATTTATCTTGAATACAGTGAACTTTAACAGCAGTAGAGGTTTTGTACCAAGTAAGTAATTTTGCCCCTAAGTTAAAAGAATTTAGTATATCTCACTTAGTTCACTTAGTCATTTTGTATTTATTGGCCTGAATATTCCTCAATGCCACAAAGCTATCAACATGGAAGACAGTCTGCTAAAAGTATGATAGTTTACCTACTCCACATTAGTTTACATATAAGAAATTGCATATATTCAAAACATACTGCCATCAGGAAATTAATGGGTATGTAGCAGGAGATTTTTCCATTGTTCTCTGCCTGTCCTCTTGGGCAATGTGGGATGGAGAGTGAGTTGTGTCATGCTGTATCAGATATGTCTGTGCAGATGGTGCAGACACTTGCAGTATGTCTGCCTGTGCTTTGCACTGGCTGCATTAGGAAAAAATGCTAGTTCAGAGGCTATGTAACCACATTATTATGATTCTGTGCTAGATTAAAAAACATTGCATCTAAGCCAAGACTTGCAACCATAGTGGGAGAAATTCACTGAAGACTACAGAACTGTGAGAATAAGGGTTAGGTCATACTGGACTTGATGCAGGATTGGGTCTAGTTCTGGAGGATTCTAATGAACTGGTGGCAGCATGACACATCTATTCTAAGGTCACTGGCAGGTCTTTATTAGTATTGGCATCACATTCAGTATCACTTCTTCAAATTGTTCATCTTACATATTATGCCTACCTAATATTTTGCTGTATTCAGAGATTAGAGTAATTAAGAAAGATTAAGGAGTGAAAATTTAAGTGTTTACGTTGTTTCAAGAGGTCGGAGAAAAAAAGAATTCCCTCCATATATGTTTGATTATAACCAGCCTTCCAGTTTGTGAATAGTATTATTGACTATGCCAGACTGCTGTCAAGACCTTACTTTAAATAAGACGTTTTTCTTTTATGTGACATTTGTTGTAGTGATGCCAGAAATTACATCAAACACTACAATTTGAGTCCTGAATTACTTCAACATTTTGAAGTACTTGGTCAAATATTTGAAAAAGATACACTTTTCAAAGTTCTACAGTGTAAACCTATGAATATACTTCGGTGAAAGTTGCTTTAGACAAATAATGTCTGCCCAGTTGTTTAACTATATATTGGTTTAAAGTATTAGGAGTATTTAAGAAGTCACATTTTAGTTTTTCGTGTTAGAATATTTCTGTAAATGGTCTGATATTTTGTGGATGATGAAATTTAATTGTCACACATGGGAAAACAGAAAAGCTACAAAACAGTCTGAGCAGAGAAACCTAACAAACCCTGTAAAAACCAACATTCAAGTGTAAGAGTTCTACTGAGTCATGCAGTATTTTCTGTTTTGTTTTTAATTGTAATATGGTAAGTAAATGGTAAGAGAATATGGTAACATGATAAGCAAATGATTTAAGTGTTAAGAAAATTTTCACAATCAAGTGACGATGCCAATGTAAGATTATGTTTTATTTCTGTTTTGTTATACGTGTGAATACTGTCAGGGGCACTCAAAGATTTAAACTCTGTCTTACACAGAAAGATGCCTTCTTAAAGTCTGAAACTTTTAACAGAATTTTGCACCCTTGAGAACATTATGAACACAACAACATTCAAATTTAGGTGGTTTGAGAACTTCACAGCATAAATACATTAAGTATGAAGATTTTTTTAGTATATCCAGTATAGCTTCATTGTATCAAAGTATCCATCTTAGACATGTCACTTTTGCAAAACTTTGTTTTCTTCCACTATTTACAACTTTTTTCTGTCAGTTTCATTAAATAATACTGAGCATCCCCTATTCAGTTTCTTGCTTGCTAAAGTGAATGGTTTTTTCCTCATGTCTCTCTGTCTGCAGAAGAGGACAAAACCTCATTGTAAGCCAGCTTTGATTTTAGTAGTAATCTTAAGCATGTACTCAAAATCTGCTGACATTCAAAAATCAACTGCATTTTAGACTAGGACTCTGTACTCAGAAAACATTTTCTAGAAACATGCGGTTCACACTGTTTTACAGATCGTCTCTGCTCTTTTGAATAAGAGTTTTGAAGCACTAGGAATAACTTCTACGTTTTTATTATTTGCATTGGCTAAATGAACTAGTAAGTTTGTTCTAGAACTGGTACTTTTTTTCGCTGTAGCAAACTGAAAATCCAGTGATCAGTCCAATCCTGATTGCTCATTCTGTAAGCAAATCTGTTCAGTTGTTCACAGTTGCTGAATATTTCCTGACTCTTACCTTACTTGTTGGCAAATGGTGTCTCTTCAGGATCAGCCAGAGCTAATGCAACAGTAGCTGAACATTTCTTGAAGGTAAAAAGAAAACCATAAATAGAACTAGTCCTAAACAAAAATATATGGAAGAGTATGTTATAAATTCTTTCAAGCATAAAATTATATTGGATATTCATATACACAGTATTTAAAGCTGTAAGAAATTTTTTTCCTGAATTCTGGAAGAAGTGTGTTATTTGTCTTGGATATTAATTATAGAAAGTGGCTCTAAATTCTCCATTTGTCACTTCTGATAGGAATACCATTTTAATTCCTGCAATATTAAAGCATATCAGAATTTCTTGTGTAATTCATAAAGGATTTGTTTGGTTTGGAACAAAAACAGCTTCTCTTTTCAAGATGTCAGTCTCATTAAGATTTTTTATATCAGTACTACATACCTCCATAATTCCAGAAGAATGCAATGTAAACTGAATATTGATTAGCTGAAAGTGGAATATAGTGCACAAATACAGGAATGTGTTTTAGGCCTCTTATTTTAATTAACTTAAACCTTCATCATAATTTCTATCACTCCAAACAAGAAGTTTTTAAGGTTTTTTCAGGTTTTTGTTTTTTCCCTTTGGTATTTAGTCTAGCTATGCCACATATTTCTTGAAATTTCTGTCCAGTAGGTCTTTTATCATATAAAATGTGTCATTTAAGTTGCTAAAGTATGTATTTGAGATTCTGAAGAAAATTTATGGGTCTACCACATTTAAAACATACACAAACCTTGCTAAATAATCTGGGATGCCTTTTGTTACAGATATCTTTGCACACTCTTTATACTCTTTTGTTGTTAACTTACCTCGGTTCAGCATGAACTCATGATTACATATGCAAAGTGCATTACAAGAGTTAATGGGATTATTTTTGTGCAGTTCAGCATATAAGGAATGTTTTGTAATGCAAGATAGTTAAGTCTGTGTAAAAATCTTCATGCTTGCTTTTCATCAAGAAAAAACATAAATGAAAATTCTTTCACTGGTCCTTGTCAGCACTACAGGCTCTTTCTCTTTTACTGGTGACATTAAACCTTCAGAATCGGCATGTATTTTTCTCTCTCACAGTATGTACTGTTTCTACCCTTCAGAAGATTAGTGTGTTTCTGATAATACTTTCAGCAAACCAAACTCCTTCTTTTTCTAACGAATGTTTTATAAGCAGCTTCATTATCTCTTTCTTAAAAAGGAAAAAAAAAGCAGATTTTATAACAGATTCTAATTACAAGGGCAGTAATTATTACAAGGTTGTGGAAAATTTTATGTACACTGTCAGACATAAATTTGTGTCAAATTGTACCTTATCTGGGACACAGTGGACTTGCTAAGGCAAAGTTACCCCAGCTGCAGTGCTAGAAATGGATCTCAGTCATTGAGGGCAATATGAGTATGAGCTTAAGCAGTGATCATGCTTTTCAGGCAGCTGAACTAGAATTCGTATTTCTTGGTTTCCTTAAGGTGGAAGATAAAATTGCAGTTTCCAAAACAGAGCATTTTCTGATGCAACTTCCGTTGAACGTTTGTTATGCAGTTAAATTTTGCAGATGCTTTAGGAATTAGGCTTAATACTATCAAGCTTTCTCTTCTGCTTCACTTCTTATTAGGGATTGATCCATCCGTAAGCCATCCCTAAACATCATTTCAGTTCTGTGCCTTTGGATAAAGTTCTGTCTTTGTTATACTTCTGCAGTTTTATAGTTAAAGACTGACGTAATTTGAACTGTTCCTAATTTAAGTGAGAGCAAAATAAACTCTTCTGTATTTTTTTTAAATCGGTCTCTTCCTTTCTGGTTTAAAGACCTCAGAATCTCCTCCTTAGTTTCAGGCTATCATTGTAAACCATATCCTAAAACCAATGTGAGATTACACCACTGGGTTGGCATGTGTTCCTCCTTAAAGGAATAATTTCGGGATAGAAGAATCTATCTGAAAGAAAATAAATTACTTAAATGTTAAAGTTTTTGTCACAGTAAGATGAGGAGTCTCTTGGTAGTATCTCAAGCTAGCTGAGGTAAGTAGTAATGTACTTACAAATTCTGTTGAAAGTAGGATGAAATGTATTTTCAATAAAGAAGATTATCTTTTTCTTTTTTTCTTTTTCCTCACCTTCCTTACTGATAGAATGTACACACCAACTTGTTCAAACTAAATGTAAAGTTACACTGTAGTGAAATGCTTCTAGCACACAAGTGTGCAAGATTCCTGTAACAAACTATCATCTTCTACATCTTGCAATACCTAAATATAATTTAATTGTTATTTCACTTCAGTGTATTCATGTCATGTTTTGTTAATTTTTGTCTAAAAAATCCTCATATGTTAAGGAGATTAGTACCAAAGTCACAATCCTTATACTTTTGCTGAACCAGCAAACTGGTTCAGTCAAGCTTCATATGAATGTCAAGTCCATCACACATTTGTGTAGTTTCTCCTTTTTTTAACTCTACTGCAAAAGATTTGGAGGGGATCTGGGAAACTGACTGGGAAATATGAAGTAGTAAGCAGCAGTCTGTTTTTACATTTAAAAAGGGTTCTTCCCATTAACAGGAGTCTCCCTTTGACATGTTCATTTGCTTGTTGATTACCACAGTTTATTCACACACAAAATAAATTGTTTTCGACATAAGCTTTTTATGCCAATCAAAAACTGAATATATAATTTATATTAAAAAGTACACTGTGGTTTTGAAATCATCGGAGTTTTCAAGTTTTAAAATGTGTAAGAAACTCATTGACTTAGGGGCTTTTGAAAATCCTTCCTGTTAAATTACTTGCTTTTTGTGGGAGTAGTAGGTTGTAAGTCCTCATGGAGAAATGTCTTTAAGTAATTTTAATAAAAGATGCAGAAATATGATGCATACCAGTGCACAGCTCTTTTGGCTGACTCATTCTGAAGTTAGTTCAAGTGGATCTGATTATCTTTTGTCTGTCTTATGAAAAGGCTTTCCTAGGCGACAGAATGAAGTTGAGAATTAGGAAAACTCTTGACAGGCAAAGACCCAAGAAACAATCATCTCGAGAGAAGGCTTTAACTGAAATTTAAATTATTTGTATTACATATGAGTGGGATAAAAATACACAAACACACAACTGCAGAGGAATTTCACCCTTTTTGTATGAGAATTGTATTTGAGCTGTACTAGAGTAAACCTTAGTCAAAAGACCTAAGGATCACATCTTCTTAAATTCAGCATATGCGTATCGAAGTGTGGATTGCAAGTTTAAATGTTTGTAGCCAGTTTGAAACTGGCATTCTCATATATATTCAAGAACACTCTTCTCAGTTCTTTGCTTGTCATGGGTGGGCAATTCCATTGATCGTGGGGCACTGTGATTCCCTTCAAAGTACCTCTTTTTGTAAATGTCACCTGAAAGGTTGTTTTCTGTAAGGAAGCAGATAGTTTTGTAGTTCAGATTAATTATCTAGAGGCTTAATGTTAGTAAAACAAGACAGTATGTTGTTTCTACACAGTAAGTATGGATACATGCATTTATGCAAAAATAGTGTATTGTCTTCACAAGGGGTCGGTCTTGAATTAAGAATGGGATTCTTTATTAGTAGAAGAGATTGACTAATAGGGGAAAAGATGGAGCTGAGCTGTTATGATTGATAATTTTGTCCTGTACTTCTGTTCTCCTCAGTATTTCTGATATAATGCTGCGTGAAATGTTATGGCAGATTTTGTTTCGTTCATCTAGATGTTTAATCATCCCTAAATGTGTGTGTATATGCATTTATCTATTTTGGTCATTTTAGAAGATGGCTTTTTCTTTCTTGATGGTACCTTTAATCCTCTGTTCTTCATTATATCCAACATATCAACTGGAAAACAGCCAAAAAAACCAGCTGTGAATGGTATTCTGTATGTTTGATTGTTTTCTCTGATACCCTTTAAGTACAGTGTAGAAAAGGGTTAAATGCTGTTTAAGTGCAACATAGAAATTAGGATAAAAAGGAAAGAGTATATTTGCAGAAATATAAAAAATATATGTAGATATATCATTACAAATTTATTTCCTTGTATTATGAAGTGCAGTGTTTATAAACTTCATGGAATACGTCACTTGAGAGAGAAATTATAATTGTATAATTCTAAACAGTCATCTAAAAAAACCCTGATACTTACTAAGTCTTAGATTTGAAGTACATCAGGCTGCATATCCTGAAATTTGTTGGAACTGTTTTCACTAAAAATGTTTTCTGTTCATCATTTGGAGTGGACATGTGGAGGGTTTATTCTTGTATTCCTTAACAGGAATAACACTTCTGTAAATACATGTACATAAAGTTCAAGAATACCAAATCAATATGTGAAATGTCTTGATGCTATTCAAGAGGAAGAAAATGTGAAAGGGTGGTGGTGTTCATTTTTCCAATTCAGATTTTGTCCCATTAAATTATTAATTTATCATGGCAGTGAATATTCTGCAGAAAAGACACTATTAAAAAAAAAAAGACAAGAGGGAGTAGTTGTTGACTAGTCTAGATATTAATTTGTTACTAATTGAGGGATTTTTTCCGACTGACAAGATGGACTCTGTTTAAACTTTAAATATTCCTGGGTTTTTTCCCTATTGCAAGATCAAGGATTTGATTTTTGGCTACTTCAGCCTACAAAACAGGAAAACTGAACTTTTCTATAGGCTATATTTGTCTATTCTGTAACAAATAGTCACAGAATATTAATACATGTAACCATTCATCTGCTCCAAGAAGTATCTTCAGAAATGAAGGTCAGCTTGTTAAAGGAATTTCAGGAGTTTTCATCAGAGATTTTATTTCTATTATCTTACTTTCCTTGGCTCCATAGTAATATAAAATTGAAACAAAATTTTTTTTACTCGTCTGCCCAGTACAGTATTGTGTTTTTCATTTCAGCAAGTAGCAAATCATTCTACTGCTGAGAAAGCAATACAATTGAAATGTTTTATGGAAATGTTTTTCGTGGTAATTGAGAAGTCAGAAATTATCTCTGAAAAGGTACTAAATCATTAAATTTAATTTGTTTAACGAAATATGTTTCCTTATTCAGAGGAGGAACCTGCTCCAAACAGTGTTGTTGAAGAATACCTTCAGGAGAAGAGAAAATATGAAGACAAGAGAAAGCAGCAGCCAAAGAAAGGAGTTTCTCGGGAAGATCAGGTAATAGTTTGATAGCCTGGGCAAAAAAAATACAGAGAAAGTTCTGAATTTTTGTCTCTTCATTTGTGTTTAAAATCTGTTTTTTCATTTGCCATTCTAAGAATCTTATTATTTGTAAAAATAAATATTTTAATTTCCTGAAGTAGAAAGATAAGTGAAGTTTCTGTGTGTATTTGAAAGTGCTCCCAGTTCAGTCACTAAAATCTTCCAGAAGGAAATGCTAGCCATGAAGAGGTATCCTTGATTACATTTGTGAGAGTTTGCATTTCTACTCAGTGCTTTCCTTGGCTCTGCAACTTGCCATAAGATAACACTGGGACAGAAGTTTGCATACTTGGCATCTCTTCTCTATTTTAACATTTTAAATTATGTTTTAAAGAGATTAAATTCATCAGTACTCTTTGGTGTCATGCAATAAAGAAGAGAACTTTGTATAAAATATAATGAAAATTATTTTTAAAAATTAGTTAGGATTTCTGTGGACTTTAGTATGCAAATATGAGCAAAGTAAAATTTGCTTTACAGAAACATCTGTTTTTTTCTAAGCTAGAAAAGTTTGAAACTGTTAAATATATGAAACTGCCTATGAAGTGGAAATTACCATCAACTTAAAATCTACGCAGCACGTCCAATACGTTGGTTTGTAAGTGCATGTCAGTTCAGCTATGAAGATGCTCTTATTCAAATGTTGAATCTAGAAGAGACTGAAAACTAGTAACTTCAAACTTTGGCAAAACTTTATCCATGTGGCAAGCTGATATAGCACTAAACTAAGTGGTTTATGGAAACTTTGTACATTCAAAATCCCACTGTCTTTAAATCAAAGAATACTGAAGCTCTGTTGGCAGAGTTGATCAAGGGACTTAAAGCCAAGTGTAATGAATTTATATCTGCCCTGTCCCGAACATCACAGGAAAACAAGATGAGATGATAGGGATGTATATTTTAATAGATCTTCATTTTTATTTACATAACCCTGCTGGAAACTATTCAATAATAATTAGTCAAGTTTGTTATCATCTACTTCATTTGTGGAGTGCCTCTTCTAGTCTTGTGCCCCTTGTAATTGATCCTACAGCACAATAGCATTTTCCATCTTCCATGCAACAGCTAAGGAAGAGAGGGAAAGGTATGTCTTCTTAAATTACAAGATATTTGAAGTCCTAGCCTTCTAATTCTAGAAGGGTCAATTTATAAAGTTATTTGATCCACACTACAGCATCTAGTCACTCACTACAAAAATGACTACTAAGATTTCAAGATTGTTTCTATCACCTCCTCTATTCACAGGAATTCTGACACCAAAGAAAATTAGACAAGACCTAAGGAATGTGGCTTTTGTTGGTTACAATTTCATGTTAAAAGGGTTAGTTTGTTTTCCTCTGGTGGCCTAGGCAGAGATCTACTGTCTCAGGTGTTGCAAGTGCAGTGTTTGTTTGCAATAGTATGGAAAGCTATAGAACTAGAATGATTTGCAAGCCCGAATATCTTCAAAACTTTCCTCTCTTCCACTTTAAACAGAAGATTAGACAGAAAATAAAGAAAATAAATGCAAAAAGTCCCTCAAATCTGTATTTGGCAGTGCTAAAACACGTTTTGAAGGAATTTGAAAGCCAGGAAACTCCTCAAGTTAAGATTGCTCCCAGAAGGAAATTTGATTCCAGTGAACACTTCTGGTATTTCCTATTTCTGTTTTCTATTCTCGTTTAGTTTTTGTTCTTTTAAATTTGAAAAACTTGACCAAACAAAACTACAGAGCCATAGAGGTGTTTTACAACATAGGTTGCCAACCTATCCTCTGCACATCAAATGTAGCCTGCCACATAAATTCAGTAAGGCACTTATTCCTTGATGCTGTTGTTTCCAGGAATGTCTCAGATTATCAGCAGAAGATAAGCTGTGGGGTGTGCAAATTATTTGTATGCTCTGTCCATTTTTTGAATAGCACCCCTCTCCTGTTGCAAGGCTCAGGCATATAAGTCTTGTATGATCAGAATCTCATTTCAGATGATCAGAAACAAGAACTATGGTGGTATGATCTTCAGGTGCCATCTGAGATTTGATGACATCATTGTAACTGAAAAACTGGGCAATATCAGCTTGAGAATAAAATAGCAAATTTAAATCAGTATGAGCTTTATATATGCTGCATAAGGATCTGTATCTGCAGAATTAGTTAAGGTGGTTCATTTTATTTGAGTTAAAAGCTTTGAATTTTTTGTGTCCATACATAATTTAAAATATAATATTAAAATGCGAAGTATATAAATATCAAGTAAACTGGGTCTTCAAAACTGTAATTTATACAGTTGATTGCTTTACAAAAGGACCAACAGCAGGTTCAGACAGTAAAATTCATTGTTAGTAGTGTTAATCAGCTGTTTTATTCTGTAAGCAGACACAAGGTTTTGTTCCTTAAATAGGCATTTTCAGTTCACTAGATGGCCAGAGAAGTGCTCTTTCAGACTTGATGAGCCCAGTCCCTACTTGCTCTTCATGCTGCAACGTTGTTTGTCCACTCACACCATGAGTGCTCTCCAGGCAGTCTTGTTCCCACACCCCCTACCGCCTCTTGCTCTCTGACTTGCCTCTCTAAAGTTTCTTTAGAATTTACAGAAAAGATCACTTTTCCATCTCATGGTACTATTTCTCAAAATAATAAGGATGTTGTATACCTGCTGTTGTGTAGAATAATATACAACTTCTCTAAAACTATGTGTTTAATTTCAGACACTGGCACTACTGGACCGATTTAAATCAAAATTATCCCAGGCAATTGAAGAAACTCCTGAAAATGAGCTTTCTGAACCTGATGTCGATAATGACGAAGGATGGTGAGATTTTTTAATTTGGATTTCTGTGTTTGCCAATGAAAATCCTAGTGCATAGTCCCACAGTTAAGCATAAATTCAAGTAGCAGAAAAGACCAAATACAGAGATAGCTGCTGCATTGGGAGTTAACTAAAATTGGTTGGTTTAGCACTCTGAAAAATAAGGCGTGAGAATAGAAGACATTTAGCTTTTTCTTCTAAAACTCTGTGTTGAGGCTGATAAGTCTTTTTAAGTGATGCATGAGTCATCTGAAAGATAGGGTGACCCCAAGGAAGTGGAGTAGCACTGAAATCAACAAAGCACTGCAGAAGTTACTACCTCAACACTTCCCAGTCAATGAAGCAACTTTTGCTCTCATGTTCATCTTTCATCCAAAGTACCCACCTTAGGTTAAGCAAAGGGATAAAAATCACTGTGATTTGAAGTGTGATCCTGAAGTCCGAGGCTGCAAGCTGTTAGATGCTCATAAAAATATCTGCATAAAATGACTGGAAAAAAGAAAAAAAATCATAACAAAAATTTTCTGTAAAGATTTCTATTTGTATTTTTGCATTTCTATTTGTAAGGCAAACATAGCTGGTCCAACAAAATAGGCTGTCTCTGCCTACAACAATATTTCTGTATCTCAGATGACTTTAAATTATTTGAATGCTTCTTCAAACTATATTTTCTTCCTTCATTATGTCTTTTTCTATCTCAGGCTCTTTGAGGATGAGGGATAACATAAAATATAAATTTTGAGGTCCTTGGATTTCACTGATATTTTGAGATTCTTATGAACTACGGATGTGCTTCTAAGTTCTCCAAGAATTATAGAGTAATTATTTCAATTAAAGGAACCTACGGCAGTCATCTGGTCCAACTGCCTGGCCAACACTGGGCTGACCAAATTAAAGCATTTTATTAAGGTCATTGTCCAAATGCCTCTTGAACATTGACAAGCTTAGGGCATTGACCACCTCTCTAGGAAGCCTGTTTCAGGGTTTGAACACCCTCTTGATAAAGAAATATTTCATCATATCTGGTCTAAATCTCTCATATACAGTGTAAGACTGCCTTTTCATTAACATGAAGGATTGATCTTCATGTTTGATGTTTTCTTGTCACAGTAATACAATTCGTCTTCTAAATACTTTTATAGAGTTCAAACACTGTCTGTCTTTCCTTTCTGTAACTACTGATACCTAATTGGTAGTAATACTTTTCTCTTTAATACCTACTGAATAAAGTGTTGCCGTTTCGGATTATGAAGTCGTATGTTTGTCCAGAAAATAGTGTTGCATTTGGAATTGTACTAAAAGAGATACTTAGAATAGTATGAAACTGCACAATAGACTAATAATTCATATCATACTAATTTTCCAGCTCAGTAAGCATGGATGTTAAATTTATAGACAGGTGAGATAGTCTGTTTTCAAATAATTTACTTCAAAGCCAAGCAAATTGTAAAAGGTACATGCTACACAAAGAAGCTATCAACACAACATTAACAAAGCCATGAAATCTTCTAAAAGCTATTAATGATTATTAGAATCAGTTGGAAAGTTAAATTGTATATTTTGGAATAAGAGTTTATACTTTCAGTGCCTTTGTTGTGTGGAATATTTGAGACAACTGTAGTGTCTTTACAATTAAAAATTCTTTCTTAATTTGAATCTATTTCTGAACAGACAGTAATTTTACTTTATTTGATTCTTACAAAATACAATTAGCGTATGGCATATGCATGTACAATGTGCACAATTACATGAATCTTCCAGGCCATTTGGTAGGTCGTGTTTGCTGTTTTTATGGGAAGCGAAAGCCTGGCAGTGTGCTGTGCTCTACCGTCAGGGTGTGTTATCTGGGGTAATATGATTACCTCTGAGACATTTTTATGTGTCCACGAGTGGCCACACATTGAGATATAATTTTCATCTTCTGTCAAGATAGAAACCATTACGAATTCGTTATGTTTTCTTTTATTTGGCAAACTTCTCTGTGCATGTTTGGCTGAGCTGCTGTATTAGTATGGCACATAGCAGATGTTTGGGCACTTTACAGAAGCATTCTACTTTTTATGCAAGAAAAAAAGAAGAAATATGACTCTTATAAACAGTGTGTATGGTGTTTGATAATTATTACCAGATTATGCTGTCTAAGAACACCTATGAGGAAGTGTTCTGAAGAGAAATGCATAATACTAAGTTTTAACATGAAATACCAGTATCTTTGCTGGGACATTCTATTGCAACCTCTATTGCTATTTGAGAATTACTTTATATATATATAATGTATGTCTGCAGCAATCAAAATCTAATTTCCCCTACAGAATTTCAAAGTATCATAATAAACATGGTATCTGCTCACAAAAAGGGTACTTTTAGACAGATACATTTTTACAACATCTGGGTACCTTATCCTTTTCTTTTAATGATTTGTCAGATGTCTTCCATAGTATTTGATTATTAGTTTTTCTTTATTTGCTTACAGTCTGAGTAAGAAAGAGTCAGATCATTACTTTACTCTTCGCTTTCTCAAAGGCTGTATAGAGTGCTGCAGATGTAGACGGAGATTATCTGACAGAATTCAGTCACTTATTCTTGGCTTAAAATCTTAGCCAAGAAAACTCTTCCCCAAAATCTAGCTGAGGTCCATCACAGTGGCAGTGAAGTGTCATCTATTTAGAGACTAGTATGAAAGCCAAATATGTCACAGCAGAAGACCCAGAGGGAATAATGAAAACACTGCACAGGCTATGCTTGACACATAACACTGCTGCTATTCGTCTTCTTTAGGACTTAGACTGCTGTACACATATAGTTGCAAGCATGTAACAGCTATTCAGTGACTCTTCATGGTTCTGATGATGATACCCAATAGTTACAGCAGCAGCCAAATCCAAATTTCAGTCCAGAAGGTGTTACAGCAACTGTAGATAATGAAACTAATGATGCAGATTGTATGAACGTGACAGAATATTTTCCATAGAATCCAGCAACGGGAGAAAAAAATTGTGATGCAATCAAGTACATATAAAAATTGACTGCTTTAGGTAATCTATGCAAAATTTCTTCAAATAGGATAAAAGGTGATACTTAGTACTCTGAAACACCCTTCCATCAAGTAATTCTGAGAGTTCTGAGTGCTTCTTTCAAAGTGTGAAGTCTGAGACTAGATACAGCACTCAGCTAAGTCTTTGTCAGCGTTGAGTGGAAGGATTACTTCATTTGTCGTTATTTCTTTCATGCCTGGTTTCCAATACTTCCTAAGCCACAAATCCTTTCCTATTGAATGGCTGCTTGACCTAGCTCTGTCCTGTACCCTTGCTGTTGACTGCTCTTATTGGAATTCAGCCACTGCTTTCTGATCCTACTTTTCAGAATTCTACTCCTGTTTGTCAAAATCACATGAATTCTAAATACTCTGATTCAAACCTTCGTATTACACATTCTGTACAGTTCCGTAATTGTATTTTTCTACAGTAAAGTCTTAAGTGGAACTGAACTAACAAACCCTTACCACGTTAAATTTTTCACTTTGACCTTAAAATATGGCTATCTACTCCTAAAAATTGGGCTCTCCAGCTGAATTTTTACCAACCTTACATGCTAGTGAAATGGAATATCTACACTTTTCCAGAAGGAATACTGATTTTTGTGGAAGGAATAGATTCTCTGCTATAAAAATTCACCTGTCATGTCCTTAAGCAAAGTTCTGGACTGTCCTTATATTCTTCTCTTTGATCTTTGAAAGCAAATGGAGGCTTTCTTCAACTGCAAGATTTATTGACATATACTGAAGTATATCTAGTGCTATGACAGCTTTTCAGTTGATGGAATTTTCTGTAGTAAAGAAGCCACCACTGCTTTCCTTCTTGAAAGCTCATCTGCTTGCCAAGTCAATTTAGCATATATCTATGAAGGGTCCAGATTGCTTCTGCAATTTCACAGATAAAATGCACAAAAAGGTTCAGGAATCAACTCCAATACCATTCTTAAATGTAAAGCTTAATTGTCATTATCAAGTAACTGACAACTCAAAAGGATCAGCACTCCATACTATACATTGTACATGAAACCAGCCAAGTTTATAGTTCCTTATAAGTCATGGAAGACACATAGGGTAGCGAATCGTGGTGGGATTTTTAGTGGATTGATTGAAAAGATGTACCCATTGTTTCATTTCTTGGGACTTGTACTCTTTAATATCTTTATCAATTACACAGACAGTGCAATCTCAGCAAGTCTGCAGACAACATGAAGCTGAGCAGTGCAGTTCACCCCGTAGAAGGACAGGATCCCATCTTGGGAGGCCTGAACAAGCCTGAGAAGTGGGCCCATGTGGGAATCTCATGAAGTTCAACAAGTCCAAGTGCATGGTGCTGCGTGGTGTCTCTGCACAAGTGTAGACTCTTCTCCCAGACTGGGAGAAGAACGCACTGAAAGCAGCCCTGCTGAGAAAGACTTGGGGATTCCTGTGGATGAAAAGCTGGACATGAGCCAACAGTGCGCACTTACAGCCCACAAAGCCCATGGCATCCTGAGCTGTATCCAAAGAAACCTGGCCAGCAGGTTGAGGGAGGTGATTCTACTCTGATATCATGAGACCCCCACCTGGAGTACTGCATCCAGCTCTGGAGTCCTCAACACAGGGAGGATGTGGACCTTTTTGAGCTGGTCCAGAAAAGGAACACAAAAATTGTTAGGAGACCGGAATATCTCTGTGAGGAAAGGCTGAGAGATTTGGGGTTGTTCAGGCTGAGAAGAGAAGGCTCTGGAGCAACCTTATTGTGGTAATTATTTTAGTAAATTAAAGGGGAATTAAAAAAAAATAGGGAGAGTGACTTTTTACATGGGCAGATAGTGACAGGATGAGGTGGAATGATTTTAAATTAAAGAGGAGAAATTTAGATTACATGCTAGGAAAAAAACATTCTAGGAAAACACTGGAACAAGTTGCCCAGAGAGGTGGCAGGTGACCTATTCCTGGCAATATTCAAGGTCAGGTTGGACAAGACTCTGAGCAACCTGATCTAGTACTGCCCATGACATGGTGTTGGACTGGATGACCTTTAAAGGTCCCTTCCAACCCACACCATTCTATGATAAGAACATTGCATTGAGGCAGTATTCTGTTCCTGCTTGAAAAGTATTTCCATGGTTAGATCTGAGTTCTGAGAAATATGGTTTTATGTTATTCCATAAACTTCCATGGACTTCATGGAAGATGCCAAATTCATTTTGCTGCACCTCCAGTATTCAATGTAGAAACTGAAATTTTGGCATTTGGAAGCTGTTCTGTACCAGATGAACATGGTTATGTGAAGTGCATTTAAATTACTGTTGCCACCAGGGAATCAGCCAAAGTCTGTATCATCCTCAGGAGAGGGATTTGGTCTGTTTTTAATCCCATCAGTTCACACATCAGGGTTGCAAGTAGACCTCCAGTTGATTTTAGGGTTTATGTTTGTTTTAGGTACAGTGTAGTCTGGTAATTTTTCCTTCATTCTGCAGCTGGCTAGAAGTTCAGGATTTCTTCTTCAGGATTCAGATCTCATCACTGGCCTCTATCTGCTCGCAGGAATGCACTCTGCAGCCATTTAGAATTTGGCTGTGACTGCCAGCATACTGCATAGTTCATGTAATTAATAGCACATGATGCCAGTGCCTCTTAACTGAACCACTACAGTGTTTCCTGGGTGAAATGTAAGGATGTGAAATACAAAGCTTCTTAATCTTTAGCAGAGATCGACTTCTTCCTTCCCTGTGGACTGCTGTCACAGCTGTAACTAAGCGGCAAATGTAAATAAGTCACTTAAGTAATTTTGGAAGTATGTCTAGACTCTGAAATTTACTCTTTATTTGAAATAACATAAATGTATTCAGCTTTCAGATATACTGTGGGACAAGAAGGAATGAGTAAAATGGGAATTCGGAATGAGGTGATGGTTTTTCAAATAGTTTTTCAGTTTAAAATTCTTATGGTTAGTTACTGTTGTTGAGCCTGAACTATTCTAAATGTTGGTTAATTTCAGGTATAGGAAAAACGGACATTTCTTTAAAAGCTAAATGAATAAGTCAATGCCTGAAAATACCTTTCAGCTTACAGTGAAAAAGTTGTTGTGAAAATTGTGTGACAGCAAAGATCTTCCATCTCAAACAAAAAGACATTTCAAATCTTGCTTAATGGATTGTTTCATTTGCATGTTGAGTAATTACTAATGTTATCAAGACTACTGTCCTCTTAAGTTATTTGTGACAAACTTCAGCTAAGACAGAGAGGATTAAAACCTATTCAAAGTGAAGTTAGTGGCATTATTTACTGAAATACGCTGTTTAAAATCTTGTGCCTCCAAGAAAGCTTTTAAAGATATCTTCTTGGTCACAAAATATTATTTTGATTTGCATAATGATGCTTTACATGTATCAGATCACCTGATTGTAGCAGAAATTAAAGAGAAATGGTCTGGTTTTATGAATTTATAGTTTCTGTGAACAAAAACCTCACTGAGGTTCAGTGATAAATGTTTAAAGTGCAGCCTGATTTATGTATGTCAGATACTCTAATCTGTTCCCAGTTCAGAATTTTTGAAAACTGCTGCTGAGGCCACTTAAATATTGTGGCAATATTGGGTGCTTATGCTAAGCCCTTTCTGCTAGGACATTAATTGCAATTTGAGTGTATGATTTTTTACCCAGCTTGTAGAGATATTTTTCTCCAGAGCAAACAAAAAATAAATCTGTATATTCAATGAAGATACTCTCTATTCTGCATCAATAGTTACGCTTTGTATCTTCTTTAAAAAATGTTTTTGTTAATAATAAAAGGAAAACTTTTCGCAGAATATTTAGGGTTGGTTTCAGTGAGAAATCTGGCATGGTTAGGAGTGGAAATACATAATATTTCACTTATTTTGTGTTCCCACAGTAAAAGGCTTCATAGTGGAGAGAGATTTAAGTCTAAAAAAGGGATCAAGGCACCACTTCTCACTTTGTGTTTTTGAGTATAGGCTAGAATTGGTTTGGGCTTAGGTCTTTTTTAATGGAAACAGCAATTTCAGAATCAGGTTAATGTTGAAGTTAGCCAGACTGGTTTTACATTGCAATATTTCATTGCTATTAAGAACTAAATCATGATGCACACTGTTAGTATCCACTCCATATAAATTTGATAATGTCTTCCACAATTTATTACCAGGATTTCCTATTTAATGCAGCATATACTATCAAACTTTGCATGGTGAAATTCTTGAGGATAAACACCTAAAATATTGGTTGTATTTCTTTTATAAACCTAGCTTTGTATACATTTTCTAAAATGCAGGTTTTTTCTTTGCTGTAATACCTCAGATTTAGGATTATGAAATATGGCTTTCTTTAAGATTAGCACCAGTCTGCAGATTCAGTTGCAGAAGCTTAACTGTGACAAACACAGTAAACTCCCTGAAAACTAAACTGCAGTCTCTTTCACATGCTGATGCTAGCTTAGGGAACGACAGAAAAAATGCTGATGTAATTTATGCCAATGAAGCACAAAAATGGATTAAAGCCATGTTTGCTCCCCTCCTCCCATGCAGACTTGAGCCAATGTTCCTCCACTAGTCTGGAAAAACTGGCACTGTATTAGGTCTGTCCTGCTAAGGCCATTGATTTACATTTTTAAAAAGTTGACAAAATACTTACTTGATTTTTACAAAGGGTAAATGACTGCCAGAGGTCTATATTAGAAACAGATTGGAAAGAGGGGTTTCTTTTCTATTTGGCAAAAAAATAAGCATTTGTTTGGGTTTTAGTACTGCTACTAACTTTTAAAGGAAGAAAGGAAAAAAAGCCTTCTGCTGTAAATCTTTTTTTTTTCCCTCCAGTTTCCTCCCCACTTTCACCCTTGTACTGCTAGAATGTGGTCAGACCTTGCTCGATATGTAAATGCTAACCCCTACCCCACTGCTTCAGTCAGTAATTCATATTAATGAATTGTTCTTCTCCTTTAAGTTGTGTATTTATTGCTTCTAGCTGTTCAGCATGCCTGAGAAACTCAGAGCATTTAGAATGTTTTGTTTTGTTTATTTTTGTTTATTCCGCCATGTCTGAGTTTATTTGGACTAGGCATCTGAGCCTTGACTACTGTTTGACTTAAATTCAGAGATGATCCATGCTTTACTCAAGGGATATCTAGTGTTAAATTTACTGTCTGGAAATCTTACTTTTTTTTTTTGTTGCCAGCAAATATAGTGAAGAATGAAGAAATAATCATCTAAATCTTTATTAGCCTTAAGCTTCCTGCTTATTGACACACCTTTTCAAGCACCCCAACTTCATCTCAGTTTAAGCAGTAAGGATTTGGACATATTCAGAATGGGGAGAGGGAGGGATAAAATAGAAAGGAGACTGTCCAGAGAAGCTGAATGTTATGAAAATCTGAGTATTTCTGTGCTAGAAATGTTCTCCTCTCTTTTCCCTCTCTTCATCTCTGTGCTGTGGTAATACAATACTGCCTGACTGCTTGTGTTAACTTGGGGAGGTGATTTGCTGACTGACTTCAGAGTATCAGATGTTGTACAAGCTATTGCCAGAGACAGGATGCTAGACTGAATGGATCATTCTGGTATGGTGGTTCCCATGTCCTTGTAGTAAATGCTATGTAAAGTTTTTCTACGCTGGTGCACTGTCTGGAACAACATCTGGAATTTGCATTCTTCCATACTGCTGTACCAGGAGCAGTTGTCTGTTTAGTACCATATTTTTGCATCAAACTACTTAACCTTTTTGTGAAGAGGTCAAGGATGTACTGTTAATATACTATTTATGAATTTTTACAGAATGGACACAATATCAACATAAAATAACTGAATTTAAATAGAAAAATATGTATTGATTTAAAAAGTAAGTCATCACAGTTTTACATATTTCTAATTCTGATATTCTGAGAACTAATCTCCACTAATTCTTCCCCAGGTTATCTTTGAATTAGGTGAGCTTTTTCATAGTTAAGTTGATTTTTCCATGTTTTAGAAGGTTACTTACAATTAAATCTTCAAGAGAAAAAAATGCTTAGTACCATCTTGAACAATGGAAGGATACAATACCACATTAGTCTTCACCAAGATTAGGTTATGTTGTTGGCTTTTCAAAACCTGATGTCTATGGGTTTTTTTTAACCTGGAAATCCCGTACAAAATGAAACTATTAGTTTCTTATAATTTCTGCAGTGATTATTTTGGGGTAAAACTAAGCCTGTAACATTCAAATAGAGTATCTCAAGAAGTATTATGTTAGAAATATCTGCAGAAGTTCTGTTCATTTTATGATGTAGGCCTACACCAGGAAAAAATATAAACAATTCTTTGGTCTGTGGAGGACCCACAACTTTCTGGTTATTCTGAAGAGGTAAAGCCAATTTTTTCATCCTCCAGTACCTGTAATACACAAGTTCAAAGAGCTAGTCAAAGTTAACAGAAGTGTACAGTCTGAGTTTGTATGATAATTTTTAAGCATATTTTCATCAGTTTTACTTGCTTAGCACTGGGGACATTTCTGATCTGTTCAAGAGCAACAGCCGAACATTATCTCCATTGATATCGTGGTGTAACCCCAACCACTCTCATGCAGCCACTCTCTCCCACACCAGCAGGATCGGGGAGAGGATTGAAAGGTAGAAGCTGGAAAAGTCATGGGTTAAGATACAGTCAGTTTAATAAGAAAAGCAAAAGCCATATCCACAAGTGAAGAAAAACTAAGAATTAATTCACTGCTTCCCATGAGTGGGCAGGTGTTCAGCCATCAGAGCAGGACCCCGTCACATGTGATGGTTACTTGGGAAGACAAATGCCATCACTCCAAACATCCCCTGCTCCTTATTCCCAATTTTATGTACTGATCATGATGTCATATGGTCTGGAATATCCCTTTGGTCAGTTTGGGTCACCTGTCCCAGCTGTGTCTCCTCCCCAACCTCCCATGCTTTCTTGGCAGATGACAGCATGAAAAGCAGAAAAGGCCTTGTCTCTGTGTAAAGCACTGCTCAGCAATAACAAAACATCATTATACTATCAACGCTGTGTTCGGCACAAATCCAAAACACAGCCCCATAGTCACTGTGAAGAAAATGAACTCAACCCCAATTAAAACCAGCACAAACAGCTGAAAGCTCAAATATTGTAAGCTAATAGTACTCCATTCATCTGAAGGCTAGAAAATTCCTCTTTTGGGTCTTGAAATTATTCTCAGTAAAGTAGGTGGGGATGGGGTATTTACAGTAATAGTAAAACATCCTTTTTGTCTTTTTTGTACTCTTGTTCCCTTGCCTTGATTCAAATAAATGTTTGTTTTAATTGTCATTTTACATTTTTCACTCTGTTTACATTTTGAGCAGTCTCTTCCTCTCTGTTTTTGTTTCTCATTCCAATCTTTTTTTTAGTCTTTACGTTCCTCAGTTTATTTTTGTGGTCTCGTAACTGCCCTTCTGTGTTTCTCAACTCTCTCCTATTCCTGTGCCACCCACTATTCTACTGGAAGTAAAAAGAGTGCCAGTGTGTTCATTTTTCCAGAACAGCTAAAATTTTTTTCCTTGGGAGACAGACCTTCTTTGCTTTGATCTGTGGATTCACTCATCTGTATTCACAAGTTACATTTCTGTCCACTGTCTAAGTATCTTGAGGGTGATGAAAGGAAAGTGTTATAATGTTTCCTACCTTAATGATTAATACTTTCAGTTTAACATTCTAGTTTACAGTATTTGAAGGAAAATGTTAGTGCCAAGTAGAGTATTATTTAAGGAAAGCAGTAGTATTTGAGTACTTCTCATTGCTTTTCTTTTAAATATGTGATGATTGTGAAATTGAGAAAAGTAGGAAGCACATTACTTGCAAGGAGTGTTGAACTTGAAAACAAGTGGTAGTACCAGTAGTTATGGCCCATATTGGGCTCCTTTTTTTTAGACAGCCTATACAATGCAAGAAGCAGCACCGAATTTCTTGACACAGGTACTTACTCTTCTGTGTTCATTTTAAACATCCTCGTGGAAAGAACCAGTAACTCTCATAAAACTGTACCGTAATTTGCAAAATTCTGATAATATAAATGTCATGGCAATGTGATTAGTTGTTTTATTTATTTAGTGCAAAAACATAGGGTGTAACTCCAACTACAGTGTTTCATGCAGGCGCCTGCAAAGTGCAGGCACCTGCCTAAAACTGCTCAAGAAGTTACTGTTGCTCTACCAGAAGCCACTAACCCTCACAACAGAGTTGGCAGAGTGTAACTTTTGTTCACATTTGTTGATGATTTACTGCAAAGCTCACCTTCTTAAAAATGCTGATGCAGGTGAGTGCAAGGCTTCCTCTGTAGAGCCACTTGAGCAAGGGAGTTTGAAGGGTGGTGGTAACAGCCACCAGCTGTATCAGTTTGAAAAACAAGTGTGGATTTAGGCAATACAGCTTTGCAATTTCTTTCCATTAATATAAAAATCGCTGATACCTGACTGCATTTATAGCTGGAGATTTGAGCTTCATCAGTAGTGCAAAAGCATAATGCTTTGTTACTGTTGTCAAGGTTCAAAATGATTCAGTTTGCGTATTGCCAGTTCAGTTTCTCGCGAAGGGCATTCTGGAAAGGCCAAAGCTGTTGGATTACCACGCTTCTCTTTATGCTACACTTAACATGACTGCCACCTGTCAGCAGCTGCATATGGTTCAGATCCAGTGCATGGCTCACACATCTCAAAATCAGAGGGATTACAGTGTATCATATCTTTTCTTACAAGTACTATCTCACTAGAGGAGTTCAAAAGAGCCTGATCTATTTGCTGACCTGAGAATATCACCAGGCCATGAGAGCAGCCACCCACCTTTGAAATCATGTGCTGTTTCTGAAACTGTCTTAAATTAATTAGGATATTTCAGTCTAACATTTCAAGACATTTAATTTTGGGAATACAGAAGAGAACCAACTATTGCATGTTCTGTAGTAACACTGAAGGAAAGAAGTGCAGTGCAGCAGAACAGCTGTTCACTCATTACATGGGATAGGATCATGGTTAACCTGTAGGATGCTGTCATCTGGTCAGGGTAAAAATCAACCCTCTCCAGCAATACATCCATAGAAAGATTGCTCATTCTGATTTGCAGCACTCTCTTAATAACAGGTGTTAAGAAAATAATTTTATAGTTACTTCTACTACAGAAAGACAACAATTTGCACACCTAGATACTTCAAACCTAGAGTCATCAGTTTTGGCAAGCTATTTTATTAGAACTAGGTTTTAGCAAAAAATATTAAGATGCAAAACTTAGTGTTTGTTTTCTTTTGAGTTCTGCATGGTAGAACTTTCATCCTTTAAATTTTGAAGAAAAGTGGGTTTTAAAGTTAAATGTCTCAGTCATTTAAAATGATCTGTCAACAATCAGCAGTAGGTTCCTGAAGACCAGAAATAAAGAGATGAAGTTAGTGCTTTCAGCACAGTGACTGCAGAAATGTGACTAGGCAACCAGCTCCTCACTGAGCCCAGGAGCATGCAAAAGGGAACTGAATATATAACTGAACAAGGAGAAGTCTTGTGAAACCTGTATTTGTGGAATTGAAGCCCTAACTCTGCATTTGGAAAATTATGCAAATGCAAACTTCTGTTGGAGGAGCTGGAGTAAGATTATTCTAAATGAAAGTCATTAATATAGAAGTAATTACTAAATATTTCTCATATTCCTTAAAAAAATAGAACAGTTCCAGTTGGTTTTGAAAAACAGTATTGTGTGATTTAACATTTACATGGATGCAGAACAGGTCTACCTGTGAAGATCTGTGACTGGCTAAAAACAAATTCATAGCAGGAAAATATTTTTTAAAATCTCCACCACAGTCTGTGTTTATTTTGCTTTACCTGTGAGTTGCTGCATCTGAAGCTGATTCTGAGAATATCAGAAAGTGTCTTAATATTGGCTTATTTTTAATCACAGCTGGGAATGAAAAGTTGTGAATAAGAGTCAGAGACTGTGACTTCTTGAAGAGAAGCTCTTGGAAGAAGTAAACATTGCTTAGTCTGAATCTAGTACATCTAATTTGCAAACTACCCGGGACCACAGTATGGTCTTTCCCAAGAATTAGAGATGCATTTACTTTTAATTTCTGTTAGTTGTATCCTGCAACGTGTATCCTGTGCTGTGGCATTCTTGGAAAACCTGAGCTGGTGGAAGGGCTAAGTGTGACTACACTTCTACTTGCAGTCATATAAACACACTTTAAAACCATGCACCAAGGGATGACTCCATCTCTTTAGGCCTGTGCTTTAATTCAGGCTAGGATAGTGTGATTTGGTATGTGTACTCATCTTTAATAAGTTGAGAAGAATGTGACAAATGCAGAAAGCATGTTCAGTAAAATAAATTACTTCAGTCCCTCCACTGTGAGACAATGTTTTTATAATTAAACTACAAATATGCAATCATGAGTCACTCTGATGGTACATTATGTTTTTCTGAATTGTAGAGATGACTAGAAAAATAAGTTTGGCTATTAGTAGTGTGTACAGAGTTATAAACTGCCCAAGTTTTATACACTGGGAACAACTTTTAAGTATTTATGAAACCCACATGTCAAGAATCAATTGAAATCAAAATTCTCAATTTTTGTTTTTAGCAGTTTGCTAAAGAATTCAAACAGATCTTATATGGTCTATAGCTTTGAATTTTGTCTAGTTTCTTTAATAGTACTTATTGTAATCTACAGTAATTGAGCTGGTTCTCTCTCACTTCCTTTATGTGTGGAGATTTGCACTAGAGCTCTTTGAAAACTCTGTTTAATTCAGGACCTCTTACATGTTGCAAGAGACCAGTAAAACATTATTTCATTGGCCACAAGACTTCCCTTATACCACTTGCTTTTCCGGGATTTTCTGTCACAAGGACTGTTGATGAAGACATCTAATGCTGTAAATATTGATATGCTTAGATTCGAATCAGTATTAGATGTTAAGCTGTCTCAGCAAAGTCAAAGACATTTATGAAGTTGTTGAACACAGAATCTGAAGATTAAGTGGGGGTTTTTGCCTAGGCATGTGTGTTTGTCCTGAAAAATCATTTAATTCTGTTTTGCAGAGTTTTTTTAGAATGAACATATAAACTTTTCTATATATAAAACGTATAAATATATATACACATACACCACCTCTCTAGGCAACCTGTTCCAGTGTTTCACCACCCCATTGTAAAAAATATCTTCCTTAAATCTAGTCTGAATCCACTTTTGGTTTAAAAGCATTGGTCCTTATCCTGTCACAACAGGCCCTGCTGAAAAGTCTGTCCTAAAAACTCCATTGTGTACTAGAAGTCCACAATAAGTTCTCCTCAGAGCTTTCTCTTCTCTTCTCCAGGGGCAATAGCCCCAGCTCTCAGCCTTTCCTCATAGGAGAAGGTGCTCCAGCTCTCTAATCATGTTTGTGGCCTCCTCTGGACCTGTTCCAACAGGTCTGTCTGTTTCAGTTGCTGAGGACCCCAGAGCTGGATGCAGCACTCCAGGTGGGGTCTCACCAGAGCAGAGTAGAGGGGCAGAACCTCCTCCCTTGACCTGCTGTCCACACTGCTTTTGATGCAGCCTAGGATACAACTGGCTTTCTGGGCACATTGCTGGATCATGTTGAGCTTTTAACCAGCACCCCCAAGTCCATCTCAGCAGAGCTGCTCTCAGTCCCTTCATCCCCCAGAACTGATGCTGGGGGTTGTCTCAATCCATGTACAAGACCTTGTACTTGGCCTTGTTGAGCCTCGTGAGGTTCATATGGTCCCGCTTCTCAGTCATGTAATTGTGATGTTTTCAGATTACTGGAATTTGCTGAAATGAGAAAATATCTGATAGGGAGGAAAACTACTAATCAACAGGAGAAAAAACATGGAATTGAATAAGGCATGTGTTTAGTCTGGTATTCAAAGCACAATCTGAGCCAAGTTAATGTGGAGCAGCAGGACTTGAAGCATTCCCCTTTTGATCTTCTGTGTACCTACTTGAAGTGGTTTCCATGTAAGCTCTTCCCGACTTTTGTAAAACCCTACACCCTGTAGTCCAAAGTGACTAATAGGAAAACTTCAGAAACACTCCCTGTTCCTGGGAAAAATTTGCCATATATTTTGGAAGATATATTAAATAGAAAAAGAAAACAGTTTAGTATGTGAAATAAAATCCAGCAGACATAACTCTATTTAGATGTGTTTTTCAAAATAGGTCTTTACAAAAGTAGTTATCTTATAATACTTGGATCTGTTAAGAAAAAAAAGGGGAGGGGGGGAAACAAATTAACAGCAAAAAAAAAGAGACCCGGGTCAGTTCTATTTTGCTGTGCCCAAAACTAAATCATGATACTAAGATCTTGCCATGCGCATCATAATTACAAATTATAACTTTCCATTAATTCACTGAGTTTGAGCTATGTTTTATTTTTGTAGGATGTCCCATGTACTTCAGTTTGAAGACAGAAGCAGGAAGGTGAAAGATGCAAGCATGCAGGATGAAGACACTTTTGAGATCTATGATCCACGGAATCCTGTAAATAAGAGAAGACGAGAAGAAAGCAAGAAGATAATGAGAGAAAAAAAGGAAAGGAGATAAAAGGAGTGTAAAGCAAGCCAGAGCTGCCTTGGAAAGTGACTGCAATAAAGCACTGTCTCTTTTGTAAGCTAAAAATATCCCTGGACAAGTGTGAAAAGGAATCTCTCAAGAACCTGTCAGGCAGTTTTGAAGCAGAGCTATCACTTATTTCTTCAGTTATGCAGTCATATGCTCTCAATGCATTCATTATCCAGCCTCTCTAAAGGTTTTTAGAATTATGTGTTTAATAAAACAACTGACTTGGCTTTTGTCTGTACTTTAATTGCAATAGTCACCATCATTGTTTAATCAGTATATGGTAATCAAGAAGTTTTCAACAAAATTAATGAGAATTTGTCTAAGCAAGGGTGAAATTAACACATAGAAACCCCCTCTGCAGGGTTTTAAGATTTTCTGAAAGTAAAATTTATTTTTATTCTTTTTAAAGACATGTAAACATTGCATGCCTGAAGCACTCTGTCACAGAATTAAGATGATGCACTTTCAGTACTCCTTAGAGTGGTCCCAGTTTTCTTGAAACAAATTGAGTTTAATTTGAAAATTTGATTATTGTCTCGTTCTTATGAAATACACATTCCAATACAGATCCCAGCTTCTAATAATATTCCCAATAATACAATAATAGTGTTAGTCACTATCCATACCACATGAACAAAAACAAAATCTGAGTGTGCTGCAGTCCAAGTGCTTGAACCAGTTGTTGCAATACCAGAAACATCCATTTGGTAGAATTTTCACTGTAAAGTAGCTGGTAACGAAGATTGGTTTGTTAATTAGTCTGGTACAGAAACAAACATTTGATCAGTCTCATTAAAAACATAACCCTGCTTTTAACAATTATTCTATCCTCTAAAAATGGACAGCTCAAATTTCCAGTTTGCAGACTTTTCACATATTTTATGACCCTGGGTGTTAATATTTTTACAGATAAATATGAATTTTCATTGCTCCTTCTTTGCAGCAGTTTTGATGCCGCAGGAGCGTGAGTTACCTGTACGGGCAGTAGCTAAAGAAAAGTGAGCTCAAGTGAGCAAGATCAATAGAAAGTGCCACCAGAGTAGTGGTTTTGCTGATGTTGTTTTTAGAACAAGTTAAGTAAGTATGGTGCCCTTATCAAGCTGCCACTGCCGAATTTCTTGATAGGCTCTGAGGTGTGAGATACATAAACATGCATTGATAGGTTAGTATGGCCCAAATGTCAGAGGTTAGGTTAATACAGACTACTGCTTTAATGCATGGTGCAGTCTTTGAGATAAGAAGAAAACTTGGAAGGTGTGAAGTGAGCCCCTATATAAAGCTGTCATTATGCTCCTCTTAGGCTGAGTGAATTGTACTGTGCCATGGTGTAAAGAAGTTAAGAGGGGTTACATTCTTAAACATGCCCATTCACAAACTAGTAAGGCAGAGGTTTTTAAACATTAAATAATTTTCTGTTGAGCTGCTGTTGGCAAAATCGAGAACCTCCAATGTCACATACTGTTCCATCTATTCATTGCTTTTTTTGAGGAGAAAATTTTTAAGCAGTCATTAGGAAATGAGCATATCAAACCCGCATTCTAATGGGGCAGGGAGGAAGGAGGTAAGTGACTCCGTGTGGCCTGCATGCGTGCGTACGTGCGTGCGTGTGTGTTTGTGCGCGTAGGCAGAGGAGGTTGACACGGAGAAAGAGCGAGATCTAGAAAGAACCTGGAGCATCAATTCCAGGACACAGTTACCACCCCTGTAATAGAAAAATGTTCTAATTACGTATTGTCCCTGTAACTTAAAGTAGGATGTATGAATCATTGAATGGGCAATTTGACTAACACTCTTCTTAGCTGAATCTTTTTGCTGTCTACATGCAGCAGCTCTGAGTTGTTGCATTAGAAGATTCTCAGTTTTAAGCACTAGACAAGCTCAGAGATGAAAGCTTAATTTGAGGGTTAGGGCTCTGCTCAGTAGGAAGAGGTTTGAAAGTCTGGACCTTGCCTACACAGGACTGGTAACCTGACAAAAACAAGAGAATAACTATGGTGACATTTTCTTGATCAGTGTATATTTAAAATCAGATTATCATAGCCAATCAGCTGAGAGTCACTTAGAAATAGGCTAAGGTGTCTAAATTTTACTCATTTCACTGAAGCAAAAGTAGTTCTGCATTTTATTTAGGAGACATCTAGAGTGAAAACAAGAGGCGCTGATGTCAGAAGTACCATCTCAGGTAAAGGCAACACCAAAAAAGTAAGAACCTCATGGAAGTTGAAATGATGACACTTGTCTGAAAGAAGTTTGCAAGGTCACAGGTAACTCCCATAGTGCAAATAACAATCCTGCTTGTTTTGGATCCTGCCAGGCTAGTAGAATAATTTTTTAACTCAAACCTATTTCATTCATCATCTGGTATTGCTATATTTGCATGAAATATTGAATGCTGCAGGATTGTAATATTTTATATGGATTGAAATGGGTGTGCTCAGAGTTAAATGGTTTTTTTATCAATCCTGAAAAGCAGGTGGGAAACAGTGTGGTCAGGTGTCCCCGTCAGAGTCAACTTGAGCTAGGTTAGTGGCTGAAAAGTAAAGTCGATTTTGTGGCTGCAGAAAGAATTTGTTCTATGGTAGTGAGATTTTAGACTGATGGTATTTTCTTGAATCTTCATTAAGCTGTTTGTTTCTTCCACCCTTTTGGCTAACACCTCACTTGTTTATATAAACATAAGTGTAATTTCTACATAGTTGTAACACACAGCTGGGAACATTTGTCTATGCATTACTAATACAAAACCAGTGTTTTACGGCTTGTGAAGTTGTCCTTTCTAAAAAATGCTAATTATGGGTATCAATCACCCAACGTAAAGATGCACCCCACAATGCTGGTAATTAAATAATTTCTGTAAAAACTCAGTGCTTAAATTTGTTGGGTATGCTTCACTTCCCAACCGCCACCACTACCACCATGTGCTTTTTTGATTACTCATTTCAATAAGCTAAAAATGGCATAAGCCCAGACTATGACTGAATTTTTAATTAGAACAGAAAGATCAGGTCTACCAATTTTTAGAACCAGCTAAACTTCAATTGCAGTACGTCAGCTTTGATGCCAACACAGTGGGCTAGTGTTTAACAACACTCTGTATGGCAAAGTCCTTTCGTCATCCCTACCTTCCTTTTAATAGAAGCCTTAATGGAGCCCTTTATTTTGTAAAAGGGAATTTGACTTTCCTAAATGAAAAGACGGGGAGGTGGGTGGGAAGTTTTACAACCCTGCACATAGCGTTATGTTGGTAAAGTTGACATTTTTGTTTCTAAACCAGCTGGATTTCAAGTAGGTAAGGTCCTTTTAGGCCATGTCTGTTAATAGCAAGGTCCTCAAGAACAGCTAAAAGGCTTGTTTCACAAATCCTGTCAGTTATGCCAAAGCTAGTACAATATGCCCTTTTTGCTTTGGAGTTAAAAAAACCCTGAAGTGCAACACAACCTGGTTTATTTCTGTCAAATAGCCCAGGCTTCTAGGGATGTAGTCTGCAATACCACATTACATAGCTTTCCCCGAGCTGCTAGTTTCCAGCATGAGCAGGTTTGGGAAGAGGTTTTTCTCCAACTGTCTCCTTTCCCCTCTAACAGTTAAAATAACTACACACCAATGTTGTCTGCTTTCATCTAGAGGACATCAAGTCTGCAAGAGACACAGTTATGTTTTGGCAACGTAAAAACTAGCCTCAGACAGAAAGGATAGCTTCAGACTCTGCCTCATTCTGGCAGAGACATAGTCATCTGTCATTACTTAAATTATGAGAGACTTGGGCTGTTAGAAGATGAGGGCGCTTCTTACCTGTGTTTTCTCAGTAAAAACTACAGGTATTTGTTTGCGTCTTTCAGTGTAACAAAATGTGAGCTGATCATACATTTATAAGGTTCTGATGAAGTATATACAACACAAGGAACATAAACCAAAAAGTTTTTTAATACATCTGATTCATCTCTTGATAACACACTCCTGCCCTGCCAGTAAAGAAGCTTGCCATATCCCAGCCTAATGCCATAAGGTGAGTCCCCTTGTCATCCTGGTCAGATGTGCCACTTTGCAGCTTGCTAGTCACAAATTCCTCATTAAAACAGACAGCTTATACCCGCAGTGGGATCTCTAATGGGTAAGGTCTGGCCACAACACCTGCTAGGCACCCAGGGCACGTGACACAGAGGCCTGTGCACCTTAGCTGCTGTCACAACAGACTATTCCTCTGAATTCAGTTTAGCTTTCACAGCACTTTTTCTTGGCAGGATTTCTCTACGGTATCTGTCACAGATGGGGTTTTTCACTTGATTTTACAATTCTTTTGGTTTTTAGGAACCCACTAACGTGGCAGAAGTTTAATTTGTAAGTCACAGATTGGAAGAGTTAGTTTAAAAAGTTATTGCACACTTGTGCAGGTCTTTCTCATACACAGATGTGTAAGTACCAGTTTCTGCCTCCACAGACTTCATCACCACACTTTCTCATCATCATGCCTTCCTTGTCAGCCTCTATTACCAAAGGCCAGAGAAAGTATTTACATCTTCCTCCTCCTCAGTCTTCTGATAGCTTTTACAATTATAGCTAGTCTCTACCCCACTGTCCTCTCACACTGTCTGAATGTCTCTGTGTGCTTGGCTTCCCGTTGCAAAGCTGAAGAATCTGTACACCCTCAGAAAAGTCACACTCCAGCTGAAGCTGCATTTTATTATGTGCATGTGTAGTTTCTCTACATACTACAAATGCAAAAAGCATGAAGTCAAAGCTTTAGAGAGTAGACTTAAAATTTATATTTTAACACTTTATATCTTTTTTTTTAATAAAATACACACCAAAACAGCATTGTATCCAAAATGCTTTCTCTTTTCACACTTGATCCACTGTCTCAGTTTAATGAGACTGAAGTGATTGCTAAGGAGGATGAGTTATGAGGAAGACTAAACCCCCCCCCTAAGCAATTGTAAATCTGAAATTAAGAAGCCCCAGTTGAGGAAGTATGGAAGAAAGAAAAAATAACAGCCCTTTATTAAAGGAGATATATATATATCTATTGGCACATCAACAAAAGAACACGAAAACAACTAAATAATTATCTTGCACCCAAAAGTGCCCTTCGGAAAGGTCACAGTTCAGTACTTTCTGCCATTTGGTGCAGCTCTGACCACAGTCGGCAGGGGGCGATGTTGGATCACTGCAGGAGCAGAGCCTGCCGGTGCTCCTGTTGGCCGGCAGGGGGCGCTGTTGGGGCCTGGCGGTCACCGCGTGGGACCCCCCGGGGCGCGGGAGAAGCCAAACATGGAGATCTTCCCCCTCCGCCAAGAAGGGGAAGGGGAAGGGGAAAAGAGGAAAAAGGGGGTCCTTCCCACAAGACTCATGCTGTCTGCAGCTGGCTGTGGCCAGGATTTCCCCCTTTCATCCATGAACACAAGCTGCTGCCAACACAGGAGCAGAGGAGGGAAAGGGTAACCTCCTCCCCAAAAGATTCCTCTGTAGATGGGTCAAGCCTGTCTGATGAAATCCAAGCAGATCTAGGCTGGGGGTAGAACAGGGCACAGGAAAACAGAGGCAAACCAGGGCCAGAAATCAGCCAGACAACCAGGCCGAAAAACAAAGTGAACCTCGGACCCGTCCAACACCCACCTTGCCTGAGTTACGGCAAAGGTGAAGTGCCTTCCGTTTCCGAGGAGAGGGAAAAAAAACTCATTACCCCTTCCCACAGTCTTTGGAAGGCCATCACCTTGGACTGTGGATCTGCTGGTTAGTTCCTTTGTGTATGTCAATCGCCCTAGGCAAGCACCTTCTCCCTCCCTCTTCAACATCTTTCTTTTACAGAGATGCAGGTGAAAGAATAATTCCCTGCTTGCTTTTTTTAGAACAAGTAAACCTATGACACCTACCTTTAAGTCATACATAAAAGATGAAACAAGCTGCTAGAAATACCTAATATGCCAGACTGTTCCACTAAACTGACATGACTTCACTAAGTATGAAGTGTCTACTACTATGAAAAATCTGACTACTGAATGAGGATCTTGTGATTGTAACCTACAATTGTTATCTGGTATTACTCCAAAGCAGTACAAAAGCCTGAAAGGTAATTTTTAGGGGGAAAAGAATTAAAGCCTAACCTTTTCTCCTTTTTTAAAAACATAAATTGGTTGATAGTAATAACCTTCTACTCCTAAAACACCATTTAAAGAAGTACAAGTACCTTCCTTGCCATGACAACTCTAAACTTACAGACATGACAGGAGACTACAAACAACAAGACATCACCTTCTGGAAACAAAAACAAAAACAAAAACAAAACCCTCTGATCCTAAACCTCAACTCATCAGGAAAAAAACCTTGTATTTTAATGGCTAATTCTCCATAACTAAAAGAAATAATTTTTCATGATAGGGAAGGTAGGCAGAAAATCTACTATTCTTGACTTATCACATGGAAGAGAACAACAACTGATATGAGCAGCCTTTACTATGGTTCTTATTTTTAATTTATGAAATGCACTGGCTGTGGAACAAAGCAAGATATGGCAGTCATGTTCGTAAGTCAATGGGAATTGTCCAGCCTGATATTCATAGGGTTGTTTAACCTGCCTTTATGATTTGTCTGTAGTAGTAAACGGGCACGGTTACAGAATAGCCCTAGAATAGCTTTTAGTTTTGGCAGCTTCATTTGGCAGCAATAAAGCATTGAAAGCTGAAGCTCTTTATCTTGAACACAGTATGGTAGATCATGCTTTTGCAGCAGCTATTGAAAAGTTGGCTCCAAAATCACATATGCTCTCCTTCAGAAGTAACTTCTGAGTTGAACAGATTTTAATACAGCATTGCATTCAAAGGATACTTCTTTCACTTGCTTGAACTGAGTCTCACCATAGTCTTGGGACGCAGTGAGAGATGCCAATTCAGAAGTGACCTTATAAGTTTTCCCATTTCTTATTTTTTTCATCTTCACTGTGTGAATGGCCGGTATGATTTGACATGTAGTATCGGGTATTGCATCCTTCCATCTCTAAGATTATTTCACCAGAATGTCAGAAAATAGCAATCAGTATGTGTTCAATCATTCTAAAAAAAGATTTCCATTACAGCTACATTATGGTCTCCCTTTCCTTTACAGAATATACAAACCAAAATTTGCACATGAAACACATGAATTACTTCAAATGACAGAGTGTGAGTTGGTCCTAACTTGGCAACATGAACATGAACATCTGAATAATCATTCAGGGACATGAGGACTTTTACATGTTAACTATATTGGATTGTTAACTATAATATCTATTCCTGCCCTACAGATTAGGAAGATAGTTTTTATTATGATTGACCTTGAGGGGAAACAGAAATATGCATCTTGTGCAAGATGTTGTTATCTAGGGCACCAAAGCAATGAAGTTATCCCTGAAAGACAACAGAAAACATTTGAAAGATCTATAAATGAGAGAGGAAAAAGTAATTCTCACCCAACTATTTCAGACTTAGTTATACTAACAATACAGTTAAAAGATTCTCCTCAAAGTGTTTCATAATATTTTATTTTAGAAAATAAAAATTATATAAAAATCATCAGACAGGAAAACCACAGTAAGCAATGTTTGCCTTTGCCAAACAAAGAATTTACATAACAGTCTGCAAATAGACTAAAAAAACCCCAAACTAAACAAAACAAAACATCTTACTTCAACTTCTATACCTGATGCACACTACTCTTTTTTGTCTAATTTCAGGTGGTTTCACTGCTACAAGAGCAGACCTCATATACTAGAGGGACCAAAGTATACTACCTCACTGTCATATAATTTAGGCTCAGTCATAACTCAGACAATATTTTTACAAGATCACTTTGCAAAAGTATGTCTAGCCTATCCAAATGACAATATTATTTATGCCAAAGGTTTTCCTTTAGGGATGGAAGTATTCCAACCACTGTTTAATAGGCTATATGGAGAGGCTAAGAAAACACCATTTGTTGCACACATAGCTTATGTATACACTGTAGAACTAAAGTGTACAGACTGATCATTGGCAACACGAGCTAAAACTGGCCTCAGTGAAAAAAGCCACAAAAGCAATGAGCTTCTGAATTTTCCTCCCTGATATTATTTTTGGAATTCCTGAGCTTAACCAGAAATATGAATGCACAAGTGAGAAATAGATCTGTATTCAGTAGCTACCTGGATATTCAAAATGCAAAAGATATTTTTCAAAATAGACTTTGTAACACAGGCATATGACATCATGAGCAGATATATTCTCAGCTACAGTCTTAGAACAGGGAAGGAATAGGAGAGTAATGTCAGGAACTCGAATATAAAACTTTTTACAATACTGTCATGAAGACAATCCAGTCTTCATAGCTGAAGTAAATTAGTACTGGGAGCAAGTGTTTCTGAAGGCAATTCAGAAGGTAGAGTAAAACAAGTATGTTTGTGTCTTCTCGAGCTCTGTTCTTAGAAAATTATTTTCATTCGTAGACTTTATTTCTAGTCAATCTGTAAGAGATTTTCTGGCAAACTACAATTCTTTAGTGGCTGAAACAGGCCCTGCAAATTCATCATTTTTACGGACTAAAATCATGGTGAAAATGCAATATATTTTTATAGTGTAAAATCTATCTATATATTAGTACTGATTCTTATAACCTCTGCTGTTTAAAACACAAATTGATTCAGAAATTGTGGTGTTCTATTGCAATAACAGAAGTTCTCATTGAATACTTACCTATTCATAAAGCTCAATGCTTGAAAACTGGAAAAGGTGTTTGTTCGTGTTATTTGATTGCCCTAATCAAGGACACTGACATTATCTGTTAAATAAAGCCATGTGCCTGCAGTCAGAATCTCAGGATCCCAATTCTCATTCTATGAGTGACAGAGATTACAAAATCTACACCAGACAAGAGCTGCCATATACACCAAAATACTATAGCATGTGTAAAATCGGCTGGCATCCAAACAATCCCAGTGCATCAGATTTATTAGGATAGTGTAAGTAAGATTTAGAGGAACAGAAGCACAGAGGAAGACCCCTTGGACTGAGAAAGAATCTGGAAAAATACTGCAACTGTGTAGGAATCTTAGCAAGGGAACTGTGGCTCATAGGCCTGGATAAATCCAGCGAGGTATTTTGAGGAGAAGTGAATGTTGTAAGAGCTTAATAGCACATAATATATCCACTCCATAATATTCAATGATAATTATGCTTTCAATATGGAAAATTAATATTTATTTACTCTACAGAATTGTGGAGTAACTGCCGTTCTTCCTCTGTTACA
>JAWMRA010000090.1:49486490-49529409 GCA_035584735.1 Pseudotriccus pelzelni | reverse complement strand
ATTACCAAGCACTAGAAGGAAATTAGGCAATAAAAGTGAATTAATTCTATCAAATCTAAGTGCAATTTCGTCATTTTCTGAAGAACAGTATGAAGGGGAAAAAAATCTACTCCTTGAAGGAAAATATTTGCAGAAATGCAATTTATCCTTAATAAGATATAGACTGTGTAAGGTAAGAAATGCTTTTCATACTTCACTAAGTGCAGCAGCATAAACCAAGCTAACACAGAGCTGATGCTCAAAGTCTGATAAGCCATTCAGTCACAGACATTTCTTTTCCCCAGGTGTGTCATGAACAGTAGCAATACAACCTCTGGCTGCAAATAGCAAGAATTAGCATACCCCAAGCCTCAGGCCCTTTGAAAAGCCTGGATGAATGTGTGAAGCTGAATAAAAAGGCAGCTCTGGATCTGAACAAGTGGTATGATGGAGGTAAGCACTACTGAGCTTTTCTCAATATTTTCAAGTCAGCAAGGATCTCTTACAGTGCTCCTTCTGAAAAAAAAAAAAAAGGAATCTATAGAGGCTTCTTCCTTGTGTTGGCATTGCAAATTCTGTCAGGTATACACAGTAACTAGAACAATTTAATATCCTATATGTCCTCATGTGAGTGGTTTTAATTCCTCTTACCAAGGAAGAAAGTGAAAAAGAAAAGATTCAAAGTATCGGAACAACTGTTCTCATCTGTCATTTGGTAACTGATCTGCCATGTCTGCACAAAGGAAGTGAAATGCCTCTGGCAATTGTTTTTAGACAGATTTCACTTGGTTCTTTACACATTAGCCAAGTGTACTGCCAATGAGAGGAAGCCCATGTGCTACAGAGAAGGAAGATAAGGGAGATGTTAAGTGTGTGAGATAACTTACTGGTGACTGTGAACGTAAAACAGCATTTCACGTTTGTGAAAGCCAACTGATCTTAGGGTGAGATAATGGGTTGTTCTCTAAAATGACCGACAACCTTGCATGTTGAAACAGAATCTATAAGTAGGCAGGCTGAGGGTGAAACTCTCCTCTTTCATCTTTTGAAATACTGGACACATAATTGGAACACATATTCTATCTGAATTGTTGTAACTCAGCAGGTCCAGCTGTATTGGTCCTCTGCAGTGCAGTCTTTGCTATAATCTGGCCCTTGATTCTGGCACCTCTCTCTGCACATTAGTGAGAGTTTAGATAGCTTGATTTGGCCATCGTCTCAGGATCAAATGGCCTATTTTTGTGAATGGGGCCTGGTAGTTCATTAAACAAAATCCAAGTAAAACAATAAGTATTGTCTTGATAAGTGTGTTGAACTGGGAAGCAACTGTCATTTCTTATTCCTGCTGGCATACCAGTTTAGGGAGTAGTGTTCTAACCCTGGGATTTAGTAGAGTGATCTGTTACAAGTAAAAAAGAATGACAGTTGTTTCCTGGGAGATACTGGTCATAGAATGTTTTTACTCTTTGGTATCAACATAGTCTTTCATGTTCTGCTCTTGATGCTCTGTGTAGAACTATCCCTTCCCATTCTCAAAATTTTGACCATTCTTAAGTGAGACACTTCTTGAGCAGAGCCACTGCTTTCTTCAGCCCCAAATATGATATTATCTGACTAAATGAAGACTTCTGCATTTCTTCAACAAGTCTTTTTCAGTGGGCATTACCTAATCAGAACAGATGTGGCTATTGTAAGAGCAGTTTGTGCCTTAGGACTCCAAATTTTTATTCCCAGAACAGTAAGAAACAGCTGGTCAAACAACAGTGAGAGATGTATCTCCTACAAAAGACACACCAGTCTCATTTTTCTGAAATGAGAAGATTTTTAGGAACACAAACAAGGCTGAAACCTTCCACAATAGAATTCACACAAAAAAAAATAAATCTTTTCCTGTCCAAAGAGAAGGATTAAATATTTGTCTCTTCATAAGTGATTGAAAGCAGTCCTATACCAGGGTTGAATTTGATTTATACTGTATCACTAGCCCCTCCCCCCCCAAGCAAAACTTAGAATTTGTCAGGCAAAACACAGGCACAACCAAGTGTTGCAGTCTGGGCCATACTTCTTAAAAGAGCATTGCAGAAGATCAGTCTGTCTTAGCTGGAAACACTTGCATGCTGCTTCAAACACAGTGCTAACTTATCTCTTTTGTCAGCTTGCACCTCATTTTTTCTTTGATGCTGCCAATTGAAAAATAATTGTTTTTCCTGTTAGAGCAAAGCACAAGGTGTCAGAAGAGCACTACTTCTTTATACATTGGCTGCACCAAAACAGTTATTTCTATCTTACCTAGCATGATATTATTTTTACTTACTCAATATTAGAAGTTACTGTTAACAAGAAGCTATATTTGTCTTGGGGTTTCTCTTTTGGCCAAAATCTGTCCGTGAGGAAGACCAACCAGAAAAATGTATTTTAAACCTTCCATCTTATTGCATGGATTTTACTAATATGACATTTTTCTCTTTACAAGTGTTTTTCCATAGCCCTGATGCCAAACTGACTCTTAGGCTGCAGGGAGGCAGAAGACAGACAGGGACAATGCTATTTGAAAAGCAGTTCAACTCACCTCCAAAATAATGCAGCTGTAGTCTCTCTCTGTGTTGGCCCATGCACACAAACAAAAATATGATTCAGTGCTTGAAGACAGAACTTCATTCCCCTGGAATCCAAAGGGAGCATATCTCTGCTGAGTACTTGGACACCTTTATATCCAAGTAGAACTAAGGGAAGTCTTAGGTATTGAGTACTAACCTGGTATTCCAAGACAAGCTTTCAGACTCAGAATTTTTGTTTCAAACTTGTTAGAGACCTAAAACCCGTTCTGAAGTACCTGGGAGTTTCAAACCGGGCACAGTCTTGAAAGCTGAAAACATTAGACCCCATTTTCTAACAAGAAAGACATATAATCATGCATTACTGTGGTATTTAGAGGTAGTTTTCTGAATTCCCTTCCACCAGAGTTCTAGGAAGATTTTCTGGAGCAAATGAGGTTGTTGTAATCCAAGTGCATCACCAAGTACTTGGCCTTGTTGAGCCTCATGCCAGTTTTTCTCCAGCTCTGGGAAACCCTATGTAAGAAGGACATGAATCTGAAGGAAAGAAGACAGAGGAGAGCCACTAAATTGATCACAGGACTGGAACACCTCTCCTGTGAAGACAGGCTGAGAGCGTCAGTGCTGTTGAGCCTGGAGAAAAGAAGGCTCTGGGGAGACCTTAACCTGAGGAAATCCTAAAAGAAATTTGGGAAGGGACTTATTACCAAGGGCATATAGTGATAGGACAAACTGAAGGATGTAGATTTAGAGTGGATACTAGGAAAAAATTCTTTACTGTGAGGGTGGTGAGGCACTGGAACAAGTTGCCCAGAGAAGCTGTGGATGTCCCATCCCTGAAGGTGTTCAAAACTGGGATGGGTGGGGCTCTGAGCAACTTGATCTAGTGGAAGGTGTCCCTGCCCATGGCAGGTAGGTTGGAACTAGATGACCTTTAAGGTCCCTTTAAACCCGAATCATTTTGTGATTCTGTGATTCTAAATCCATTTGATACACAGGATGGATTGATTGCAAGTACCATTAAAATATATTAAGATTGATTTGCTTCATTCATGAACAATCTGAAGAGTATCATCACAGAAAGCTGGAGCTTGCTGAAGAAACAGTCTCTGGGCAGATTATAGAAAGCTTTCTCCTCTTCACCACAATCAACATATTAGTACTCAGTAGTGCCAAAAATTAATTTTGAACTGTAAGGCATAGGAATATTTTCTCTCTGAAGTGAAATAAAGGCATTTTTAATAAAATAGAAACATGTTTAAAAGCTATCAGGACAGAAAAATCCAACTAAGGTCTTACAGAACGTGTTCTCATGTTAATCAACCTGCCAACTGAAAAAAATATTGCTGCTGTAGAAAAGTTATGTTTTCTCTTCATCTTATTAGAAACTGTTGAATAGAAAGTCAGCTCCCCTCCCAGGAGCCATTGAGAAAAAAACTTCATTCCTAGCCTTTAAAATTAATTACTGCATGAAATCTTAAAAAATACCATATGAAATATGTCTTAGTCACTCTTTTAGAAAAATTTTCATCATACTCTTAATTCTTAATTACTGGATTTCTTTATAGTACAAAGGGTATACTTGGACTTACATATATTACTCAGAACCAAAAAGGAACCAACATGAAGGGAAAAAAACTAAATAGATTAATTTCTCACAGCTCAATTTCTTCCTCATTTTTTCTCTCTCCTTCTTCCTTTCTAGAGTTTCCCTAAAAGTTCTTCTCCCCTCGGTCTTCGTTTTTTTCCAAGTAAGTTTCTTCTGTTTCTTCTTTTGGCCACTTTCAATCATTTACCATCAGTCCTGGTTAACAGTGGAGTTTTCAGTTGGCTGGAGATTAGCAAGTATGATGCCATTCTACAAGAAGGGCTGGAAGACAGATCTGGGCAACTGCAGGCCTGTGAGCCTGACCTTGGTGCCAGAGAGGGTTATGGAGCAGGTTGCCCTTAGTGCCATCACATGGCAGATATAGGACAACCAGGGGATCAGGCCCAGTCAGCAGGGGTTTGTAAAAGGCAGGCCCTACTTGACCAACCTGATCTTCTATGACAGCATGGCACACTTAGTGGACAAGGGAAAGAGTGTGGATGTTGTCTGCCTGGACTTTAGTAAAGTCTCTCAAATTGTTTCCAGCAACAGTGTCCTGGGGAAACTGGCTTCTCACAGCTTGGATGGGTGCACTGTTTGGTGGGTAAAAAACTGGCAGGATGGCTGGTCTCAGAGAGTGGTAGGGAATGGAATTATATCCAGCTGGGGTCAGTCACCACCATATGCAGGTACCAGCTCAGTGACTTCACCCAGTTTCTTCTGGACTAACATATGATTATCAAAAAAAAAGTGCAATAGAGGCTGGAAAAGCAATAAATATATGTAGATGCTAAGCATGTATGAAAGGGGATATGGTAATGAAAGTGTCTGAAAATCAAATTATGTTGTTTCATCTGCAAATAACAGATTACTATTAATGATTTCATAGATTAGAGGGAAAGGGCAAGTATAATCAAACCTTTATAATCCACAATTTTACATTACTTTACATATTTTTACATTAGATTACTTTTAATTTTTTGTTTTCATATGCCAGAAAAGAATCTGATTGTTTAGATTGATTTCATGTTTCTCAGCCTCCTACGGGATTCATTTGCAATCAGACATTTGTATTCAGAAAGTACTCATTAAATACCCCCTCCCCCACTGAGTAGGGTGTTACCACACACAAAAAACCAACTTCAGACAAAACATACCATACACCAACTTTAGAACATGCAGTGAGAGGTTTTAAAATTGCGAGCAAATTTGTTTGGATAGTGATAGGAACAATAGCCTTTTTGGTTAAGCCCTACTGTTCTAAGCAATCAATAGAGAGATTTTAAGACTTAGCAATGTAGTTCACTTGCAAAGAAATACATATTTAGAATTACTGAAATAGCTATAGGTAAAATAGTATAGATCCCTACTTAGTTGCATGAGTAGATTTTGCCTTTATGTGTGCTATTTTGCAAAAAAAAATGCATGAGTGAAACATAAAATTCTCAGAAAAAAAACGGAATTAGCAAGGGAGAAAGGGAGCAGGTCATCAGAAATTCACGTTTCCCAGAGAGGAAATTAATAAGAGGTATGGTATGAAACCAAAGCAATCATAACATCTACATAAGACAGTGTCTAAATGGAAAAACAAGGGAGAAAGGATAGCAAAAAAAGTAAGAAAAAAGAAAAAGAAATCATGCCATCAAAATAAAAAGAAATTTTACAGGAGTAACACTAGATGATCAAAGAAGTAAAATAGTGATAGATTGTCAGTATGCTGCAGGTCTAATTCATTTTTTTTCTTGACAGTCCACACAAAAGGAAAGGAGATAACATCCTAGTGACTGAGGCATGTTTTCTTAGGCTTGAGGGAGTGAATTGCTGAAAATATTTATTCTCATCATAAAACAGATAAGAAGGCAATTAGAACTCCTGAAAGCCAACAAAGCACTAGACCCAGCGGAAGAAAGGGGAACTGTAAACCTTATAGAAAAGATTTATGACATCTTCCTGAGAACAGGGTATTACAAAAGGGCTGGAGAAAGAATTGATGCAGTTACCACATTCAGTAAAGGAAGGAAGGAACCAGGAAACAAATGCATTGACTTGTAGACACAGACATAGGAAAGGCTCACTAGGAAAGATAAAAAATTTGTATGACACTGAGATGAGATATGGAAATAATTAGGAGAAAAAGAAGACAGAGAACTCACATTTGCAAAACTCATTATATTTCTGTTCACCTTTAGTATTGACCACCTAACACTAGAAAAGGGCATGTGTAGTAAAGGCCATTTATCTGTGTTTGAGGCAAGAAGATAGTCTCCCCTGGATCTATATTTATGTGACTGTTACTCAAAGAGAGCAGTTCTTTCTACTAAAGAACCAAGCACAGAGAGCTGCACTGGTCAGTGGAGCATGACTGTGTTTCCTCCACTGGCAGGCTGCAACCTCACAGAAGCAGAAGTTAATTGAATAACCTGGCCGACACATCTGGCCACTTAAGAGAGATTTCAAAAGTGCCACAAGGCATGAAGACATGTAAATAATCCTCAGAGATTACAGAGCAACAGCACAGCACCACTGAAAGATGTATGAGTCACAACTCAGTGTTGAAGGGACACTTTCAGAAATGCCTTTAATAAGCGCTTTTATAAATGCAGACACCATAATTTGTATTTGCATGGTCAAGGGGAGATAAAAGGGGAAAACATTAAAGAGATTAATTTGTTTAAGGTCAAAAGACAAAAAGCAGTAAGTGGATGTGTATAACCCCTTCCCTTTCTCCCACAAAATACAGCATCAAATTAATTCCTCTAAATTATGTTGTTAATTTACTCTGGACATTGGTTTGTTTTTTTTAATTTGTACTTTCTGTTTATAAAGATTTGATAGCTTCAGAGACTGAAAAATCTCTAGGATCAAAAGGTCAGAAATGCCTACTTATACTTTTCTATTTGTGTGCTTAGAGTCCTGACTGCAAAATTTGAGCTGCCAACAAAAACACCTCAAAACACTAATTTTCTTGCCATAATGTGATTTGGCATGTGGAGTTTCTCTCATGCCATTTCAGATCACAGGTATAGAAATGTACTATACAACTGACACCTGGAGGATATTTTATCAAAACAGAAATATTAACGTTTTCAGCAAAATGAAGCTTAGAAATGCATACCTACAGTCATGGGAAGACGCAGAGCCACGAGACAGCCTTTGTATTTAAATAACGTACAATCTTCAAAGGCCTTCAATTTTCTTTTCAGCAAGCCTGTGCACACTCTTGTCCAAAGTTTGTCACACAGTTTATCTTTTCTGAAGGGGGAAGGAGTTTCTGTGGGAAGTGCTGTTAAAAGACCAACACACTTCATCATTGTGAAACAATTATAAACAAATACTACTATTTTTAGTTTCAGTGAGACATTTAGTTCATGAAGTGGCACTTCTAGTTTTTCTTAGCACCATGTCAGCCTCTGATTATGGACAACATTTCTGATCATCAGAAAATTAAAATAAGCTTGAAACATACATCATGGAATCATAGAGTTTGGGTTGGAAGGAAACCTTACAGGTCATCTAGTTTTTACCCTCCTGCTGTGGACAGGAGGCTTCTATGATTCTATGACAGGGATGCCACCCACTAGACCAGATTAATCAAAGCCCCATCCAGCCTGGCCAACGGCAGTAATGAAAAAAAGCTGGATCCACTGAGGAAAAGAAATCCGAAAGCAAAGAGAGATTTGCCAGACAAAAAGTGCTCACACAAGCACCAACAAATTGGAAGCTGGTACCACATAAGTGCCTAAAGTATTTGTGTGCTAAATCCATGCACCAAGATCACAGCAAGAGTTTTCATATAAGGTCATGCACACAAAAGTAGCAGAACTACACTTACCACAGAAAAGCAAAAGCAACCTTGGAAAAAAGATGAAGTGCACCGAATTAGGAAAGTCAGGACCCATAGGTAAGAGCACTGCTCAAAGTTCAATACCACTATTTTTAAATGTAAAAGCTGTGAGAAGAGGTACAAAAAAATAGCCATATTAGCATCTCCAGTATTTTATAGGGACATCTCTTTGTAGCTCCATTTTGAATAGTCATCATCTGTCATTTAATAACTGTGTATTCAGAACTACACAGTCAACCTTGCTGGAATCTAAGAACCTAAGGACTGGCTCTCCACTTTTTATTCATAGCATTTTCACTGAAAACATTCATTGCACAAAAAAATTAACACATTATAAGTGCTACACAACCATCAGGAGCACACTTGATTATTATATACAATAAGATCTAAAACAAATAAGAGCTATGATGTTTTTAGACTCAACGCAGCATAGTTAGCTACTAATTCAATTTCTGGTACACTTTCTCTGCACAGACAGATTTTTTTCTTCTTTTTTTGTTTTCACCTGAAATTTTCAGTCTTCATTTTACCAGGCCAGACTGTATCACCTTGGATAGCCTCAGGGGCCTCTGAGCAATCAATTGCACAGAGTACAAAGGTTGAAAAAGCAAGAGCAGGTGCAAACTGTGTTGTCTCTGATTCCATCCGGTGCCTGTAATCATCCATTTCTTAAGGCTTCAAAACCTCCAAGGCTGACCCTGTGCTTTATAAATCATGCCACTTTTACAGAATTATCCCCTTCAGCTATTAAATGAATTGTTTTGCATAAATGTGCATCAAATCTTATTGTTCCTTTCCAAGCTTCCAAAGTGCACAGCTTATACCAGAGGGGAGAGAAGCTGAGAAACTCTTGGAAGATCATAAACCTCCCCCCCAAAAAGAACAAACCAATAAACAGAAAAGAACCCCCACCAGCTACTATATCCTATATATTCTATCTAGTAAAAAAAACATACAAAACAATGCTTATCCTCAGGGTTGATCCCTGTTGAAACAGTTTCTGACATTATTTAAATGAAGCATAAGTTTCCCAAGAATATTCAGCTTGCAAATACATTAAAACTGATGGTTTTTTTCTCATTCGATTAACACAAGCTCAGGAAAATTCTGTAAGGCTGACCTTCAGGCAAAAAAACATAAGTATTTTATGGTTACTATCAGGATAAGGGAAGTCAATATATCAAGTTCACAAGGACACTCGCATCAGTTTAGATACCCATTAAAACCTAGTTCCTGAAGCTTTCCCATCTATGCCTGTAAACAACTAGTTACCAAAGAAACTAGTTTGGCTTTAGGTACGTACCTAAACCTAAGTGTACCACTTTAGATGCATTAAGCAGAGGGGGACTAAGTTATTGCTTATTTGCAGAATAGAGATGTTGAATTTTTCTTACTTGTGCATACGCGCACTCAGTCCTCATGGATTTGCAAACAAGACACAAAGGAAATAGCATCGTTATCTCCTACCCTTTAATCCAGGATATGGGAGACCAGGGTGCAGTGCCTTTATATCTGCCTTGAGGTTTAGAATCCATACCTCCCCTATGCTGTTTTTTCATATTTTTTTTCCCAAACACCAAGCTATGGGATATCATCTTAAGCAAGGGTGAAGACATAAGCCGCTAAAGGCAGATATCTCATTACACTGGCACAACATCCTCTTGTGCACCTAGCATTACACATTCTTGGAAATTCCCTACATAACATTTGTTTACATGACATTTTGCAGGCAGGCACATGAAAATTCCACCCAAACTGAGCCAGCAGGACATGTGCCGGCTCTGAATGAAAAGCCACACTGTTGCATTTAGCACATCATTGAGCCTCAAATGATAAACCCTACTCAGCAGTAAGAAACTTTAAATCCTGGCATTTCTTAACTTTTCTTAACTTTTAACTACCTAAAACCCAAAAATGCGTGCTTGCAATATATTAAGTAACAAGATTATGAATTTTCCTCTGTCACCCTTCCTTGAATTTGACCTAATAGTAGTAATAAAATATTGGCTTTCATTTTCAGTCCCTGTCTGTAGGAGGAAAATACACACACCCTGACAATTTGTTTTTCAGCTTCTTGTAAGACAGTAATGCAATCTGAGATCTGAGAGGAGTGGCTCTGCTGACAAGCAAGCCATACTTAATATGCCAGTCAAAATGATCCAGCTGCTTTGGAGGAAATGGTTAGAAAAATAAAAAGCTTAAAAAAAATTCATGATCTTAATGAAAATACTTATCTTTGACTTGCTTTTCTCTCATGAACAACAAGATCCATGAAAACCACTGTCAAGATGTCCAAGATTCACATAGAGAACAGCAATGTATTATTGCCGCCAATTATTTGTTTACTTCAAAGGATTTGCTTTGATAGACCAAAGATTTCAGCCTATTTAGAACAAAAAAAGCACCTTAGAGAAAGCAGTATGAACAATCACTCAAGAGTAACAAAGAAATGAAACTAAGATCTGCTTATGCAACATTAATTCAGTTACCTGTTTATGTATGCACAGGTCAGTTCCAACAGGGAAGGGGGTTCAGCGTTTCACAAAAATAATTCTGAAAGCAAGGGCTAGTAATATTCACTACAAAATTATTACCATATAGAAAGTTAGTTACAACCACCCTGTCTAGTTTCACTTAAGAAGTAGCAATAGTCTTTGCATGCTTTTGGAATTTTCAGTTTGCCTACATGAAAAATAAGTTTCAGTACACAAAGCAGTCTAAGTGCACTTAGAACCGAATTCCAAATCACCAGTCCAACATTTCCCCCACGATATTTTGTGTAACATTTTGTACATATTTCAGCAGCAGGGCTGTCACTGAAAATTTCTGGTTACTGTTGGGTGTCCGAGCCTTGCCCAAGGGTCCTCTAGTTTAAGGCAGGTAGAGGCTGTAAACAAGCCACAAGCACAAGTGCAAAGCCTCACGTTCAGTTCTGAATGTGCTTGTATTAGTAAGAGAGGGGGCTGAATCTGAACAAAACCTCAGGGAATGCAATACAATGCCAAGTATATGGGGGGAAAAAAAACAAACCAAGAAAAAGTTATTCCAAGGCTTGGGCAGCTGAACGTCCAAAGTGGGTTATAGCACTGAATTGCAAGGCTTAATTCTGATCTATTAAATATGAGACCTATTAACCTGCTAAAAATGTTCTGAAAATATTAGTGATACTTAACTAATACGTGAGACTGCTTAGATACCATTGTGGCACCTTCCACATAACAAATTATCAGGAAGTTAATAAAACTATTTACTTAGCTAATTTTTTTAAAAGCACAGTAAATATGGTCAGATTTAGATATTAATTTTCTTTTTATTTCATCATCAGTTATGGTATACAGAAGTAGCACAGCAAATAAATGTATTTGACCCTATGTGCAAAACTACTATATATTGCATTAAGGACCATTTTAAGAATGTTGAGTTCTATTAACAACAGAATCCAGAATTCCAAACAGTTTAGCTGTTAGCACAGTCACCCTTAATAATTGTGATTAAATTTCAAAACCAGAAAGGCAACAGCAATGCTGGGGAGGAAGGTCTTAGTTTTCTATACCATCATTAACAAATAAATCATTATTTTTATATAATGTGGGTGAAAGCCTAAAGTTTTACAGAAGTTGCCTTCACTGAGAAAGATACTTATCACTTTCTTAAAAGTGTAGTGACTATTTTATTCTTAATCAAAATGGGCTATTTATTCTGCCAGCCTTTGTAATTTTATAATGTGTGAAAGTGAGTGTGTTTTCAACTGAAAGACTATTCAATTACATAAATCCAGCTGTTGTTTCCTACCTTTCTTCTTACCCTTAGAAAGTAATTTTCTGGCTTTCTTCAATGTACAGAACAGAGGAAATGTGAAACAGGTAAACAATAAGGCTTAAAAGAAGGCTAACAAGAGAATAGTAACTTAGAAGTTTGATTTTGGTTTGGCGGTTTATTTTTCACAGACAGTTGCATGATTTTTTTTCCAAATATTGGTTCAAGATTTTTGAGAAGTACGTCTGACTCTTTGTATGTGCATCCCTTTCCAAACTTCCACAGACTATGTCCAGGTAAGAATAGGCCATACTTTCAAAACCAGAATGAACTGAACCAAAATAGAGGTATACTATTGAATGACACACAAAGAAAAACCCAAGGGAAACCAAGGTCACACTTAACATGTAACCACAAGACTTCTTGCACAACTCTGGATACCCTGTGCAAGGTGAATGCTTTTGTATCCAAGTTGCTCAAGACACAAAGAAATGATCCAAATTTCAGTTTTTCACTTTTTCAGATCAAAGTTTACTGAAAGATGTCACCACTCTCTTTTATTTATAAAAGGAGGTTCAAGACATTGTTTTGAAGGCTTTGTCTCACACTGTTGACAAGCAACATACCTCTTGGCAGCTCTTCACTGACCAGCTAAGAGACAACACACATTGTAAGCATTTGCTCATCAGTTCAGCAGAATTACACAGGACCCACTGAGCATCTGGCATTCAAGAATGCAGCTGTCTTTATGGCAGGCAGATTTATGAACTTAATTTTTGGAACCGCTACTTTTTGTGATCATCTGCAGTTCACTTATCTGCTAAATACAGCACAGCCATTAAATAGGTTATCCAAATTTCTGCTCACTGCTGCAAGTCTCTGAGAGAGTCGTGGCTTCCTTTGTTAATAGTATATATAACTTCAGGTGTTCCATGAAGGGATCAAACTGGCCAAGGGTCTGTCTCTCTCTGCAGTCCCTGGGAGGGCTCTCTACCCTGAGGACTTGAGCTTCTGCATAAGTCCCTTTGATTTCTCCGAGTCAAGGCTTTTCTACACGTTTCTTGCACTCCATTATCCACAGGAGCCATCTCCTCTCCACTGTAGGGGCACTTCCATCTGGAACCTGTGGTCTCCATCGATTTATCCAACCCTTGCCTTAAGATCACCTCCCTACCTGAGATTTCCTCAGTGCCTGAGGCACACTCCAGCTCCACTATTCCATTTCATGGCCCCACTCTCCATCCCTACCCTGTGGCTCCTCCACAGCTTTCCCAGCCTGGTGGCCCCAATATAGCTCCCCCAGACCCATTGTTGTTGGCCTTCCACCTTAGCTCAAGCCCTCTTGCTCCCGTCCCAGGTCTTTTCCCTTTGGAGCTGCAGCAGCCCCTTCACTTCTCCACATGAGGCAGCTGTGGTGAGCTGGAGGCCGCACTGTGGCTGCTGCTCAGCCCAGCCCAAGCAGCTGGGAAGGGCTACAGAAGCTCCTTATCCAGACCACTCCCCAGACCCAGGGTTTGACGCTGACTCATGCTCAGCTTTCAGTCTCCTCTTGGGTTCCAGCTGCTTGCAGAGGAGACCTGTCACAGCTTGGAGCTCAGCAGCTCTCCCCACCACACACCAATGACCAGGGCTTATCTAGCCTGATTCAGACCCTATTGGCAGGCCTGCTCATTCCAAAACCATCCTGGTTATGGTTCTGAGCTGCCGCGGACCCCACCCGCAAAGGGCTGAGGGGCACCCGCTGCTGCAGGAAGGCTAAATCTGGAAGATGCTCTGGGAAGAGCATGTCTGTGGAGGGCACCCTGTCCCCAGCATGCAAGATAGATGATAGGAAGTCGACACCCCACCAAAACCAACTTTATGCGCTGCTGGTCCAAGGCACCTGCAATGTCTGAAGCCACATCCACACATTTTGCTGAGCGCCTGCCTGCAGCCTCTGGAAGTGCAGATGAGCAGCCAGCAAAGCCCATGGTGCGAGAAACCTGTTTTGCTTGCACGAAGGGCAGAAAGGCCACATGGCAGTTTTCCAGCTAGAGCAGAAAAGGAGTGAGAGGACAGATCCAGAGTTCCCACATTGTTCTTAGCTGTTCTTTCATTAAAATTTGTGATCATAAAAACTGCAAGAAGTGGAAAAAAGAGCATAGAAACTTCAGGAAGACTTTTGTCTTAATGCTTGAGACCTTTCTTGGGCTTATTAGGATAAGAAAGTTAAAAAAAAACCAAACCAAACCCAACTCCATGGAAACAGAATTCAGGACATCCATCTTTCACTTTACAATCTTACCAGGGATTGTACTGATACATGTAATTACAGCCATCACACTTCCCCCTCCTCTCCAGAAAATCAGTTACCAGCCCTATCCTTGACAAAATGCTTGTGAAGCATAATACATCTGAAGTCAAATGTTATCTGCTAATTGACAGGATGGTTTCAACAATGTAACTTTATCTTAGGTAAATAAACTTCTAAGAAAACTGAGCCAGAACAGCCAAATGAGATGTTTGAGATTCCTTTTTGCTGTAGGAAGTCTTGTTTTTATAGTGCATTTCAATAGCGAAGGATAAATGTGGAAGAGATTCTAAGACCAAAAGATTCTTGTTTAGATTTTGTATTTGTTTTTACATTTCAATAAATAATTCATAAAACTAGCCTAAAGTTAGCATTTTTAACATACAATGTTAAGTTACAGATGTGATATTCTCATTAAATATTCACATTAAAGTATCTGATCAGACAGCAGTAGTGTACACCAAATATGAGATCCCCAGATATGTGAAAGCAGTGAGAAAGATGAGAAGTGGCCACCCATGGGGGAGGAGATGTTGTAGGAAAGAGAAATGTCCCAATGTGTAGATTCTGAGGAGCAGATTCTGAGGGATGAAACAGTGTCCTGCAAATGGACTGTGAACTTTTCAACCACACATTGTTAAGCATGCATGTTGTTCTGCCTCTATTTCTGATCAGTATTCAGAGATGTTAGCAGGCAGTGACCCTACCAAGTGCACTGCACTTCTGTAAAATTATTTTATGAAGCATAGCTGACCTCAGAACAAATGTGGCAATAATAACTTAAAATGCATTCTCAACTGAAGTTTGACTCCTGAAATTCCAGTTAACTCTAGGTCTGTGTTTTTTCATAGAGATATAACTGGAAGACATTGCCGTATGTCCAGAACTGTTACCTCACACTAAACTTGCAGATGCAGCATTACTCAGAAGCACTCGTTAGCATTGGGGGAGGTCGATTCTACACAGCAGATTGACCTTCAGGGCAAAAGATAAATCATATCGTGAGATGGGTTTTCAAACAACATGAGGGATAATTTTGTTATGTTATAAACACTGTAAGAGAGAGTGTACATTTGTAGTCTTTGATGTCAAGGTGGGAAGAAAAATAAATGGAGAAGAATAAACAAATATACTGATTTTGATGCAGATTATGAAATCAAGTTTCCAAAATCCATGGCTTATGCCTTATTATCCAGGCCAGATCTGATTGCTCTGTGTAGTCATAGACGCTGAAGCCTGGCACACTTGCTAGTTGAGCCTTCGCTTCTAGCTTCCAAAACACTTCCTTTTCTATCTCAAACTGTGATCTGATAAATTTATTCCAAACAAGATTACTAAAGAACTAAGATTATTTATTTACTGATCTTGCTAAGTCGTCTCTGAAAAGGTCTTCTTTTTTGTATAGACTGCATCTTCCTGCTCTTAATGCAGAAATACATACATGTAACCTTCCCAGGACAGACTTCAGTAATTGTCTGGCAGCTATATGGCCTCTGAATATAAACTGTGTCCTGCAGCCTGTCCAGCTCAATGAAAATGTCAGTCCTGTGCAGAAAAAGAAGAAAATAAATAATGTGTGGTGCTTAGGTTGTATGCCAGTTTAAGGGACGCAGTATCCTTAGATGTACACCATACCACATTCTGAGTGGCTCAGTTTCCTAAACTGGACAGGAACTCCCACTTTATCCAGGCCAAATATATCACGAAACAACCAACTCACTCAGTGCTGCAGTGAACCTTGTTCACTGTGACTGACCGAGCCCTTCTAAATCTGTTTGGGATTCCATCCTGATTAGTGCATGCAAATGCTCTTACACCATTCTGTCTAGGATAAATACTGGACGGACCACACAGAAGCCATCACCCATCCCTTGACCTAGTTGTTGTTTGTGGTGAAGGAAAGATGGCCAGAAGGGTGTCACTTCTTGCAGAATGACAGCTTCAGCTTAAGTAATGGCCTTCTACAAGACTCTTAGATTGATGTCTGACTGACTCAAGATGAGGTCTGCAAGACTCAATCCCAAGTCTATTGCAATAAACCGTCACAGAAGAGGATCCAGAAGAATCCTGGATCTTGGTTCCTATAACAATAAAAAAATAATAAAGAAGTAATGAAAATAAACAAGGCCCATGCAGCATTCTACAGAGGATACTTAAAAGTGCTGCTTGTAGATCAGGCATCTTCAGACAGAACAGGGAGTTTACTCAAAAAGGAACAGTTCTGCAGTATAGCAAGGGAAATCAGAGAAAGGAAAAGCCAGTATCTTGGGTAAAAATGGTGTTCATTTCCTCAAGAAATAAAATGAAGAAGTGTAATAGAGAATTTTAATAGCAGGGTTGGCTTCAGAAGGAAGTTCAGGTGCAGAAGGAAGTTCAGGTGCAGGAAAAGTGCATTCTAAGAAGACTGAAGGGAATTTTGTGTGCCAGGAATTCTATAATCACCGTGGGTGATGTTAGCTTTAATGCAGCAGGAAGAGAAAAGGAGAGGGAAAAACAATAGCATCTGTTTCAGTATACTCAGTTTGTCATTATAATCCAAAACACAAATGTTCTGGGGAGAAAAAATAATACTAAAAACTGATCAAGCACAGACAGAAATGCCCATACTTCTAAAACAAGTAATTGTTTTTTGAATCCTCATTTGTAAACAGAATAAAAAAGAAGAACCAAAATTAGTAAATACCTTAGAAAAATATTTAAGGTTCTTTGTACTTTCTTTAACATCTTACTCATAACAGTAGTGCTTATTTTTGTTAAACCAGAAACCAGATTTTAACTCAGAAACAAGAAATATTTCATGGGACTTGATCAAATAACAAATTATTTTTACTGTATCAAGTAAGAAAGGAAATACCTCTCGGCAACAGACATCTACGCACCAAGTTTTCTGAAATCACTTTCTTCTTTACATTTAAAAACATCATGGTTTCAGATAAACTTCAGATAAAACCTTAAAAACTCAATGCAAGAAGGACATTTATTGTTATTATTGACTGGCTGTTAATGAAATAATTCCATGAAGTACAGAATATTTGTGCTGCCATTAATTTCATTCTTGATCTACATTACTGCTTAGGCTAAAATATTATCTAATAATGTACATGACCATGTTCCTGAATTTTCTTATTTTCTTATTTGCTTATATATGACACACACTGCTGCTGCCAAGAACAGGATTCTAGCATAACTTGAAAGAAAACACCTTATATATTTTTTGATGCAATTGACAAAGTAAACGTTAAGCATACAGAATTCTAGCAACTGTAAGTCAGGGAAGAGACAACTTTACCATCGGTATCAATCTTAAAAGCTGCAGTTTTATTTTACTAAATTATCTATGTTAAAAACAAATCTGTGCCTGGTGTGGAATTTCACTGCATCAAGTGTTACAATATTTTTGTTTTCATTACAAGCAGGAGAATGCATGTAGAACAAGTGTTAAGAAACATGACAATAAATTAGAATATAATTTACAAAAGCAAAAATAATAATAATGTAACAGTGTACCACATTAATACTGAGTATAAAATAATAAGCAACTAATCACAATAATACAAAGGTAATTTCAGTCTGTATTATTCAGGATATCTATGTGACATTCACCCCATTATAAAGTTCCTAACAAAATGGACTATTTTTGGATGTATATACCTTGAGGGATTAATCTGCTGATTTTTCTTTCTGCTTTGATCTTCTTCAGCTGACAGTATTGCTCAGTGGAGGTACTGGCACCAGATTCGTTTCTGCATTTTGTATTCTCCTATTTGATTCTAGGCCTGTCATATTTATAGCCTGCGCAAATAGTCCTTTTGTCACTATTAAGAAAGATTTAGCTTAGATTACATAGATGGCTACAGTGTAGCAGCAGCAATGAACTGTGCTGTGGAAACTGATTATTTTTCTTTGAATTAGGTTTCATATTTTAGTCTTAAAGTGTTGCTTAGTTTGTAAATCCACATACATTCTGTATTTTGTTCCCTTTAACAATACAATTCAATGTTGCTCCAGGGAGTTCTTTAAATTCCAATCTCAGTGCTGTTACATTGCAGAGTAAACATCGGAATCCCTGGTGTTCTAGCACCAGTAAGAGAGCAAAATGTGTCTTTGGAAACACTCCTTACAATTTTAATGTCCTAAGTGAGGTAAAAGAGGAAAAGGTTTCTTTACATACATAGAAAACCCTTTTCTTGCTAGCTGAAAAGACACATAAACAAAATGATGCCCTGGAGACCCTGATACAAAGAGGCCTATTGCTCAGGGATTGCCGTAACAACCCCTTATACTTTCATCATATTTCTGACCTAGCCAGGGCATGGTAGCACCAAGGTGTTTTGTCAAAAGGATATAGAAAGTCAATTCACTTAACAGAGAAGGATTGCATACTGCCCTTACTCCCTATGTGCAACTCCCAAAGACTGGGATTTTTTTATCTACCGGTGTCAGTTTTAACAGAAGTTGTTTTACACGGTGATGAGAGCAACAGATAATAAGCACATGTAAATACACATAAGCCAACTATAAATTAATTCCACTGGTCACAAGTGTATGAAAGTGGAAATACTGGCAAGAGGTAGCAGATGACAAGAATTTGATGGTCATGAGTACACGGGCTACATAAAACCCCACGGAGAGATTGTCAATATGTTGGGGGGATTTCATAGTATGAGTCCTGTTAACAGTATCTATTGTTCCATGTTAATTCACATTAGTAAATAGTGTGCAATATATTTGGCTTGTTATTGGTAAAATACATTGGTACACTTCAATCTCATATTTTGAAATTATTTCTCACTGAAAAGATTACTTTTCTTTAAAAAAGTGCTATTTGAGTTAGAATTTGTAACACATTATTGTTCACATAATTTTAATTGCATTACAACAAAGGAGGCATAGTTGGACACAAAAGCACATTCATCAAGTACCTGCTGTAAAATGCAAGTGTTCAAGTACAATATATTAATATAAACACGTACCTACTTTCCTTATCTCCTTGTTACTTTCCTTATCTCTGTTACCAAAAAGTGAAGGTGGAGAGAAGCATGACAATTAACTTCTTTATGCTAGATTCCTGACTGTGACTTGCCTAAGTAGTTTGGTTTAACTTTTAAAAATGCAAGTATAAATGTAGTAATATGAAATAAGCGGAGTATGCCAGTGAATAGTTAAGGCATCTAGCCTCTAACCCAGAGGCATGAGTTTGTTCCCATTTCTATGCTGAAAGCTGCCCCCTGCTTTAAATATGGTCCAGCTTTAAATATGCACCTGGCCATTTATGGAAAGGTGGCCAGAATTCATTCCATCCACCCCTGTTCCAGTGTGCCTTACTCCTGATAGTCCAACAGGCCTCTTGGCTCAAGCACACTTCTGACTTCTCACTTGAACAGAATCTAGATTCCTCCATGAGTCATTTATTCTTTGGTTATAATCCTTGCCCACTCAGATGTGGTATCCTGAACAGAATATTCCCTTTATTTTTTTTTTATAAACAATAACTCTGCTATGGTACCAAAAAAGGGAACATTTGGAACACATTCAGCTGTGCAAAGGATTGTTGCTATTACACAGTAGGTTTATCTTTTGCATTTGAATTCCTTAGTTTTGAAGAAGCAAAAGTAACATGTAAACCAGATCTAGATGCCCACAAAGTTGTTTCTCCTTTGTGGCTGGTGTTGTAAACAAAAGTGAGATGGAGTTGAAGTGTAAGTTCTAAGCAACCTGTATGGTGGTAGTGAAGGAGCTGGCAGTAAAGTCTTCACCTCTATTGGAGTCTGCCTTGTCCATGATATTGAAATATGTTCCCTTTCAGTGGAAATCTCAGTTTCACTTGGACAATGGTAAGATGGCTATAATCCTGCAATCCAGATTTCATTTTGTTTCATAGCACACTTGTATTTTGTGCACCACTGCAATAACTGTTGCATCTCTTAAAACTAAGTCCCTCATGGTTGCTCTATTTAGTGTAGCTTTATATAAGGCTCACAGCAGTGTTCAGGAAATATGGATTACTCCATGGGGAATTAGGTGGAATGAAGGAAAAATAATTCTTTGTCTAAAAAATTTCTTCTCCTTAAATAACATTTCAAAGCTCCTTTTATAATTTAAATTGTGGTGTTGTGTCGAGAGACAAAGTAGTTAACATTTTTAAGCTATGACTTAATATTTTTTTTGATTCTTCTTTACTTCCATAGTAGACCAACTCATAAGAACTACATCTTAAACAGTTTTAAATAGAAATGGATTCAGTGTCATTGCTAAGTCCATAATAAAAATTATTTTAATGGTCCAAGGAGGTAAACAGACTATTGGATTTAGTCAGAGGAACACAAATGTTCCACAGTAAGCTATTCTATATGTGTTGTGTGCATTTTTCTAATTTGGCATCCCCTCATTATACTGTGTCCAGCACTTTGGATTAATAAATCCCACTTCACAGAAGTTAAAATAAAATTGAAATCCTGTCAGCTGGGGCTGACCAGTGGTTATGTTTTCCACAGGGTAATGCATTTGCAAGGACGTCAATCTCATTCCGCTGTGTGGCTCTCTTCGATGAACACTCTTCCACAATGGTAATAACAAGGCACATTCTTGTGCTTTCTGTGGGTCAGTGTCCTTGGCAGGTCTTGCAGCACATCTGTCTGAAGTATGCTCGACTGCAGAACTTGAACTTCAGCACCAGTGGGCAATATGCCACTTTGTTCACATCTTTGCACTCTAATAATTAGGAACATTAAAGAAAGAAAAAAAATTAGAAATAAAAATTGAAGTACAAAGAGAATTTAACATTTAACGTGCTACCCTATCCATCCTTCTTGCTTTCTTTATAATTACTCTTTCTAGTCCAGTCTAGTGTATACAATATATTTTAAAAAGCCATAAAAATGTTTGCAGGGCCTTCAGACATTTAAAAGTATACCCTCTCTGCCTTGGAAGAATTATCATTTATTCAGATAAATAAACACTTCAGACAGCTAGGAAATGTAATTTTTTTACAATACTTTTATAGCTTCATTCTCAGGAGTTATTCTATCCATCCATGAGAAGTTATACAAAGTCTGGCATGATTCACACTATCTGGTACCACACCTCTACATTTGTATGAATCCTTGGAACAGAATGTGCACTGCAGATAATAGAGATGGAGAAAATGACAAGTGTTATGAATAATGGCACCAACAGTGTGTGTTCAATGACCAAACTGAATGGTGGATTACACTTTAGGCTTGGTTCCACACATCTACAATTTATTTTATGCTTGAGGGAAAGGCATTTTTATGCCTATAAAAGACATGTAAAAGCTTTTTTTTCCATAGTTGTGTTTTGCCTATATGTTGGGCTTACTGCCTCAGCAGTCTATGTCATACCAGCAGGTAACTCCCAGGAAGGGAGAACAGAGAACAACTCACAGAGGAAGGTTTCCTTCTTTTGCATCCCATTCTGTGGAATGTATCTTAAATGACTTTGGGGTTATATTACAGGAGCACTGCAGGAAATGGAAAGTTTGGTCCTTGCTCAGTTCTTATCCTGATGCAGTGGATATGGAGCTACATATGAGTCCGGGGGTACACTTAGGTTTCACAGCTGAAATGTTGTTGCTGCAGATTCCTCTTCACTAAAGTCAATATTGTGATTGATTTTTAGTTTAAAGCATTTGCACAGTGCCTTCCAAACCCATTAAAAATCGGACTTTGTCAAGGACCTTTGCTTCAAACATAGGAAGTTGGAAGAGATGTATATAGAGAAAAAGTAAAACCTGTAAGTTTGAATTAAAAAAATTAAGTGATGGGAAGAATAAAATTAGATTCATTTATCAGAATATTATTTGTCTCAAGAGAATGCTTTAAATTTTTACTATTTTAAGGTTGCATTTGATACTGCATTCTTTCCATAATCTCTCTCAAATTACAATAGTTACAAAGAAAAAGTGAATCAAAAGGTAATGAACAAATATCAGTACTTAAACCATTATTATATTTTGTATTGATTTGATAACCAGAAGTGATGACTGGAGGAAGCTACGATACTGTTGTTCAAGGCATGACAGAACAACAGTCCTTGACTCTGAGATGTCTGTAAACCAAATATTAAAGAGAAAACAAACACACCAAGCAGGTAAAAAAAAGAAAAAAGCAATACTGAAACAAACACAATTGGCATGTACAATTCTAATCTCCTATCACATTATTTTTACTCTGGGACAAGTAGTTATGGACAGTGTTTTGAAATTTGCAAGCATACTGTAGTAGCAAGTTGAGTGCAAATGAGAATTTTTAGTATTTGAACCCAGGAAAGCATTCACAAGGCTGAAGTTACGGGTCTGTTTTCAACGGTATTTCTGATAATTCCAATATGCATGTTTTTAGCTAAGCAAGTAGAGGTCAGGAAATTATTTAAACTTTCATTTCATTAACACAGATACAGTACTTCCAATTTTTTTACTCCACCTACTCAACATTTTACATATTTTCTATTTTTTTTAATTATTAATTTGGAAACATAATTACATGCCAGAAGAAAGATACTGGGGTAGTTGGTTGAAACAGATATATTTCTCTACCACATATGGTCACTGTGTTTGACTGAGTTTCAAAAACTCTTCACAAAAGAGGTCAAGACTCTTCCAGAAATATTCTTTGTGAAGACTACAAATATAGGAGAGACAGATGGTGAACTATAAATGAAGAGTAAAAAGGTGCACTTAATCTTGACAAGACATAAGAAGTTCGCTCCCAAAAATAACCCTCATACACACTGTACTTAGTCAAATACAAGTAAAGCCACAAACTGCATTTTTGCTAAAAGTAGGATTTGAAATTATCCTTTTTCATGTTTAAGTTACCCTTCCTCTTGAGTAAAACTGGACCAGTTCAGCCAGTGCTGTTTGGACAGCAATGAGACATATTCTGTAAGTTGCCCACAACTTCTGTTTTAAAAATCAGTTTTGAAATAGATATGGTGGCTGAAGAAGTAGCCTGTTCTTCCAAGGACTGTGGTTGAATGGAAGAGGTTTAGCAGAGCCCTTTTTGCTCCTAGTAACTACTGTTAATAAGTTTCAGTAAGCTACATGTATTAAAATCTCCCTTCCTGAAGTTTGCTGCTAGATCAGACAATATTATGATATTAACTATTATTTTACAGTAAACAAATCAAGAATGTCACTGTGCTCCAGTGAAAGAAACAGCAAAGGTGTATCACACAAAGTATAAGGAAAACTAAAATGGCATAAAAAAAGACAAAGTAGCTTTTCAGGTAAACTTTTAGATGGGCTTCAGCAGTTTAGATTCAGCAGACATGTATGTACTTAAGAGAATAAAATAATTCTGAATGCACATCAAATGGTCTGGTAAGTGCTGCTTGTAGTTCAATTTCATCAGCAAATGCAATGTTATCCTCATCAGTGGCAGCCCATCAAAACCACATCTACAATATTCTAAATCATCAATGAAATTTCTGAAAAAACAAAGAGCTAAAACACATATGAAATGTGACAAGATATATTGTAACTTTCTTTTAGTGTTTGAGTACCTCCAAAATTTTGAATCTTTTTTTATGCAAGCAACCCATCACTTTCCCCACCAACATGATCATTATACTGCAGTGGCTCACGCTTCCAAAAAACCCCCATGTTTTTAACTTTGGTTAGCAAAACTACATTGTTCAGAAATTGTTGAATGGTTCCCACAGGCTGCAAGCACCAGAGTCTGGAAGCAAAGGGAATCAGGTTTGCTGGGGTTTGAAATAGGAAGCAAACCCACTCAGCTAACCTTACCCTGCTGCAAACCAATGAGCTGTTCCTGAAGTTGCTTTTACCCCACAATGGAGCCCAAAGCACAAGGCAGTATTATGAGGTGGCATGTAGACAAAGTCCCCATGTGCGGGCAGCTATGCTTTGTACACACGTGCACTCCTGAGCAGACAAAGCCTCTCTCTGGGAGGCCTGACTCCTTCCTTGAAACCCAAATACTGACAGCCAGGTCACAATCTTTTTTCCCTTAGATTCTTCCTAACCATGCTAATGAGCCGGGTTGCTGTCAGTAAGGAGATGGCTTGCTCCTGGCTCTCTCCAAGTACAGGCCAAAGAGCTGACATCCATCTGGAATACTGTGTGATTTTCAACATCTTCTATTTGAGGATCCCAAGAATTTCTAGTGAAGGTACAGGTCCCTAAAAAACACTGTTGCCAACTGACTTACTGTTTATATTAGCTGGTACAGTTCTACTGTAAAGAAGTTCATGGCCACCCAGTGTACAGAGATCACACACAGAAACCCCGACTGCATTCTTCTATAAGAGATTAGCATATTTTCCTGAAAATACTGAAGAATTACTAGTGTAATTACCACAAATAACAACATCACCTTGTCATCTTGAAATTAAGAGGAAATTGGGATTGATTTATGCCTGCTTATAAGTAATTTACTACCTTCCTTACTTTCGACAAAAGTCAACATCCGTGTTTGGAAAGTGAAAGCCTTTTAGCTTTAAAGGGTAGAACGTTTACTACTCTGATAATTACCACTTAAAGATTACTTGAGAACACTAAACAATGAAATAAAACAAAATGAATTATAGGAATTAACAGCAATAATAGGACTATCAATAGAAATAGACATATTAATATTAAAATTAATATTTATAGAAATAATACAAATAATAGTAATTAAAGCAGCCCATGAAAACTGTATTATGAAAATGTTTTCAAATGACAACATGGGATGATAAGCCTCTACTTTAAATTAAAACTTCTAAGCAGTAATTTATGGTGCTTATATGTTGAACCATCAGTGTATTTCTGGGAAGATTTTAGTGTGCTACCATTTCATCACAGGCATCTCTATTTGACAGGCTTTTATGACAATTTTGAATCCATGGCATTGGACATAGATGGATACAGCAGGCATTGAATGACCACCAAAGCCAGCTAGACTGTAGGACGAACTCGCCTTTAAAAAAAAAAAAATTAAATCTATGGTCCCAGTCTTTCCATGCATACAGAATTTACTATTTTTTGCCACCACATTGTTGTTGTATACACTGATAAATCAGGTAGAAGGTCAGTGGATAAAATGTCACACTCCCACTGCTACTATGAACATTTCCACTGAAACAATAAAGAGACTAGAAAAATCAATGACACAAACAACAGTATTTTGTTTGTGACTTAGGATATATATTTTAAGGGTATTTTTTAAACAAAGAACATGTATTTAGGTTTCCACTGACTTTACCACTGAACTACAATGACTAATCAGAAAATAATTGTAAAAAAAATAATTCGCAGCCTGAGAGATGATGTCATATAGATTTTTACTAAGAATTAAATGCAATCATTCTGACTGCACTCACTTTATTCTTTTCAGAATAAATTATATTACGATGGCAAACTTACCTTCTGTGTTGGAAATGGGAGTACTGTCACATTTACTTTCACACTGCTGCATTGATGGAGGTCTAAGAGTTTCTGGACACTCACTGGATGCTTGTCCAGTGTATGAGAGGCACTGTACTGTTCTCATCTGTTGCCCGAGACCACACTGTGCAGAACACTAAAAAGTAAGAAAGATAAAAAATTTAGAAACTTGGATCTAATTTTTAAATATAGAGAAAATAATTTTCATTAGGTGGTTTAGAATTTTTATTTTTGACAGTACATGCAAGCATTTGTCTTTCAAGGAAAAGAAAATGCAATGCCATGTTGACCCCCTGAAAAGTTCAGATTTTGAGGTATAACAATATAATTCACACTGTTTCATATATCATTCTGAGTTTAAATGAATTCTTTTAGGAGAGACATAATCACTTTAGAATAAAGAAGAAAAACCAAAAAGAGCAAGAATTCAAATCTGCTAGAGGACCTTTTCATAAGGAAAAAGTAAACTGACTTTCAAACAAAAATACTTTGCTGTTCCAAAACATTTTTAATTTCCATAATTAAATGGTTACAATTTTAGTACAATATCACAATTAACATAAATGTGCATCTGAACAAGTATCATCAAAGAAAAGCTGACTAGACTGTAATATCACAAATGATTGTTCCATGGTTAGTTAAGCTAAAGTGTTTTATTTTCGTAAGCAGCAAATCACCCAGCAAACAGAAACTGAATCACTGAATTATTATTCTAAAAACAGGCCACTGCTCACAGTTGAGATGCATAAACATAAAGAAAGAAGGAAACTTAGTAAATCATATTTAGAAACACTGCACAATGGCAGCACTATTCAGCCTGTCCTGTAACATTTAAGCTTCCTGTATGGTAATTCAATGTAGCTAATGTAAAATTATATTGATTTTAAAGTGTGTTTTTTTCAGAGACAGAAAAAATACATGTTACTAAAATATATGTTACTAAAAAAATTATATGTTACTAAACTAGGAACTGGCTTTGTATTTCCATCATGTTTCTCAAGGAACTTAAATGCAATGTAAAAATACTAAGAAATGATACATTGTTGTATCCCAAATTACCCTTTCAAAAAATGTAGGAAGGACTATTACATTTTTTTAAAGAAACTCATCCAGTACAAACTAGATTGTTCTCAGCAAATCCTTTACAGTTTGGCAGACAACCATCATAAAGAATCACATTTCAATCTGACACAAACAGGGGAGAGTCTTTTTTTTCAGTCCTGGGAACTGTCATTTAGCTATTTCCAGCAATATCATATTCTAAAAGGTGCTAACGTAGGAGACTAACAGCAGTGAAGACTGGCACGGACTATCTCACCTGTCCCCAGTCTCCAGTGACCCAGCGAGGAGGAGGACATCGGCCTAAACTACAGCGGATACGCGCTGGCGGTTTGTTTTCATCTTGGCATTGTGCGGCTGGAAAGGTTTTTAAAAGATCGCTACTTTTGCACAGAACAATTCGGTGTTTGAATCCTGGGCCACATTTTGGCGTGCACTGAAAAAATATTGATACAAACAAATAATTAAAGTCTCGGTAAAAAGCAAAAAAAAACTGTCAGAAATGTTATTATGCAAAACAGTACCATATATTTACGATCTTATAATTAAACTATAATCATCATGATAATAATAATTTACAAATATTTAGAAATACAGAATTTAGTACAAGCTTTTCTAAGTTTTAATTTTCTTAAACTAGATTTCCTTCTCCATTTATATATAGACTATGGTGTTACTATTCACTTTTTTATATATGAGCCATTATGTTAGGCTTAAGAAAAACACTGCAGCCAAGTAGAAAGGTCTGCCACATGTAACACTATTATGAAATAAGCCTGGGTGTGCATTTCAGAAATTAAAAGTAATACTTTCTGTTCTCAATATGACCTTAGTGCAGCCTTTATCCACCTCACTCACACTGAACGCATTTTTCCTAAATACACATAAGGGAAGATAAATGCTTTACTTGACTCCACATAAACCAGATTATTCAGATATATAAAAATATTGTACCCTCTCCTACTATGCAGGCTTCCCTCTCCCATTTAAATTTTAATTCTGTTTTCACACAGTTCTTGTTTTTCCTCCTTTTATCACCCTTGTGCTGTTCTAACAGAAAGCAGATAATAAATCATAAGCAGGCCTGATGACCTCTGTTTTCCCTCATCTTCCTTTATATTGGTGTCCCTGCCATTCACCTTCCTTTTTGCTACTGACAGTAACACAACTGCAGAATGGGGTAGAGACAAGTGTTAAAAAATTAAAACTCAAGACCTTCTCCAAATCAGTCCCTCTTTAATAGGAGATATTGCAAGCACAGTTTTAGAACTCCCTACTGGCATGTTAACCTTCATCCCATAAGCACATCTGCAATATTTGGACCAGAATCAATTTCTGATAGCATAAGTTTTACATGCAGATTATGCTAAGCCTTTCAATATGCCTTTAATATGTAGAGACAAAACATTATCTGGGAAATAATACTATGTGGCACTGGAGCAATGTTCAAGAGGTCGCATACCACACATACAAACCAAGTCAGTATATAAATGGGGTAAAAAGAAACACCCCCAAAATTTAATTTTCAAAAAAAAATTACTTGACTGTTGCAAACTTCATTTTTGTATGCCAAATCCTGAAACACCTTTGACTAACCTACAGAAATTTAAAACAGTTCCATAGTTTTATGTAAAGATATACCCTATGAATATGTAAAGATTTATATCTATATATATACCTCAAAACAAGATCTTTAAGGAAACCTCTCAGAGGGAGGCAATTAAACTAGCCAGTACTAGTCAATTTGGGTTTATCCTAAATCTTATCTCCACTTGTACTTAGGATCTTAAACTGGGCTGCAAAAAGATGGGTCCTGCAATTGGAGTTTATAATCTAGAACTGAAAAATGGATATATAACCACTAAAATGTAACCTCTTCTTTCCTATCCTATTCTATTTTTTTCTGTCAAGGTACGGCCTCCTTATCTACAGTAGTTCAGTGTTCAGAATTCTGATACAGAGTAACCAGGTTCAAACATCCTCACACGAAGGGACTTTAATTCCAAATCTTGTGTACACTAAGCACCTGCCTACTAGAAAACTATGAAGGAGGGAAGTAAGAGAAGAAAGATCTCTGACAGAACTACGAACATAATGATAAACAGAGGTCAAACAAGAATGACAATGAATATGTGACATTTTCAGTGTCATGATCATGTGTCATCATCAGTTCTGGTCCAAATTCCAAGGAATATTGTATCTATTTTATCCCATACAAGCATTTAATGCAAAATGCATGACTTTTTAGTAGGAAGAAGTGAGTGCACCTTCCTAGCTGAATACTTAAAAATCACATCATTCTGTCAAAAACAAACAGAAAAGTGACAAGGTTGAAAGGACTTCATCAAAATGTCAAAACCCAATGTGCCCACACGGTTTCATGATCTCTAGAATATGTTAGCAAACAAGCAAGACTTTGGGGACCAAAATTTGAGTCTAGGAGCATCCACTTTCTCGTACTGCTTGAAGACACACTCTTTTGTCTAAGATGCCATCTGAAAAAGTCTTCTTTCAGCAGCTAGTACCAGAAGAAAACAACATCACTTTTTAGGAGTTATAGTAAAAATTCTACTGAATAAGATGAACTACATCTGGTCCCCAGAAATTAAATAATAAAATAGGTAGTAATACCAAATCACTACAAATAAAAAGCGTAAGTAAAATCTAACAAAAACAGTGTATGTCTCCAAAGCAAACACAAGATAAAATACCCAGAGAAACCAAATGAGGAAGAAGTATCTTCCACTACTAAACGTTTCTAGAATTTCTGAGTCCTTCCCTCGAAGTCATGAGCACAAATAATGCAAATTAAATGCCCTTGTCTGATTAAGGCTCTTCTTAAGAAATATTTTTGCTGGTTGTTGTTGTTGTTATTATTATTATTAAGACAAATGTAAGAGAAAAAATTTATAGTGGGTAAATAAATTCTGTCAAACCTCAACTACTGCAAAGTCTGAAAAATCTTTATGGTAAAACTGGCATTACCTGAGAATGACTACATTTCAGTAGGCTAGACACTGTTCAATTTGATAAAAGCACTTTTACATTTTCCTGAAGACTTCATTTAATCTTTAGGTTTACAAAATGTTTTTGTTTCTCTAACCCAAAACATAATTTCTTTTTAATTCTCACTGAGAAATTAAAAAATGTGTAATTATACCGATTGTCAACAAGTGCAAGAGCAGCTAAAGGAGTTCTATAATTGTTTTATTTATATTATGTATTACTTGTTTTGACTATTAAAAGAAAACTTTTCAAGTTACACTCCTGAGAAAATTAGCAAGGTTTTCCATTGGTTTCAATGGAAGGAATATTCTACTTTACAATTTTTGAGTTCATTCTTTTTTTCATTTTCATGTTTCTGTCATAAAATCATACAAACATACATATAAAAATGTTTACACTTATATTACATTATATTTCTGGGAACAATGAAGAGAAAAAATAAGGTATTTTTCTCATTATATTAAAATGGTATAATCAGTCAAGACAGTCTGCCAAGATACAAACAAAATTCATACCAGAAAGAAGCTGGCACTTTTTCACAATCTTGATTAAAAACCATCACAACCAGAAGTTTACCAGAGTTTGAATCTTTAGATTAGAACAATTTTGTTCAAAATCATAACACACTTCTGCTGCAGAAAAGGCTGAGCATGAAGGCCTAAGAAATTGTTCAAGCATGAGGATGGCAAACAACAGGAGAGTGAGAATATAAGCAAAAGCATTTATCTGATAAATTAATAAAAACAAAACAAAAATTCTGAAGTTCAGGCTTTAGAAGATTTTTGATATAAAAGCTCACTAAAATGCCATTCACTTATAGTTCCTTACAGAAAAAAAGAAGTTGAACAGTAGAGCAAATCGACACATTTTTCTTTTGTTCCAAATATATATTAAGTGTAAATGGAAGTAACAAAAAGAAAACTGTCTACAGAAGTTGTTTCTTCAGCTGAGAATAACAGATGGAGAACATACAAATGTGAAATTCAGATAGAAAGCTGATGAACAACAACAGCTTCAATGGCAGCTTACAGCACTGTAATGCTCAGAATTCACTGATTCTACTGAAAGTACCAAAACTAGCAGGTAGCACAGGTAACTAACTGATTTTGATGCTAAAGAGATACGGTCTACAGAAAGAACTGGACAACCAAGAAGGCATTAATAATTGAAATGTAGTGAATTTTGGCAGTATGATATGCAAGAGGACACATTTTAAAAAATCAAAAAAGGAGGATTAGGATCTGCATGTATTAACAGAATGTAAAATGACTTTAGGTAACCAGTATGTTGTAGTTGTGGGAGAGAAGCAGCTTATTTAGGGTATACTGACACACTGTAGGTTATGGGCATTTTCATAAGAGGCAAGAAACAAAACATTGAGGCACAGGTGAAACCTCCTCTGGGACAATATATTCATTTAACTCTAGTCATCCATTCCAAAGACAACTTCAAACTGAAGCATGAAAGAAGAATGTGATCAAGATTAATTAATTTATGATAAATAGCAGCTGGAAAGGAAGAAGCACTGTTTCAGATAGCAAAAGCAAACAGTTATAAACTGGCATGAAAATAGAACATTAGAACACTTCTTGCAATTCAAAAGTTGAAGTTCAGTTACATTTTTCCAAGAATCAATGGGACAAACCCACAAATTAACTCATTTTAAGACACAGTTTGATCGATTTATGAAACCAACTATATTATATGGCTGCATTTGAAAGCAAAGACAGAGACATGGAAACTCAGGAAATCCTAATATCTATATGGTCCAAAGGGTATGCTCAGATAAAAACTGAGGTGAGACAGGAATCTAGAATAGCAAGTATACAGACACTTTTGCACTCCGATTTGCATAAGATGCGGTTCCATTCAAATGTATTTGCCTTTCAGCTGCACTGGTTAAAATTTAATACCTGAATAAGTACAAGGTATACTATAAGCTTGGCTTACATTATAACAGATATCAATATATTTAACAACATATTAAATAAATAGAAAACCAATTTTCAGGTCTGCCTCTTGAGGCATTTTGCTAAGAAATGTGATGCTTTACATTAGCATCATTACGTCATTAAAAAAAAGAAAGCAGTTTATTATGGCTTCTGATACCGTAAACCAATCACCTCTACTATTCAGCTACTTGCCTGTTCAATAAACAATGGAAATGGAAATTACTTTTTACTTTAAAATAATTGTTCAAACCATATGGCTAGTATAGGTTTTTTTGTTTCACTGGATTTTTTTTTTACTAGTTTACTATTCTCTTCTGTGTTTTACTGTATTTCTACCATGATCAATCAAAACAGGTCATAATCATTTGAAAAAAAAACAACAGAACTTACAACACAGAAGGAAAGAAAAGAGAAAAACTGCTTCAATACTAAACCCATGAGGTTTTGAATTTTTTATTAATCCTCTGCTTAGCAAGCAGTGACAGAAAATGTACTAATATTCAGTGGTCAGAGCTCCTGTCTCCACTATTACCGGTGAGCTAACACAGCAAAATTTCCTTACTTCTGACCAGTCCAAAGCAACCCACTGTGGGGGACAGGACTGATTGTTACAGGGCTCTTTTTCAATAGGCCGGTGTGTTAAACAGTTGGTATTATCCAGTGTCTCCTCCTCAGATGGTCCAATCTTCCTGATACAGAGAACCGTTCGTGAGCGCATTCCTCCATCACAGGTCTTACTGCATTCTGACCAATCTCCTATAAACCATCTGGATAGAAAACATTACGAGACTCAGTTAATGCATTTCAGAAACAAAGGAGATAATTGCACAAACCCAGAGTGCAAATTGCTTAAATTACTAAACCTAAATAATTATTAAAAATAGACAATGAAATAAAGTAGAAACTTATGAGTCTTTTTACTGAACATTTTAATTTATGCCCTACTGCAATCACTCTTCCAATAATAACATTAAGTTGTATTTTTCTAGAACAGCAATTTCCATCCTAACCTATAGCAGTTAGAAAGGAGTGTTGAGCCTGACAATACTGTGATTATTTAAGCAGACTTGTACTTAACTTGCCTGAAATTATTTCTCTGAAAGTGGTTTGCAACTGGAAATGTTTGAGAACCACTGCTGTAAGTTACATCACAAGTTGAAAGCCAAGCTGTTTGCCTCTCTAGTATCATTGAAATAAAGTAATTTTATCTGAAAATTGGGCTTTCTCGGTGTTAATTCTCATCTCCTTATGAAACATTTCTAAACTTTTTTTAAAAAGTCTACACTGAAAAGCAAAATATTCTTATTTAAGCAAAACAAAACATGAATTCATCACATAAAAAATGACCTCAACAAATATTTTAAAAATTTAAAGCACTGTATGATACGTGTTAGAGGGAGCTTCTGAGTATTTCTTCATGTGTAGTAAAAGTCAAGAGTTGTAAATATTACTTTGTGTTGCTGCAGAGACTAAAGCACTTACATTACAGCAGACTGTAGTGTTATTTATTTTTTCCTACTGATGGTTAATACAGCTCAATTAATTGGAAAAATTTCTTCATATTGTCAAGACCAATACTGGTCTTCAGTATTTCATATGTTGATTAGATACTCGCCTGAGTCATCCTTGCAAAGGATGAAGGTGAAGTCTAGTATGATATCACATGTTGCTAACGTGCAAAAAATATCAGACATGTCAGTAACTGTGGATGTTCCTTAGAGCTGCCTCATAAGATCTGCTAATTTTTCAAACTGCTGTCAAAAAAAAAAAGTGCTGCTATTCTTTCTTGTGTTACATAATATGTAATATATTCTAATACAAAACTAGGTTGATGGAGACATGGAAACAAATATGCTGTATTCTGTCATTACTTTCTCAGCAAAATGAAATTAGTTTGTAATTCTTCATCAAAGTAGCTTATGCTTTTACCACAATAGGGAGAATTTGAAGCTCTTCAGAGCTTTCAAGAGGCCGAAGTGTTAATTTTTAGTTAGTCCTGTCATTTGTCCAAGTGTCTTTGCTCTCGTGTATACTTAACATTTATAGTGTATGACAAGACAGGAGTATTCATACCTCATAGGACTATAAGAATATTTTCTTGAAATGTGAAGCTTAAGAGTTACTTATTATAATAATAAACTAAATATTGTGAACAAACATAGTCTGATGCGGCTTGAGAACCTCAAGTATAAAGTAACTGGCATTCCGGAAGTGTAAAATTTTCATTGCTCTTGGCATACACCAGCAGTGGACTTGTGCTAATTAAAAAGGGAAATATTTGGCCGCTCTATGTAAAGACTAAGTCAGACTGCATGGTAAAACTTTCTGCCAAAAGGAGCAAACTTCTTTGAATAACTATCTGTTATTTGAGCAGCCTTCTACTAGACTACTTACAACATGAGGAATCAAGAACCCTTTCTTAGGAGTTTGGCACTTTGTATTCACCCTGTGGGGAACATCAGAATGAAGGCAGATGCGGGCTGAACTGCTCTGACATGCTGAAGTAGATACTGATCAATACACACAACCCACTATCTGAATCTTGATGACTTGCCTCGATATTCATCAATGTCCTTGCTGTATTGGATGGAGAACGCAAAAGTGCTCCATTTTGTGGGCAGGGGTTTTTTTGTTTTTCTAAATTTTGTTTAAGTAATGTCAGTGAAAAAAAAAAAAGAATCTGTTTGGAATAACTGTGTAAATGCTACTTTTTAAAATGCTAATCTGTTAATAATTAAGTCACACAAAGGAATGATGTGTTTGGTAAAAAGGAACTGATCAAACATGACCACTTCTCAAGTTCTGCTCTCAGGTAAATGGTGTGAAAGTTCAGTTGGTGCACTTACAGCCATGCTCAACAGTGTTATCCAAACAAAGTAGAAATGCACATCCATGGAGGATAAACATGTACGCACAGACTGTGGGGAGAATGATTTTGACCTAATTTAGACCTGTTTGTGAGACAGCATATTCACGCTCAAGGTGACAGCAGTGCACTTTGCTCTACATCAAACGAGTAAGGTATATGACACAGTGAAGTAAGTGTAGAAGACATTGCTTTGCCATCCTGAAACCAGGCACCACATCAAGGAAGCAGCTGATACTCTAGGAAGAAACTGGCTTCATGAACACCTGTTATGATTTTATTAATGTAATCTTGTCCCATTCCTCTCAATGTCGTTCATGCTACAGTTTAGCAGTTTCTAAGAGACATTTATGAGAGACCACAGTACTATGCAGTATCTACATTTAATCAGCATTAATTATTTTCATTCTCAGCTAGAATACAGCTACAGATTATCACCAAAGTCAAACTAACCAGAGCTTGGTAATCAATAAACTGTTTGTGGTTTTGACCTTTTCAACAAGTTTTATTTGTCTCAAAACATAAGATAAGCTGTTGTGCACATGCTAATATTATTCTCTAGTGCAAAATACCACAACTGTTTCTAAACAGCTTTTGCAGTAAGAATAAGCTATGCTATAGGTCCTTGCCACACTTCATTTTCAATCAAATGAGCTGCTGTGTTTCTAATTATCTTTTCAATATATAGCATACAGATATCTTTAAAAATAAATCTAAATAGCAGTAATCATGTAGGCACCTAATCCTTAAGAACATACAGCATTACTGTACAGCATTGAGCATGTCAGAAAGTAAGTTTGACAAAACTATTATCAGGAAATGGTTTGGTCTGTTAAGCAGGTTCTATATTTGCCACTTCTCACATGAACAATTCAAGCCAAGTTTTAATATAACATACCTTAAAATATGGCAAACATTTAGGATGCAATATTATTAACTAAGGTAAAATTATTCTTACCTCAACATTCTTCTGTTATTGTTGCCTCCAGAATGGTCCCCTGTTCTATTCTCTGTGCTACTCACTGCACATGACACTCACACCCTAAGAAACTGTTTTGCTAGTCTCTTTTCACTTTAAATGTATGAACTGTTCCTCAGTCAAATCAGACTTCGTCTAGCTAAATTAATTTCCCACAGCTGATTATAGAGGGACAAGACAAAACAGAAACCATAGCCAAAAAAACAAACCCAAATATCCTTTCTAATAAACCAGGATATGAATACCAGATCAGAATTTTATACATATTTGTTCAATAGGATTTATTATAGATTACAAAAAACCTTCTATCTATGCAAAAAAGCCATCCATCTTAGTGATTAATGACTTACTCAGGTGGGCAAGGCTCAGTGTTGCAGGCTCTTTGATTTTCTGGAGGCTTACTGTCAGGGTCACAGTAATTGTTTTGTACAACGGAGCTGTCATCCAGCCTTTTACACACCACCTCTTGTTTCTGTACACCTTGGGATGAAATGAAAGACCATTGATTAACTAACCATTCTTGCTCTTCTACTTGCTCAGGATAAGTGTATTTCACCTGTTGATTATTAATCCTACCATCCCAGTTTAACTGTCTGAAAGCTGCATCAGTGTGAATTTCAACTGACTGAATGCCCCCTGACCACAAAAAAGCTTTTATTTTCCTTCAATTTTAGGCTACCCCACTGAGAGAAAATTTTAAACTGCTGTTGTTTTCTAAACAAAAGGGAATATATTTACAGATTTACTAACAGATCATTTTTATTTATATATTGCACAAAATTCATTTTCTGTCATCCTCTCCCAGAAAAGACACTTAAATTTCCAAAGAAAACATCACCAAATAGAAAGCAGTCGCATTTCAATGCAGAATTATTGTTTATGTGCTCTGGTTTACAATAAACCAGCCATACTGGGAAACAGTGTTGCATTTTTATACAAGTTATCCTAAAAGTTTTCTTCATGAAAATAACAGAAGTATAATTCAATATGAAAGGTACAGGTTTCTCTGTGAATACTTATTTTGTCTGGCACTTCCAGCTCTTCTTTCATTACTAACCTTCAAAGGGGCAATTCAGAATTGCTCATTATTCCCAAAACATAATGACATATCACTGCCAAGGTAACATTATAAGGTAGTGTATTAAACAGATTTTTGGTTGGTCTGTTTTTTGTTGTTTTTTTTTTTTTTTTAACAGAACCTAAAGAAAGACAGTAAGGAACCACTGATACGACAACAATATATTGTTGTTAAGACTAGTACACGTTGACTCCTCTCTTTTTAAAACAAGCTGTATGATGTTCATTAGCATAAAAAGACTGTGGATTTGCAATTCACATGCAGTATTTTATTGAACATGACCAGTTACAATTCTGAAATAACGGGATTATTTGTATTATAAAAGTTGAAAAAATCCCTGTACCTTTCTTAAACCCAGAAGCAATTATTTAACTTTTTCCAAAATGTGAAATGCATACAACTAAACGGGGATTAAAACCTCCTGGCTTCAAATATCTGCCAACTTTACTTTACAACCATCTCTTCATTTGAAGACATGCACAGAACTATAGAATCATAGAATGGTTTAGGTTGGACGGGACCTTAAAGATTACCCAATCCCCCTGACATAGCCAGGGTCATCTTCCACTAGACTGAGGTTGCTCAGAGCCCCATCCACCCTGGCCTTGAACACTCCCAGGGTTGGAGCATCCACAGCTCCTGTGGGCAACCTGCTCCAGTGTCTCATCAACCTCAGCAGAGAATTTTTTCCTAATATCTAATCTGAAGCTGCTCTCTCTTAGTTTGCTGCCATTCCCTCTTGTCCTGTCCTATAAAAAAGTTCCTCTCCATCTTTCTTGTAGGCCTCTTCAGGTACTGGACAGCTCCAACTAGATCACTGCTAAACCATCTCTTTTCCACACTGAACAAACCCAATTCTCTTAGCCTTTCCGCATAGGAGGAAATAATTCCTTTGGTTCTTGACACGTAAGTAAAAATCTAAATATTCGAGAAGCTGTGACAAAATTCACTTTGAATTCTATAATCTATGCAAACATTGCCAACAGATGAGAATAACTGGAATCAGATCTGAACAAACTGATAAGAAATATTCCTACCAATCTTCTACTCAGATTTCACCGTGATGAGAAATAGTACTTAACAGCTCTATCAAAACAGCAATGCTAATAACATGGCAGTGCTAGTTGACATACAAGTAATGTTCAACCCTCACTAATCATTTATCCTTTCTATCACAAGCTGCCTTTATTTTCTTGGTGGCTGATAAAACAGATGAATGTGGCCTTCATACTGATATTTCCCTCAAATATAATTACTTAAAAGTAATAATTTATTCATACTTTAGAATTAAGCATTTTAATGAGGCATACCATTCTCGTAAATATATTTATCAGGTAGCACAGATATTAATGTTTTTACTCAACTTCCTACTGGCATCAGACACATTTCCTTCTAGGCTTTGGATGAAAACTGGCAGGCTTAACAGATTCATTTCTGAGCAGTTAAGTAATAAGAAAATATTCTGAAGTTCTATGAACACAAAAGATTACTGTGCTCAGTTTAAAAAAAAAAATTAATTCAGGTGTGTTATTTATTGAAGTTGTTCATTAGTGTATCACTTGTAAGACAGTTTTACCATTATTCAGTTACACAGTGAAGAATCTTTAATTGTTTCCAGAAGATATATTAATCCAGTTTTAAAAAAGTTCTGCAACATTTTGTCACACAGTATGTACTTTACAACATTGCTGTCTAGTTACAATGTCATTCAATATAAAACCTCAGAAAAAAATCAGATTCTAACTTTTAAGACAAGAAAAAGAAATGGAAAAGCTAGAAGTGCTCTTTCTACCCAGACAACAGCTACAACTTAGTTATGCCCTGTGGGTCTTGAAAAACTCTTTTTATTATTAACTTTTCCCTGAGTATATGGTCTCTCTTAAAATAATCTAAAAAGCATAGTTAAACCAGTTCCTTTAAACTCTGGGGGAATAATTACAAGCAGTTAGAGAGAAACACTCTGCTTTCAAATGTACAGATTCATAGTTTATAATAAAAGACATAAAATGTCCTCATAGCTGGTCAATGTAATCCTAAAAAAAAACCCCAAACTCCAGTGTTTTCATGACCACAATCTCCAAAGAACTGAGATGTTTTGCAGATTTCAATTCACAAATAGTCTACATGACTTTCAGCAGTTACATGAAGCACATTTTATTCTTGAATTAAAATTGCAGGCATGTAAATGCTGTATCTATTTTTAAAAGCCATCCCAAAAATTGTGGTTTGTGATTGCAACAGTTAATTATAAAGATTCCAGTACCAATACATAGTGAAGCTTGCATCACCAAAACTAGTGCATGCTGGTTAACCCAGACATACTTTCTGAGCTCACTCATCAGATCACAAGATATTCATCATAGAGCCAAACTTACATTTTCTTTGGTGAGGAAAAATATGTTTTATTTGTCTAAAGATAATTCATCTGAGGGCATGAAAGGAAAACATACTGGAGGAAAAGGAAAAAAAAGTTGGCACCACTTTACACAAGTGAGAAGTAAAAAAAAAACTGTACAGCAATTTACTTAGTATACGGTTTCAAAAAATCCACATAAATATCTAAGACATTTAACTCATCTGGAGATGAACTCTAATAGAATAAATGAAATCCAAACCAATGCTTAGGATTACAAACAATGCTTAGGATTCCAGATCAGAAATGCTGCTATTTTTTTCCATTTACCATTAGAATTAATTAAACATGGAAGAAATTAAAAAAAAAAAAAAAGGAGTATGAACTTACTGGAGTCATTTTTAAACACATTAAAAAAAACCCAAACCAAACCAAACCATAAAGATTCTTTTCTTTTTCTTTTACTGGATTTTTTTTAAACAATACCACAGCCATTCCTTATTAACAATACTTACTGATCTGGACAGAGTCATACTCTTGACGTCAGAAAATTACAAGATAACATATAGGGAAAGAAATGCATGAAAATTAATAAACTACAATTCTGTGATCTGTAAGCAATATATATCACCATTTCCTCTCTCTTTCCAGATCTCATTTTATTGTTTCATTAACTATTTTTACATATTTTATTTTACCCTTTCTCAGTCTTTCTCATTAAACAATACTCAGGTTGTTAATCTTTTGTTGCTGCCATCCATTTTTTCTGATTTCTCTGTGTTCTCTCCCATTCTTCTCTGTATAGAGAACCTTGCACCATACATTCTGGTATTCTCTGGCATTATTTTCTTGCAGTCTTCTGCAAGTCTGCCACCAGCTATAAAGACTCCATAGCCTCTCTGGGCAATCTGTTCCAGTGCATGGCGACCTGCACAGTAAAGCAGCTTTCCTCATATTCAGGTGGAATTTCCTGTGCATCAGTTTCTGCCCATTGCCTCTTGCCCTATTGCTTGGCTCCATTGAGAAAAGCCTGGCTCCACCTTCTTGGCACCCTCCCTTCAGATACTTAACTGAAGACAGTTGTTTCTGCTTGAGGTTGAACAGGCCCAGCGCCCTCAGCCTTTCCTCATAGGAGAGCCTTTCTTCCAGTCCCTTAATCAACTCTGTAGCCCTCCACTGGACCCGCTCCAGGAGCTCCATGTCTCTCTTGCACTGAGAACTCCAGAGATGAACACAGCATTCTGGTCCCCACCAGGGCAGGATCACCTCCCGCGACCTGCTGGCAATGCCCTTCCTAATGCACCCCAGGATACCATTGACCTTCCTGGCCACAAGGACACACTGCTGGCTCATGGGCAGCTTGTTGGCCACCAGGACCCTCATGTCCTTCTCCACAGAGCTGCTTTCCAGCAGGTTAGCCCTCAGTCTGTACTAGTGCCTGAGGTTATTTCTCCCCAGGTGCATCCCTGCACTTGCCCTTGTTGAATATCAGACAGTTCTTCTCTGCCCGCCTCTCCAATTTGTTGAGATCTCTCTGAAGGGCTGCACAGCCCTCTGGGGTATCGGCCACTCCTCCAAACTTTGTCAGTGAACTTGCTGAGGAGGTTCAACCAAATCATGGATGAACAAGTTAAACAATAAATGGCCTAGTTTTGAACCCTGGGGGACACCACTAGTGACAAGCCACCAAATAGCCCCCGTGCCACTGATTATGATCCCCTGAATTCTGCCATTCAGCCAGTTCTCAATCCACCTCACTGTCCATGCATCCAGTTCATATTCCTAAGTTTGCTTAGGAGAATGTTGTGAAAGACAGTGTTGAAAGCCTTGATGAAGTCGAGGTAGACAATACCCATTGCTCTTACCTCATCCATCCAGGCAGCTGTTACATTATAGGAGGCAATCACATTGGTCAAGCATGATTTCCCTTTAGTGAATCCATGCTGACTACTCCTGATCACCTTCTTGTCTTCCATATGGGTAGAGATGGCTTCCAGAACAAGGCACTTCATCACCTTTCATCACTGAGGCAGAATTGCTGGGTCCTTCTTCTTGATCTTTTTGAAGACCATGGTGACATTTGCTATCTTCCAGTCCTCAGGCACTCTCCTGATCTCCATGACCTTTCAATGACCATCATGAACAGCCCGGCTGTGATACCTGCTAGCTCTCTCAGCACTCATGCATGCATCCCATTAGGGCCCATGGACTTGTGGATGTTAAATTTGTTTAGGTGTCCTGAGACCAAATCCTCCTTGGCCAAGAGAAAGTCTTCCTTCCAACATTCCTTTACACTGGTCTTCTGGGTCAGAAAATCCCTGAGGGCTGGTCTTGATCATGAAGACCAATGCTAAGAAGGCATTCAATAGTTTTGCCTTCTCTCTGTCCTCTGTTTCCAGGGTCCCCTCTCCATTTACTAATGGGCACACATTATCTTTAGTTTTCCTTTTGATGCTGATGTATTTGAAAAAGGCCATTTTGATATCCTTGACATCCTGGGACAGATTTACTTCTAGATGGGCCTCGGACTTTCTTGTCTCATTTCTACTTACTCTGCTCACCTCTCTATATTCACTCGAAGTGGTCTAACCTTGCTTCCATCTCCTGTGTATTTCATGCTTACACTTGAGTCATGACAGGAGTTCTTTATTCATCCAGAGAGGTTTCTTGCCCCCTTGGCTCAATTTCTTTCTCAATGGGGTGCATCGTTCTTGAGCCTGAAGGAAATGATCCTTGAATATCAACCAATTCTCTTGGATCCCTCTTCCCTTCAGGGCCTTTTCCCATGGGATTCTTCCAAGAGGATCCCTAACAAGACTAAAGTTAGTTCTTCTGAAGTTCATGGCTGTAATCTTGCCCACTGTTCTGCTAAGTCTTCATTCAGTATTGAACTCCACAATCTCATGGTCATTACAGCCAAGGCTGCCTCTCACAGAAGACTTTCCTCTGCTTTTAGAGGCAATCTAAACATCAACTGTTTGTTTCATGAATTTTAACTTGTTTACTAGATGCAACTATGGAGAATACAGTGGCAGAGTGGATATATTGTCTGCTGTGGAGAGGTCATTGGTTTCAGGTGTCTGGGGGAGTTTTCACATGCAATTATGAAATTTCTTGCATGCATCAGAAATCAGAAATTCCAGAGAGCTACCTGTATAATAATGAATTCATAATTAGCATGTAAGACTGTAATATATGCTTTGAGTTGCTCAGTACCACAAGAGCCACAAAAGGGAGGCAGGAATGGAATCCAGAGCTCAGCATCGAGCTGTCTTAAGCAGAAACCCTTCTCATCTTCCCTAGCATTCCATTTACTACACTCTTCCTATTGTGCAAAATGGACAGGCCCTAGAACAGAGGTCCTGTCGGAAAAGGTAAAAGCATTTTTAATGTTCAGATTTGACTCCTCAGCACAGGAGAGATGAACACAATATACAAGTCCAGTGGAAAGGACAGCATGTTTCTATTTAATCAAAGATGGCAGGTTCCTTCTAGCTTGCTCTTAACTTGTTCCTTAGCTCCTCAGAGCTCTAGTTACCCTTCTCCAAGGCAAGGTATAAAGCAGGTCTAGGAACAGGTCTAGGATTGCTCTCAAAACGCTATGAAGGAGAGACTGAACAAAAAAATTGGACACTTCTGCAATACATAATACTCCGAAATTAGTTAAACCTTGCATTGCCACAATGCCTTTGGGCTCTCCTCCAGGCATTCAACATATATCCTGAAGTTCACATTAGAGAAACTTCATTTTGGGTATTACATGTAGTAATAATCAGGTTTAAAAATTACAGACTTGGTCAAAAGGTATGCAATGCAGACAAAATTAGTCTGATTTGAAGAGAAGCAGAGTTATGCAGTGCTGAGTAGACATGAGCTAGCCTGTGAAAATGGTGCCTGGTCAACCGGTCCCTGTTTCACAGAACAGCCACAACTACAGAAAAAAAGAGATTCTATAGTAATCCTTATTTCTGACATTTCCTGGCTTCTAAATACTTGTAAATTTGATGTTCTTCTAAGAGAGCTTTTTAAGTGTTACATACCCCTAGACAAAAAGACATAACCTTAAAATACAGACAAGTTCAGAGACAGATAGAAGTTAAGTATGTTGATTAGAACTGAGATTTGCCTACTGCTCTGAAACTGCACCACAAAATTCTCCATGCAATAGCCAGGACACTTAGTTATCTGCTAGTTTGTTTTTCCATTA
>JAWMRA010000090.1:49458642-49485427 GCA_035584735.1 Pseudotriccus pelzelni | reverse complement strand
GGGGGGGACCTTTCAGTGACTGAACTTGAAAGACTTCTGAAACAGAGGCATGTTGGCGAGATGATTCAGTCTCCAGAGAGAAGAAAGATACTGTTCACACAGCACTTCTACTCACCAGTTCCTTGCAGCAGCAATGGTGTTGGCTTTGAAGGAAGCCAACTGTCCTGCTCTCCCAGCCAGAGGTAAAGAATTGCATTGGTGGCCACTAGAGGGAGGATTAGGAATATAGTAAGTTGTGGGCAAAAGCCACCCATGATGAATCACATGGGACAACCTACAAATCCCCCACTGCTGCCAAAGGGCAACAATTCTCTCATATTGCTATGGGCTAGCAAGTATAATCCAATTGTTATCACCTGCTACAGAGGAGCTGCCAGTGTGCATCCTAAACTTTGGTGGCTGGAGGACAGGAGGACTGACTAAGGCTGTGTGAAGCATACCTACAAACACACAAAGACACATCTTTCAATAATGGATGCCTATTTTGCCTTCTGGCTTTTAATTTCCTTACTTAAAACTTCTGATGTCCTTTATCAACAAAGCTCCTGTGAAAAGCAAACATACCAGCTTCAAAAAGGTCTCAGAAGAAGTATCAGCAGAGAGAGACACTGTGCCAAGATACACTGCATTTAACCAAAAGATCTGAACATATTAAATGTACTTGAAAACAATAAAATCCATTGTGATTAAAATAAATGTTCATTAAGGTTTGAAGTATGCCTGAAAGAAATGTTTTCAATTAGTTGCCTATATAACTATACAGTAAAGTGTATCTTGCAATGCAGTTTACCCTTTAGCTTGACTGCCTGCTGTCTTACCTCCAGTACAAGTGGCAGAACATTCTGACCAAGGCAGGTGATTCCATGCAAAGCCAACTTCATTGTCTCCACTGCCAGTGCGAGAGATGGGAACATTGAATTTATACCTTATACCCAAATTTTGTTCCTGTAGCAGAATCTGTAGTTGAAAACAACTGGTTATACCATTAAAACAGGCAGGCAAAGGGCAAACACAGTGACACTTATTCTAGGCATGTGTTACGTCCTGTTAGAAGAAACCAAGCAATAAAGAAAGTCACAGTAGTTATTTCAGGTATTCCCACAAGAATCTGTACTAACTTTTAAAACATATACAAAAGTCTTATTCTCTAAGGTGAGATTAGGGCTTTTTTCTCCCTTAACGCAACTTTAAATTTTCCACCAGTTCTTTATTCCTGGAAAAAATTGTTCTAAAAAGCTAGTTTTCATAAAATTAATGTCTTCACGGAAATGAATTTGAGAGCTGAATAACTATGGGAGCTCAAAGCTGGATAAGGACATTACTGTGCCAACATGTAGCAGTTCTAACTGAAATCATGTGAGGGGTACAAGCCACACAGCAGCTGTGAACTTAGTTCTGCGCTTGTTAGCGCTTCTAGCAACTACAGTAATAGTAATAATAGTAACAACAGATCGTTGCTGAGGTAACTGTTTTCCCTTAATGCAACCAACAGCATAAGCTTGGTGGAATCATACCTGTGATTCCTTTAAAGGAATATCAGAACTCTTGCCAAAACCACATCACTGCACATGATACAAACAAAAGTGCATCAATCACCATAAGTTCTCATCTACCCTCTCTGTTGTACTGCACTTCTACATATCACCTGTCCAACTCTGACTCTCTAACAAACTTTTTTTTCCATTGCTAGTAATATATAATGATATTAGATGCAGCAATCTGACTCATCTTAGCGCTACTTCCAATCCATTTCTACTTTCTGTTACATTTTTCAGAAGCACTTCTGCCTATCTTCACAGGATGAAAGAGCAGAGAACTTGCAGAAAGAAGGTCAGTGACACTGACTGAATAAGAAAAGGCACTATAATAATTGTATACTCATTCTGTATGGACTCTCTAGCTTATCCACTGCTACAGAAGATAAAAAGATGATTCAGGTGTTTGAAAATGCTGCCTAAAATGTGAATATGCATGCAACAATTATTCTACACAAAAAATACCCCATCTGGCTCAGGTAACTCCTGAACTGCAAATCTAGCAGCTGACAGGCTATACTGGGAAAGTATCACCCTGTTCTTATACTCCTCAACGTAGCAGTGAAACACAAGGCTCACTCACTATTGCCTGTTTTCAGAGACAGGGTATTAGGATCCTGGTCACATCTTCTGTTACATCCTTATACCTTATAAAATCTGTTCAGAGCAATGTATGTCACAACACAGTTCAAGTAATGATACTCTTTCTGTGGTAAGAGTATATATATATGTTGCACTCAGGCCAGGCTTAAAACCACTGACATTTACAGAACTGTCAGGGACTGTCATGTATCAGCAGCATACAGAGATAAAACGTATGGCCCATTTACGATTTCTGTTACCATTACTGTGAACCACATTTAACAGAGATGATGCATTTTCTGTGAGACTGCCTGGTGCTTTTCTGACTTTTTCCCTGTTTCATTACAATGTTTGCAGTCAATTTTGAAAGGTAGGAAAGCTGTATTAAAAACACTCACGCAAAGTCCCAGCTAAGCAAGCTGTACATTTTTTGAAAACACAACTTATTTTTATTTCATTCATAGCCTTGCCTGTTCTCAAAACACATATTTCAAATTTCAGAAATATATTAATTATAACTTTACCATGACTATGAGACTTTCTGAAGTAGGGCCTAATGCTTCCAAAGACTCTGGTTCATCTGTTGGCCTCTTGTAATAGAAAGCTGTTCCAGCAACATCAAACTTTCTTGGCCAGTCAATTGTCCAGGCACCATTAATATAGTAGTCATCCTCTTCAGATTTTAAAGCTTAAAAAAAAATACAAGCCACCTAAAAATTGGAAGTAGCATTTATAATGGAGAAGCCATTGTATATTAGTTCTATAATCTGTTAGAAGTATGTGAACTTCAGCTCTATATCACTGTTTTTTCAAGCAATATAAAGCCTTTTCTTTAGCTCTGGCCAAAATATCCATCATGCAAATCAACAATTTCACCTCTGCAATAATCTCCAATATGCAGATGTACTTTGCAGGTTTCAATGTGTAGATGCTATATGGAACAAACCAGAATACCTCACACAACTTGCAATACATCTTAAACTTAAAAACTGAGCCCATGAGCAATGTATGCTGATCTACATAAAATACATGCAGGTCTGAAATGTATAATCAACCTCATCTTTAGATTAAGAAACTAGATCATGGAAAAAGTATGTCAGATAATGTCCTAAGGAAAAAAAAAGAGAAGGAACATTCAGCCTGACACATCACGTCAATCAGCTCTTGTTCTGTTTCCTTTGTCCACTACTTCTTTTTCCTTTTTAAAGCATAAATACAAGCTATTTCTACCACAAACCTAAATATTAGGTACTTAATCTGATAGGATATTTTATTTTTCCTAATTTACAGCCTTGAACCATAAATGAACTGTAGATAAAACAGATATTTCATAGCTAATGAACGAATAGGATGGACAAGCACATATTATGCAGGGATTTGTATTTGATATTTTATCAATAATATCAGAATACATTTCTAAATATGAAACTGACATTGGCTCTTAAGATTAATATTCTGTTAATTAGATACTGACTTCTTGACTTAAGGTGAAAATTACCAATATACGTATTTCATTTATATATTTACTTTAAATAAAACACGTTTTTAAAGGCAAAATGATGGTTGGAAAGCCATAATAAAAAAGCTTGTCATTTTCTGTTGAGACAAATAACTGTCTTTACTGGATAGGGAAAGAATTCATATCATAACTTTAAGGATTAAGACAGCTTCAGTTGTATGATTCTCAATTACATGCATGTGGGCAGTTGGTTTGCCTTAAACAGTTACAGAAAATGCCTCTGATACCTGAATTTTCTAAAACATACCAGAGAGCATTCGTATGAGCCAACCACCTCACGACAGTGGGAGAAGAAATAATGTTCTGCTGATGACAGTGATATTCAGCAGGGATTAGTAACCATTTCTATCAGTACCAAAGGGTCTAAAAATTAACATCTTTCCATAGCATAAATCTAATTGCATTGACTTCCCTGGATTTACTTTGGAAATACTCATGTGTTTAGAGTGAAGAAACTAGCTCTGACACATTCACTTACCTGGAATTCTCAAAGTAATTTAAGTTCCTTATTGTCTATAGAGGTTTTGTAGTACAAGAGGGAGATGATAAACAAGGAACTAATAACGGAGAGGAATTCCCCGTTTGTGTAGTCACTGTACTATGGCATGAACCACAGTAGTGAGGAGAGAGCCTGGAACTCAGGAAATCCCTTGAAATTGTGACAAGCACATTTAAAAAAATATACCGTACATTTTTAGATTAAATGAAATTATATTTTTTATTTAAGCCCCAAAATTTCCATCTTTCATTCATTTTATTCACATCGTGCCAATCAAAATACTTTTTCGCATCACTTTCCTCTGCTCTATTCCTACAGAAAAATAACAAACAATTGTAGCAGCATCTTTGTTCTGGTTTTCACCCGTCCGTGAAAGAGTTCATCATAGAAAATGACTATGATAGTATACCTCCCTCCAACCACTTCTGTTTGAAATGTCACAACAGGATATAGAAGCAAACTTATACATAGTATATTCTGAAATGAGGGAGGGGCCATGGGGAACATGATAGTGAAAGAACAGAAGCACTCAGTTGCTAGTAGTGTTATTATTCCTGCTGAATTGAGGGAGACTGAATATCTGCTGAATTTCAGAAGGTGTTGCAGGCAGAAAGAAAGGTAGGTATTCAACAGTCCTGTCACTGTCAATATTATTCTCTTAGGAATTTATGTGACTATGAGTATAATTGCCTTTCTAACTCACAAATATCACAATCCTTTCCCAAATGTCAGTGTTATATACCAACTACGTGGACTACAGACTGGCAGAAGTAGCCCTGGCAGTTGCTTTTCAGCTTAAACAGTTAATAGCTTTTGGTAGTGTTAATCTCTTAGTTTGCTGTAGAACTAATCAGCTCTCTAATCTACTTCTGACTAAGAAATTGGTGTTCTTGCACCACTGTCAACTGACTGGTATTCAAACCAAGGTACAGAAACTTTTGGAAATGCATGTTGTCTTGAGTTTGACTAAGTCAGACTTGTAAATACCAGTATTAAACAAAAACAGAAAGCACACTTAACAGTCTTTAAAGAAATTAATAATAATCTGGGAATCTGAATTTAATCCTGTGCTTTACAGTATGTTTCCTGAGTGATCTCAATCACATAGTTTTTCTGCATCTCATTTTCCTTATCTATAAACCAGGAATGGCATCTAGTCCTATAACAGCAACACTGTGGAAGGAGTACGTTTAATTGTCTTAGAGTATGGAGACAGCATTGTTAGCATTTAAATAACTATGGTTGCTGATGAAATAAAATTGTGTTTTAAAACAGCATAATCCCACAAGAGAATTCCCAGATGGATGTCATTACTTTACAGTGGGACAGTAGTTTATTTATTTCCTCATAATTGAGTATTTTATTTCCTCATATTGAGTATTATTTCCTCATCCACTTCAGTTCAAGTCTTAACACTTCTGCTGTAGCGCCTTTGACAAGACTCTGCACTAAATGGATGAGGAATCATGTGATGTATTTCAATTACTCCATTCAAGGGAATATATCCTAACTAACTGCTGTAACTGTCGATTACAACCTAGTATTTACAGCTAACTATTCCCTCTGCTAATTCTACTGTGTGTATGGTTTGGCCAAAGCAGAAAATGTATCTTCAAATCACAACATAAACTTTGACTTAAATAACAGTCTGCTATTTAACCCATGCTCTTACCAATGTAGTTCTTTGACACTGCAACTTCTCTTATTTCAATGTGCACAGAACCTCTTGGAATTTGAACCACTTCCAAATATCCTATAAGACAAAGCTAAATCTTATTTGTTGTTGTTTACATTCATCAATATTAAGTAATGTTACTAACCATTAGTCAATTACTTACAACAAAAAACTACTATGAGATATGGGATTCAAATGTACTTGAACATTTGCTTTCATGTCATACAAAAGAAAGCTCTTTAAACTTCATACAAAAATTTTTAACTGATAGCAAGAACTTATGTATTCAGGAATTCCTTTTTTTAAGTACCAACAGTGTATTTTCATCAGTGTATCAGAAGCAATTAACACATAAAATTAGTTTAGGATTCTATGATAATTCAGGTGGGTGAGGACCTCAGTCAGCCATTAAATCCAGCTTCTAGCTACAAGCAGAGGCAGCTAGATCAGACCAAGTTACTAAGTAGTTTATCCTGCTGGGTCATGAAAACCTCCAAAGACGGAAACTGTACAACCTTTCTGGGCAATTTGATCCACTGCTACTGTCCTCCTGGGAAAATACTTTTTTATTCCACTTGGTAAGCACCTTCTCTCAATTTACAGCCACTGTCTCATCTCCTACCATGTACCCACCAGTGCAAACAGCCTGTTTTCTCCATAACCTCCTCACAGGTATTGGAAGGCTGATAAGAGGTCACCACAGGGGATTCTCCAAGCTGGAGACTGTCCAAACCCAGTTTTCTCAAACTCTCCTCACAGAAGGTCAAGAGCTCCAGACCTGTATAATCTTACTGGTTGTTCACTGAACTGAACTAACTTCAGTGTGTCACTCCTTTTCCTGTATTAGTGAGTCTAAAACTGATAACACAAAGATTACAAGACTAACATTTTTCTTCTTTTTCGAGCTAAGTTTTAAAATACTGGCCTATATACATTTTCTGAGTTCTTAATATGATGAACATTTCTGGATTCTTGCTATTCAAAAATGTCATGCATGACTAACTACTAGATTCTACCATGCACAGTAAAACAACATTACTCTTACTATACCATCAGACTAAGTAATAACAAAACACCCTCTACCCACTTGTTTTAGTACAATAAAGACCAACAGAACCAAGTATTCAGTACTGAAACACACTGTATTTAAGATAATACCAAACTAACACAGAAAAAAAGGAAACAATGAGGCAAAAGGAGTCAAAGTGAACAATTAGAATCAATGCCATACCGGGAATCAAGGCAGCACTGGTATTTACTGAAGAGTCATCTAAATGTACTGTGCAACAGAATGGACATAGATATACACACCTCCTCTGGGCAATGAGTCATTGAAGAAACCTTCAGTGGCTTCACATGTACTCCCATCTCCTCCACAAACACGACATCTATCTTCCTTAGCATCAGAGCCCAAAATATTATCACAACCTACATGCTGAGAACAGGTAAGAACAAGTATTTTAACAGGATGATGGCCTTGCACCACTATTTATGAAGTTTTTCTCTAAAGTTTCAGTTCTTCTTTTTACCTACTTTGGTTTTGATAGCCAGTACTTTAAGTAGGTTTTTTTTGTCAGTGAAAGAAAATAAAAAAGGAGAAGAATCCCCATTTTAGGGTTGTTATCAAATCTTAATTAATAAGAATCTTGTATTTCTACTGTGACTTTCAGGAAGGGATTTCACAGTGTTTTGCAAACAACATAATCATTATGGTTATCAATAAATGATTAGTGATGCTGTTATTTAATATTACAACAGCTGTGTGCCCTCTATATTGTTTTGTTATGCTGTGTGTTCCTTAAACATTTATACAGCATAAGCAGTATTTCTATTCGCAGTGGCATTACAACTTCATAGATCTACATTTTCACATCCTGTAGGGAAAACTGCAATTTTCATAAGTTAGAATATAAAATGTAAATGACTTCACACTAAGAAGGAACGCGGAATGAAACATAACAAAAGGCTGAATTGCATGCTGTATTAGATGAAAAGAAATTTTTAAAAATGAAAATAAAGACAAAGCCTTTGGGAAAAAGAAAAAAGAAAGAAGGATGAAACAAGTAGGCTGTAAACAGAATGAAGGTTGTAGCTTGCCAATTTTTCCCAGGATTTATACAAGGAAGAAGGTAGCTACATAAATGTTTGCCTGTCTAACAATATTATCTGCCATCTTCTAAACAGGCTATATATATAAATCATAAGAGAAATTAAAATACTTCAAATAACTGACAAAATATTATAGTTCTAACCATTGAGATTTCTACTTACTGATTCATCAAGATGACAGACACCCAACTTTATTCATGGCTCATTCTCAACTTGAGATTTTTTTCGTTAGTTTACTAAAACATGGCAGATTTTTAGTAAATGGTAAATACTTGCATCATTATCTTTTTCCTAGAACTAAAGAGCAATAGTGACAACTTTCTGTTTCAATTACAATAGCAGTAGGATTTTTTGTAATAAGATGAACTCTTTAGAGACAAACAAATCAGTATGTTCACAGTTACTGTTTTTCAGCCAGAGTGGTGTTCTAACTAAAATGATGGAACAGGCCATGGAACAGTGCAAAGAATCTGTTCATCTTTTGTTGTCCTTTCCATCAACTCTTCAACAGAAACCATAAAGCAAGAAAAGAGATAAAATGACAGTTTCTGTGAATGTCTGTGAGAAGCTACTGAAATTCAAATGATTTGTCTGTTTTATTCAATAACGTTATTTAACTTTTTGTCTCAATCTTACACTTTTATTAACAACTTGACCTGTCAACATTTCCCTTTCATATGATAAACAAGTACCATAATTAAATGTAGGTGACAGCAGACATAACAAAGTAATCCATAAGTACTCTACAAAACATTTGTAACCTTGCATTCTCCATTGATACAGATATCCAGTGAATCAGCATTGCACTGAGTCCCATCTATTACTGCAGGAGCACGTTCAGTGTAAAAATTATAACCTTCAGCCAAGCAGTTTAATGCACATGGTTTAACCCCACCTGGGCAACAAAAACAAATGAAAAAGAAATACAACCAACAGAAATCATGAAAAATTGAAGTTTAGGTAAAAATATTATGCAGAAACAGATGTGAAATTCAGAATCTTACATCATACCTGAAACATATAATGTATAAACTTTATTTAACTTCCCATGATTTCTTTACTTGACTCAGTTCTCTCTTGCAAAAAAGATTATTTCACATAGAAAGATATGTCAAGGTTGGCTGGCTCCATAACGATTCTATTATGTTAACACAACCCTAATGATTATTGAACAATTTAAAACAACAAGGATACCACTTCACTATGTGAAGGAAAAATAAGAACAGAATGCAGTGCTTGAAGTATGTCAAAGTAAATTTCAAAACCAAGATAACACTATTTCAATTAGGAATTTAGTCCTATCTGAATTACAGTAGAGCTCAGATCCCATGATAATGATTACCTTTTTTAGGTTTTTTATCTAAAAAAACCCACTGGTAAAACCATTTAGGCTTTAAAGCCAAAAATCATTGGTAAAACCATTCAAGTTAACAAAACGCAAAAACTTTCTAAAGCCCTCAGGATTTAGAACAGGAAAAAAAAAAAAAGGCAATCAAAGAACTTTGAAAAATGACCAAAACATAACTAAACTTGGTCAAACTGTCTCAAAAAAGAAAGGAAATTACAGCCCTTCTATTGCAACTGCAGGTGGAAAAGGGCTCCATATTTTTAAAGTGCAGTCTTTATGATGCTCACTCCCCTCCACAGCAAAACAAAATCTAAGAGAATAGAGAAATGCTGCTCTTCTGTAATACTATCAGCAACTGACAAACGTATGAGCTTATCATATTTAGCTCATTCTATTTTAATCAAAACATTCTATTTATAATCATTACTCATGCTATAACACTTACATGATTTTGAAGACTTCCCATTAAGATAACATTTTTGCAATGCTAACCATTACCTCCAGTGTAGGGTTTCCAGTTATAATACTTTCCCCGGAAAGGCATATTGTCAAAATCCGCACATTGTTTCTCTCGAAAATCACGTGCCCCTGAAGGACATGGCTAAAACATGAGACAAAGAAGCTTATTTATTCCAAATATAAACAGGGACAGAAATGCTTAAATGCTTATACCACAACTACAACCATGCAAGAGATAAGAAGGTGATTTCCTGCTTTGTCTTGTGGCTCCAATTCTGAAATAGTTTACAGTTGAAATGTCTATTTTGCAATCATAGACTGGCATGAAATAGTTGAAGTAATTTAAAGAAAGGTAAGTATTATGTAATAGTTTTCATAAAACTGGAAAACCAGAATCCTTTAAACTATGCATCATAATCAATCCATCAGCTACCTCCTTATAAATACATTAAAAGCAGCTGGAAAAAAAATCTGGTAAGAACTGTAGGCTCAGTTAGACTGTACTAAGCAGCTGTACTGAGACATGTTACTAAGACACCAAGAAAATAATAAAGCATTTTCTAGAGAGCTGTATCATTCCTGCTTACTTATAGCCTTAACAAAAGTATTGTTTTAAGGCTGAGACTGAAAACAGATAGTATTCCTGGCCTCGATTACTACAAGCCTCCAGGCATCAACAAATAAAAACTTACATTTAAATTTTTATTGCTTCGCATTACCAATTACAAAACTATAAGGTATCTTTTTTACTTGGAATGAGGGTAGGTTTAAGTTAAATTAATTCTGGAAAGAACTATAGAGAAACAAAATTCTTTGCTGTTTCTCATATTTTTCATCAGCAGATTCAAAGTAATAATGACAAGTAATCTTGTTACACCCCAGCACATTAAACATTGTTATCAATATTTAAGTACCTGCTGAATTTGCAAGCTTCATCAGACAATATTTAAAAATACAGATTAAAATCATCTTTAGACTGGAAAAGAATCTGTTTGACAGACATCACAGGTGTTAACAAATATTACTATTTTATCAGCAACAGAAGAATCCATATTATGGCAGTTTTCCTTGTCTTCCTATGTATCTAAGCCAGTTAGCACTTCTCAGGAATCTGAAATGCATTCAAATGAAAGGCTCTCTACAAGCATGGATGCTAAAAATTTACATCACAATGCAAATATTAACATAATAATAATTTTTCTCATTATATATTAATCAAGATCTTATAACAGCTAGCCCATGGGCAATAACTGCTTTTCTTTATTGGGTAAGATATTTCATGCAGTTATAGCACATTGATAACTCTTGTCAAGCAACAGACTGCTTGTGTTTCTAAGTGCTGTTTTATGAGACTGCCAATCATGAGGTAGGACTCTAGCAAATGTATCAGAACTTAAAATCAGGTCTGAAGAAGATCCTGAGGAGAAGACATTTTGAATTAAAAAAGTGTTAACAAATTATTGAACCAACACCAACGTAACACCAAACATCTGTTTATCTTGAAGTTTGGAGTCAGGCAGACTTCAGTAATTGAACTCATTGTCTTCTATTAACAAATGTCTACACAACACCTCAGAGAAGATGAGAAACACAGTGACAGTTCAAACTCAGATTACAAGATGTAGCTTCTCACATGGATTTGTTTTAGAAAAAAATTGCTTGAAAATATTAAAATTACAAAAGCAAGAAATAATACCTGTGAGTGTATGCATAATGAAAGGAATCAACAAGAACCATTTGCCTACATCTATTAAGAGAAAGGACTGAAGAACAAGGAACTTTTAATTGTATTCACAGTTATAGAAATTCCCATAATTTGTAAACCATGCTTCTCATCATATATATAAAAAGGAGGCTCTTACAGTTTCGGAAGTAAATAAAATTTAAGATTCACATGCTTATACGTATCACAAATCCATTACTTAGTTTAACTGAGAAATACTGTGACTTGCAACTCTATCAGCGCTTTTTTTTTAATTAAAATACTTTAAAAGGAAAAATATATATTTTTTTGTTAGAGATAGTGTGGTTGGTGGGAGAAAATAATTTTCTGATGAGTGTGTTCTTCTACCATGCTTTTGTTTCCAGAACTAATTAGCTAATGTTATTTTCTGCTGATCTCAATTTTTCCATTAGCAGATGCCTTTTGAATTAAAAAGTCATACATGGCTTTGCAAGTGCTTGATGAGAAACAAGCCTAGTAGGAGTGTGTATGTTGTTTCCGAAGGATTAAAATGGTCAAAAGAAAGGGCAACAGAATTAACTCATCTCTGCAAGAAAAATGAAGTCAAAACTAAGGGTTTTTTGCATTATGAATAATGGGAGCTTTAGGGAGTACTATGTTAAAAATTACAGATGGGCAATGAATGCTGACACTGAAAAATAAACTTCAACAAAAAAGATGCAAACCCAACACGTTTATTCATAAAAACAATAATAGATCTGCATGCTTTAAATGCTTACATTACTCCAACATACCATTCAATAAAAAATGTCAGGTCCTAAGGACTATCATAAATCTTGAAACAAGATCTGCTAGTCTCTGCAATTCTTACTATAAAGGATATATACTTCAATTGTAGTGCATAAACTATTGTATTTGTCCAGAATATATAAAAAGATAAAGAGGAGAAACAATACCTTTAGGTATAGATTCTCTCAGTGTTATGAACTTCCTTGATTTAAGGTGAAAATCAAGATCAATTTAAAGATAAAAAAGTATAAAAGCCTTTTTATGTTTGTAGTGGCACTAACCTGGAATTTCACTTGGAAACTTATTAGTGAAATCCTTTCTTGACTTGCATCTTTTCCTGGTTCAGTTTTTAAATTACTTGACTTTGTAACTGATGTTCATAATTTGACCTTATACATTTATATGGTAGCTGACCCCCTCAGTAGTAGGTCACTATTCAATGGGCTCAGCTCTAAAATGAAACTGCATGATCATTCTGGTAATACAATAACCAGATGGCAAAACAGCAGGTTTAGAATACATTTTCACAGAATGTATAAAAGGATTGTGCAACACATTAGAACTGGATGTTTAAAAGGTATAAGAAGTGTAAGAGGGCTTAAAAGTGGATTCATGGAGGATATAATTTATGGGAGTTAATGTGGTGCAGTTAAGATGTGCAGCTCCAGAAATCTTTAGACACCCAGCTTCTGGAAACTCACTCATACAGTAAATCCATAGAAAAGTCAAGCTTTGGCTATCAAAAGTGTGTAATTTTTTCCCTAAAAACCTGTTATTGGCCACCTGTTGTTGCTGGGAGACAAGACAGGGGGCTAAACAGATTTTTGCTCTGATGTGGAATGCTTCCACCTTTAACGTGGAAGGTCAAGTTGAACTTGCTCCAGGACCCAGAGCGAAGGCACCAGCTGGGCACTACACTGAGATAGGGATCCTAAGGTTCGGCAGAACACATAGGGTGCCTGCAATATAGATGTGCCTTACAGGACAATTGTTTGCCAACTAAACAGAAAATCCACAGCTTCTCTGAATTGGGGGGAAAAAAATGCACCCATTGCTGCAAAAACATAAAACAGTCAAGTTGATCACAGTGAAACAAAAATTACTTACATCAGTATTACAGGAGCGATAGCGCTTCCTTTCTCCAAGACAATATTTGCCTCCACCTGAAGGCCTAGAAAAACACATTTTATATATTAGTATAAATACAACTTCATGAGATATACTAATGCATTATTACTATTAATACAGATCCAAGAGATACATATTATAAAAAATTTTAAAAGTACATGTAAGTTTTAAAACTCATATATTAATCTATATATTAATATATATAACTCATATAATATATATTAACTCATATATTAATCTAGCCTGTATAAGTTCCAGACAGTACAGTTTAACTGTATTTTGAACATAGTAAAAAAAAAGTTGGTTTAAATTATTTGCTAGCTTTATAAAACTGGGTAATGCGTAAACAACTTACATGATACCTTTTTTTTAATCTTCTCATCTTACTTGTAAACCACCAAAGACTGGTTTTACATCTGGAAACAGCAACAGCTGTACATCCTAGTTCAAGAATTTGATTCTGATTTGAAGTAATCAGTATTAAATCTGAGGAAACTCCAGATTTCTATTAGCGTAAGTAAGACACTTGGCTCTTATATTCCCAAGTTGTTCAAGAACCTTATCTATCTTTCACAGAGGTCAAATAATGAAGTAACTTTACAATTAACTAGAAAGTAAATGAATACTATTTTTCACACTACAGAAAGACTATTTAACCAGAAAACAACATCCTTGAACCTAAATGATTTTTATTTTCCTAATGCAGACATAACCCTTCTCAAATATATCTGCCTGTTAAACATTTGAAAAACATACCAAGCGGAATACCTGGTTACAGAAGTATAAAAAAAATCTCAGGATATTATTCATGCTCAAAAAAAATCTCAGTAGCATTTTTGAATAGTGCTGTGAAAAAAATAATGAATTTATTATCCTCTCAGTAACATAATCTGACATGTTATTGATGTAAACGGGTAACTTCTGCTTTTGTATTCAATGAGTAAGTAGTGAAATTTGCCACATTACATAGTTACTGCTAATGACAGGAGGCAAACAGACCACCTTAAGCAGCTGTATTGTGACATTATGGTGTCTGTCTTGCAGAGTGCAGTGGAAAGATGATGTACAGCCTGGCTGCTATCCAAAACACGGATATAAGCAACAAAGAACTGAGTGTACAGAGAGCAGAGGATAAGAAACAAGTGACAAAAGACACAGAATTGATATCCATGAAAGAAACACAAAACACTTTTAGAAAAAGTGATCTTAAAAACCAGTAGTGGTGAAGGAAATAGGACTTATGGGGCATGACAAGAAGGGAGGATGAAGTAATAAAACTATCCTGCAAAGATCTACGCTGTGATGAGGTAACCAGAAACAGGCAAAAGTTGCAACAGAAAAAAGCAGTGATTCATTCAGCAAAAGAACAGCAATAGAAATAAGCACTTACTTGAGAAGGATAAGTAACAGTGAGAGGAGCACTTACCTGACAGATCTTCTCTGGAACAATGCTCAGAAGGTTGGAAAACAGACAGATTATAAGACCAGTACAGATACATGCAACAGGTCAAGCTGTAGTGGAGAAGCTGGCCTCTCTTCAAAGAGAGCAAATGGACCAATAGAGAGCAGGTGGACCAATAGAGAGCAGTGGCAGGAAGGAAATTGCTGAATTGTTTTAAGAGTCAGTGAGAAGTCACAACTTAAGTGTTGGACAGGGCAACACATAAATGTATTGTATGCAATATAATATTACTACCTATGGTTTACTGTAAGTAGTTATGTGCAAAACCTTGGAAATACTGTGGTGGGGTTTTTTAATAAGCAACTGGAAATTGCTATTTTATATCTTAAACAAGCATTAGAAGAAATATGCCCTAAGAATGAAATGTACCTAAGGCATAATTTAAATACATATTGATGAACAACAAGTAGCAAGAAAACTATTCTGGTTACTATTACATATAAATCCAGCTATCTTTACTGTACATAAGACACATTAAAAATGTTAAAAGTATGTCTAGTGAACTTCTCCTGTTTAAGTGTTTCTGTCTCCTATTTTGAAGACAAATGTTGGCAAACTAGCAAAACATTTTTAGAGATAACATGTGAAACCACAGTTTTGAATAATTTCCAAGTGTGTCTTTTTGTTGGCTCCGGCTTACTTTAGCTACTTACGCTGGACTGTCACAGTGTCTTATAGATGAAGAGACTCCTCCCCCGCAGGTCCTGCTGCATTCTCCCCATATTGACCACGGACCCCAACCTCCATCTATGCTCTGGGGCCAAGTGCCAAAAGGTACACACTCTCCCTGATAACACCACTGAAAGATTTCACAAAAAAACCATAAAATTAGTTTGAAAGGTGACAGAGTTATCAGGACAGAAAAATATAAGGGTCAGACAATGACCAATTATAGGCATCAGCAATCCCTGTACAGATAACAAGACTAGTATTTTTCCAGCCATGTTTAGACATTGGTGGATGTGTACGTGATTTGTTAAATGTCTCCACGAAGTCCTGAATTATAGGTTCCTAACACACACCAGAAGTTAACGCAAGTTTAAAACAAAGATTTTTCTCCTTTTCTTCATACAGCCTCCTTCACGTTTCACAATTAAGGAACTGGAAGTTGCTCACATTCTTTTAAACACTAAGATTCATTTCTAAGCTTGGTTTAGTAAAACACCCTTCACCTAGGATTCATGTAAGGGCTTCATTACACAACATGAAAAATTCCCCTGATAGTATTTTTAAGAAAGTATTCCCATACATTTTAAAAAAGAAAATTGGGACAAGGTTACGATGGAAGAAGAATTTGCTGCAGTATTTCATTTATACTAACACTACAGACATAATAAAAATAGTGCCAAAGCATTAGACATGATACAGTAAATCATTATATTATATAATATTGACTGGCCACCGGTTCAGGGACAGAATTAACATGCATATTTCACTCATGCAAAAGCTTAAACTTCGCAAAACCATTACTTACATTAGACATAGAAAATGATAGGCAATTTGCACAAATTATTAACTATTGAAAGAACTTTATCATTTTCTTCATCAGAAATATTTTCTAAATCATTCAGAAATAATCATGGAGCCCACAGTTTGACCCACATTCTGGTGTGTACTGCATCCCTGTGAGTTTAAAGCAGCTCAGTTAGATACCCTTTACTACTCTTTCAGGCTTAGGTGAGAGAGTAGCACATGGACTCAGGTCTGCTGTGACCTGAATTTGCATATTTCACTTCCAAAAGTTTAGCATCCCTGAATTCTTGTAACAGATATAGGATTGACTCTTTCCAAAAAGAAATCCATACAACTTCCGTGTCAAAAACCAGCCATATGAATTCGACAGAACACACTGAGACATGTACAGAAGACATGCACAGACAGACATATCCCTGTTAGCCTTGAAGCACTACTAGAAGACTCAGTGATGACTTCAAAGTAATATGTACAGCAAAGCCAAACTTTCTCTTCTCCTAAGTTCTAAAGCTCACCTAAATCCTCAGGTTCAGCAACATGGGACATATGTCCTTCACAATGATTTGAATTGCTCTAGATTTTTCTGAAAGCAACTGAAAAGGCAATTTAAACTTCACTCATAATTAAAAGGAGTTTGATATGAACAAGGACAGTACAGAGTGTCAGTCAAAGAAAATTAAAAAACCCCTTATTTTTTCAATTGGAAATTTCACTTTGAATAAAAGGTACTTCTGGATTGTCAGATGTGTCAAGTCTAAGCATGTAACTCTCAAAGATATACAATGAAATTTTGATATTAAAATCTGTAGCTTATCGTCATCAGAATTATGTAGATAAAACATCATTTTGCACATGGACCCATAGTAACATTTAACACAACCTTTTCTTACTGTATTAATTCCTTACTATTTCCACATCAATAACTGAAACTTGTAACATTATTCTTCTAGCCACATCCATTCTTGTTTCTTCTCTCAAAACATTTTTATCCTCCATGGCTTCTTTTTTTCCTGTATGTATCATACCTGTTTTACAACACAGCTGTTACCACCCAAAACATTTCTGTTCATAGGCCTCATACTCTATCACTTAAGAAAAAACAAAATTAAGCATTAATTTGTTAACAAAAAAGATAGGGCCAGTTATTTTAAATCTCAAGCTCAAAATCCACTGCATTTTTCTATCAAGTCTTGCCAGACAGAGTTCCCCTCACAGCAGCCCGTATCATGCTGCATTTCAGGTTTGTGACCAGTGTGGATGACACACTGGTGTTCCAGATATTCCAGAACAGTATTTGCGTACAATAAAAGCTTGCTCAGTCTCTCAACGTGTCACCTTTCACTTAACTAAACACTCTTTCAGCCTCTTGGTTCTCCCAGTTATCCCTCGGAACGGGGTGGGGTGAGTGAGTGAGTGAGCCACTGGGTGAATGGTTAGCTGCTCGATGGGATAAAGCCATCACACCATTCTTCAGAAAAAAAAACAAAGACACAAGGTTTCATGAACTTGTACTGAGCAAATTATGGTTTATTCTTCTTCAAGTTCTGAATTCACAGACTGGAGCAGGAATTCATCAGAGGAATGTATCCTTCATGGGGAGCTTCCCTTAAATCCAGACTGTTACTGAATGTCTGCCTAACACTATTCAGGCCGCAGAGTGAACTCACATTTTTAACTACTGTAGATATATCCATATAGCATAGCGTTTTGATATGCCTCTAATGGCACAACTATGATGGAGAATTAAGTATTTATGTGAGCTACACGAGTGACTAAAATCACCTGCTTTTCTTCTCTTTACAGTCATAAATTGATAAAAATTTTAATGACTAAATACAAAAATCTCCTTGCAGCATTCTATTAGACATGCCACACAAGTACATGAAGAGAGATCTAATGTTCAAGACAAAAGCTAGAAAATTAAAATACTTCTAAGAGTAAACAGGTATGCTAGTAATTCAATTAAAAGTACATTATACACATTAGAAACATGTCAAAATCCAAGCTAAGAAATGCAGGACACACAAGTGTTATAAACCCATTAGAATATCACATATGCAAAACATCCCAGTTCTACACTATTAGGACTAATAGACAAGAGGCAGGTGTAACTACTTGCTTTGCTTTTACAAAGCTGTGTAAAATATCTGTAGTCATTTTGCCTCTCGTGCAGCCAGTGTTCTTCTACATTCCCATATTCCCCTGGAAAACCTCTTTAAATCATGGATTTTTTCTTTTACTGAAGTTAACTCTGAGGATTTACTGTTCACTTTAATGTCTCTTCTTAATTTTCCAGCGAAAATTTATCTTTCACTAGAAGCCAGTGACACACAGAATCTCTTTTAGAGGAATTCAAAATTATCGAAGTTTTCATTATTTCTAATGGGTCTGCAGAAATATACTTCCTCCACAAAAACACCTCATCTGCTCTAACGGGGGAAGGACTATTGAGTAATCACTACATGAACACAGAAAAGGAAGTGACAGCTTATTTTAAAAGAACAGTTCTTCATTAAAAGTTTAGAACTAAAATATTAATTTTTCTCTAACATTGAAAAAAAAATGTTCCATTAGTTCAACAGAAAGACAACGATGATGCATTCGAGTGCAAATAAAATCTGTAAAAACCTCTGTGAATAATGTAAATAGGCTGAAATTTTTCTTGGTGAGGTGGTTAACAATAAAATAAAACATGATATTGGGGCACATTTGAGAAAACCTTTATGAGTATTAGCTGTTTAATAGAGTTAACAGTTATAATAGTATGCTTTTAAGAAAAATCACACAGTAAGTACTCTAATATTGAGGAAAACTGATTTCATACTTTGTAAGAGGAAGAAAAATATTAATATCAATTTAAATTTTAAAAACTTCAGTCATTGATTCTACAATAATTTTACAAGAAAACATAATGTCCGATAACTTACACTTATTTTATGTTAATGTCAAGTGATAACTTAAATCATCCCATAATCTAGCTATATAAAACTATCCTTTCAGCACACTGTGTTTTCACTTATTGCATGTTTGCCCCTCATTTACATCCCTAGCACGATGTAAATTATGATCTTAGAAAAGGGTTACTTTTTTATTATGTTTAATTAAAACACAAAATAAGCATTCCTATCAGTTTTGTCTCATTGTTTTATATGCACACTTTCCTCAGTGCATATCTATCAGTTAGTTTGCCTTCACAAAAACTTCTCTGGATATACCAGAGAGAAACTTCACATATATTAAATTTCTTATCACAAATTAGGAAGACGTATACCTTTCTGAACTCAGCCAATATACAAAACCCTTTACCAAAGCATGAACATATTAAAGCTTATAAGCAGAACCGATGCAACAGTTCCATTAGCAGCTATAAACCACTCTTCTCTCTTTCCCCATATGCAAAAAAAGCTAAGTAAATGTTACGGAAAATATTCTAAAACTTTCCAGGTGTAGGCAACCAAAGGGTTGAAAACTTGGTACGTTTATATAAGCAACTAAAAGAAATTTTTATAATAGGCTGTTTTAATTGCAGAAATCCCTCCACATTCCGCCAATAAGATGCTAATGTACAATGCATTAAATTATGTTTTGAGTTAATAGTTAAACCAAACTTACCTTAGTTAATATCTAAATATGATTAAATTACTAGGTATTTAGAGCAGGAAATGTAATTTATTATGTATTTGGCCAGAGTCAAGCAAAACAGGGCTTAATTTGCCCTTTAGGTATGATTGCAATATAAATACAGCAATAATAATAACAACAACAACAACAATAACTAAGTGTTACAGAACTGTAACCTAATAATTTCACCTTATTCAATGGTAAAGACAACTACATATTTGGAAAGAGTTTTTTTTAATTGTTTACTGCTACCAGGAACTATTAATTCACTGGAACCTCTGAGGCTTCTGTTTACAGATACCACTCTGCTGTTAACAGGCATCTGCGGTTAACAGGTAAAACATAAAATTTTTTGTAAAATCTTTATAAAATGGCAAAATCTGAATTTTCCTCTAAAATCTAACAATGGAACAAGATACTGATGACAGGAAAAAAGACACTTTGTAAAGAACCAACTGATTAAAGCCTCTCACAAGTGGACATGGGAACAGTGTCTAAAAGCATCTCAACTTGTAGTCTCATGGTTTAAAAAACATAAACTGAAGTAAAATAGTCTTTGTCAGAGGCGGTTCCAAAATAAACCTACACTGCTGATTTAAGAGCAGGGCTTCTAACATTTTCTATTACACTAAGATAACATTTCTGGTTCTATGTGAAGGTTTCTCTGTTTTTGTTAGCTAATTCTAATCACTCCATTTTCTTAAAAGACCCCTTCAATAAATCCATTTCACATAGTTCACCAATATTTCCAAACTCAGCACAGAAAAGCCATCAGAAGGATACTAGGTCACAGGCCCAAAATGAAGCCATCAACAAGCATTAACAAACTGTGACAGCTGCCCAAAAGCTTTCATTCTTGTTGTTTAAACATAAGATTGCAACTCAAAATGCAGTGTTATCTTTGTTGAAACTAGCCCAGCTAGCACAGCAAAAGTCAGAATGAGAACAGACATCACTGGTCATTGTTAGGGAAAAAACCAATCTGCAGCAGTAAATCTCATGAACAGATGCAGCAACTCTCAGACTGATACTGGAATTTGCTTAATGTAACATTAATTAGCAATATTCACTTTATAGAAACCTGATTAAAACACATTATCTTGAAAAAGGCATATAAATTCTTTTTTTTCCCAAGCACGTGTCTTGTAAATTAATTAACAAATTTTTCTCTCCTCTTTAGATGTTCATAGATTTTGCCTTGTAACCTAGAAAGTCTTCTAAAATTCTTGTCCAGAATTACTGATACACAGATATCATTTTAAAATCAAAATTCTCATCTTCAGACATGTATCATAGAGCAACATTGACTTTCCTTATTTTTCTGTTAGGTAGAAAAGTTTATCTGACTGCACATCAAAATCCTATAAAGCTAAACAGTTAAGCAAGCATAACTGAAGACTAAAAGAACAGTTCAAAGTCAAAAAAGAAAGGTCACTGGGAAATACAGGCTTTTAGAAAACCCTTTTATTGAGTCAACATTTTTTCTACACACTTGCATGATTCAGCTTATATCTGAAGGAATAAAGATTTTTCAACCTTCTAACAAAGTAACAGAATTCAGACTCTAGATTTATGCTACACATTTTCAAAATCCATGGCAGACCTAAAGTTGTAACAGTCCTTTATGAAAGAGTGGTGTAAAATCTAATAAACATTAAACTAAAAGAGTTTCTAAAAAAAAAAAAAACTCAAAAAATACACAGATTGTTATTATTGTTGTTGTTTTTGTTGTTGGGGGTTTTTTGGGGTTTTTTACAGGTTTGTTTTGGGGGTTTTTTTACAGTTCAACACTGTAGAGTTTTATAGCAAGGACAAATGTTTTATTAAAATAGACATGTGAAATAATTGTGAAATAATTCTGTAGGACACTTCCATGAGGATGCACGTGTATTCTGAAATAGTAACTTTTTTTAAACTGTTTTTTCAACTGTTACAGTTGCTGTGAAATACTCTAATTTTCTAGTTCTTTCTTCTTGTAGTCTTTGAGCAATAAACTGCTTCTACAAACAGTAAATCATTTGTACTCACCCCCTTTTCAATGCTCCCTGTTTGGCAAAGAGTACCTTCAGCTGCTGGAATGCTGTTGGTAACACAGCGGTTACTCTTGCTGAGGCACCAGAGCTCTCTACACACTTCCTAGGAAAGAAGGCAGAAGCAAGTTGGTCAGAATAAAACTCTAATATTTCTGTCAGTCCTTATACACACAGGTATACACTTTTTTTTTTTTAATAGAGACTATTAAGAAGCAGGCTGCAGAAAGCAAGCTATAAATGGCATCGAAATATTCTGCAATTTTGAAGCTACCATATTTTGCCTAAGAATATTCTGAAAAAAAAAAAAATCTGGAAGCATCAAATTGTATACAAGAATGAGTTATTTACACCTGCCATGCAAGCAACGTTTTAAAATTGCTGTTTTCTTTATCAGTCCTAACACTGGGTTTAGTATATTCTAGTGTTGCTATAAAAGTAGTCTTCAGATGCACTGCAGTGCCTCTGTTACTGTCATTGTCTGACTCAAAATTACCTTCTAAAATGGTTATTATTAATTTTGGAAAATGAATCAGCAACAATTATTTTTGATTCCTTTAGGTAAAACCAAAGTTGTTGAGCTAAGACTACTTGCACACCTCTTCTGCAACACTTGCTAAAGCAGTGCATGTATAGTTAGAACTTACTGAGCTATGTACTAAAATACTTCCTTTAGGTTTTTTAAATGTGCAGCTCCTTTTTCATAATTTTTTTTTGCCTATCCTATTTCCCTATATTGTCAAACAACCAGAAGTTTACAAATTGGCTTTTTTTCCTACCATAGTTTTTCATTTGGTTTTGCCTATTTATTAATTTAAATTAAGCCAGTTCTATTGACATTGGAGATTCACTGTTAAAACTAGCTGGGGGCTGAAATTCATAATGTAGGCATGATCTAAAGTCTCCTGAACACTGGAAACCTTCACAGCTGCTTCAGTTGCCCTTGGATTTGGCTGTGTATGCACAATAGAATCAGGAATGATTTGCTTTTGTGGCAAATTACTGACATAATAATCTTTGCTGTATTACTTTGGGATCTGTGCAAGAGTTCACAACTTGCCTATATACATCTTCTATTTTTAAGTATTTTTTAAAATTTGGAGTAAAATCATATAACTAAAATGACCTTATGGTAGTCATTAGTGTTTCATTTTAACAGTTGCTTGAAATCATATCCTACAAAAAAATCCTTGCATAGATTCTATGGCTAAACCTTGAAACAAAGAGAAAAAGGAAAAGACAGTGTGAATAAATTAAAGTTATTATCCACTCCCCTCCAAGTTCATTGTTTCTCTGAGGTAATGAATGAGTATCTGGTACCTAGACTATCTTTTTTATACACATCAACAGGAATAACTGTTACGTTTTACCCCAAGATTAATGTTTCCTATATTGTACTGCATTTACGAATTATTTATACATTACTCACTAGCAGCTGCACCAACAGTTCAACAGTAGAATCTTTTCCTGAAAATGCAACATTCTTTCCCATGTTTAAAATCAGCTGGTGACATTTTTGCAGGATTTATTTACACAGTGTATTTAGTTTCATGATTGGCAGAAGCAAAGTATCTTTTTTTAAATCCATTTGAAAAATAACATATAGGAATCATCTAAAATTATAAGGAATGAGTACTGATGATTTCTAGATTTCCATCCAATTTTTGACAATTATGCTTAGTAGTTCACCTGTTTAGTGTGTGGCTCTGTAAAAACAACCAAATTCTTAAGCTTCTTTTTAGGAGAAATACTGCCACTTATAAAAGCATACCTGCACTCAATGCAGAACTTTTCAAATTAGTTTTTTTCACTGAAGAAATGCAAACATTTCTTAACTTAAATCTCTGAAAACCCCACTATTTTATGGTCACCCAGCTGATAAAATTTTTGGATTAAGATATACACAAATATATATTATTTTAATTTAAAAAAACCCAAACAAAAAACCAACAGGAAATAACTGAATATACACAACAACTGAATATACACAACAAAGACTCTTGAAAACTATAACTAGGTTACAAATTTCACAGCCATTACGGTGCTAAAATTCAACACTAAATCAATTTCACATCTAAATCAACCATGAATTCAAACTTCAATACAGTATGGATTCCAAAGTTAAAACCTAAGATGGGTTCCTTTCAGACACAGTATGAGGTGTTTCTGTCATAATCATGCCTTATTTACTTTAATCGGTAATTTACTTCCTTATTTTGTTGAGCAAAATTAGTTTAATTTACTAGTTCATGGTTCATGTGTGGTTTACATTGTCACACTAATTAGAATTGCCAGACTGCGACAATTCTACTTGTGACTTTCTATTTATTTCAGCTCTGATCAAGTTCAAATGTCTAAATTAACAACTGTACTGACTTTGTGAAATTTGGTTCCAAATTCTGAAAAAACAGAAATTCAGAAATAAGAAACAAAGCTTTCAACCACTCCAACACAGATCAAAGCAAAAAATCAGATCTGGGTTACAGTCTGGAGTTTTAAAACATCTATGTTTGAGGATTATTTAAATCCAGAATTCTCTTTTTTGCTCCAGAGTTGATGTGCAAAATTCCACTTATGATATCCCTATATAAGTATACTATCTATGTATTATCATATAAGTGAAAGTAAAGTTTAAAATAAGTCTTTCACTGCCAGCCTAACATATCCACGAATGAGAGTATTTAACCGTTTCCTTCCAAAAGGATTCTTTCATGCTTCTCTGGGGAATTAGACTCCTCTAAATTCACTGAACTAATACCACCCAGACATTTTAATTCCAAACAAATAATCATTTGTACAGTGTGAATTAGTGGATACAGCACTCCAAAACTATTTTATTCATTCATCTGTTTTCAGGATGATTCCAAGCATGTCAACTCACCTCCCTGCTTCACAAAAAGAAAAAAGTATTTATTGCTAAATTGCTTGGAAAAGCGGTATATCAAAATTAGCCATTATTACTGACATAGTCTGATAGTCCTTATTCAGACCTTAATTTCAGCAAGACTTTGCCTCAATAAATCCCTAAAGACAAAATGGCAGTAGTCTAAAATTACTAATGGGCTTTAACACACTATTACTATTTGAGCAAAAACCTCTACTTAAATCAGAAAGAAGTTCTGTTTGAGACAGATATAAATATTCCAAAATCAACAGAATACTTCCTCACGGAAAACTATGCAAAACATCAAAGATTTACAAAAATAACACAATGTATTGCTTTGTACAAATAATTTATATTAAACCCAAGAAATTAAAGGGGGTTTATAACTGCTTTTAAATATAGGCAAACTTATTTAAGATGATATTTTTCCCTGCTGTACTGCATTTAAAAGAAGAAGTAGAATCTGAAATATATTCTCCATCTCCTGTACATGAAATCAAAAATAACATTAACAGTCATTTGAAAGCAAACAAGAAACCTAAAAAGAAGTGAAAAATCCATCTGTGCTGTTATTTCATTAAATGAACACGGAATTATACCAGGCTCTGCTACAGTTATGTCTTCTTTATTTTCAGCTGACTTTTGAAAGTTAAACAAAGAAGTTCTGACTAAGGTTCATAAAGGGTTCTGTTCTCCAGCTGAACCCTACAATCCTATACCTGCTACTACATTAGTTTCTTAGTTACTGATCTGAGGTATTTTCTTTACCTGTAACATCTCTAATCAACTGTTTTTCATAAGCTAGCCTTAAAAACATATGACAAACTGCCATGGAAAGGTCAGACCCAAAATCACTAATAGAAATTATACTGCTTTTTTTCACACACTCACACATGCACGCACGCACACGCACCCACCCACCAACATAAGGTGACCCTTTTAGAGTAACATTTTCTTCACTAGAGGACACAGGATGAAGCTAACATACCTTTTGTCAACACTGTATTTGTTCAAATAACTTAATGGCTAAGAGAAAGAAGCATAAACTGAAAATTAATGACCTCAAAGTCAGTCTCCAAATACGTGGATTTAGTAACCACAAATTTGTAAAGCAAACAAGGGAAAGTTCTGAAAATCCAGGAAACATAAACTGAAGCTGAGGCCTTTCACAAGATCAAGACAAGATAGATGACAACCTGTAACGGTGTATCTTAGGGCTCCATGACTTCAGTTTGGAATTCGGATGCTTGTATTTGCAGTAAATTAAACAAAGCTGAAACCATCTAGAGAAAAAAACACAGCAAATCAAATTACCTTCTTTTTGCCTAAGTGTTATAAATGATGGAGCCTCTTTCTGTTGCATCATGCAGAGTTACATATAGGCATTTCAAATTATGTAACATCTAAGCATCCTAGATCATAATCATCATAATTGGTTACAATACAGCACAATGACAACTCAGTAGTATGAGCAAATATCAAATTGCTGTGCTGTTCTTAATGTTTTCAACACTTGAAAGCCTCCAATGGAAGTTAGCAGTTTGGCCCATAATATTTAAAAAAATAAGATGGGAAATACGTTCAAAATGCATATTAAACTACGATAATTTGGGAGGTTCACCTTTTGTTTGCAAAATTTTAAAATCTTAATTAAGTTTGTATGTTACTTCAGCATGTTTAATCCATAATATGCTGCACCTCTTGAAGAGCAATTCCTAAAATAGAGCATAAAAATCATTAGCCTGAACTGTAATTTACAATTCAGACCTGAAAAGCATTAACATAGAGTATTTTCAGCCTCTTTGCTGAAACACTGCTGACAACATGACCAAAACTAGAAGATACTAATTACAAGAGAACTTCAGAAAGTTCAAAGTTTTGTTCAGATAAGCACCCAAAAGTTACTATTTTAGTGCTCTACTACCAAATGCTCAGTAAGTGGTGCAGCATGTTATGAATCACAACATGCTGAAAGAATGTGAAACAGA
>JAWMRA010000090.1:49321109-49450432 GCA_035584735.1 Pseudotriccus pelzelni | reverse complement strand
TATTACTCTACAAGGTACTACTAGTACTCAAAGACTTTACCCTTCATGACATTTTATGGGACAACAATGGAAGTTATTTCAATTATAAAATAGCTAAGCTAAATGTCATTTTATCCCAGTATTCCAGTGTAGTGTCTCCAGAGATCATTTTAAAACACTCTACAATATAATTTAAACATTTTTTGTATTTTAATATAACAGAATAGCAAATTATTCTTCTGTTTAGAAGGGTATCAAGGATACTAGAACCTTCTATGGAAGCTTAAGATCTCAGACACGCTGTCACTGTTAAGTGCTCAACTAAATTAACAGAAACCAGGGATTAAATGTTTCTAAATCTTTACAGACTGAGCAACGCAAAACCTCTGCACAAATATCACTGTTGTATCCAAGGTCAAAAAAGAGAAAAAGCAACAACCACAGATGTAGATATCTCAGCGATTATGTTCCTATTACAGTATCTATTCCCAAATATCTCAGCAACTTACACAGTACAACACAATTCCTCAGTGGTTGAACAAAATATACCAGAACACTGGCTCTGAAAATAGATTTTGAATGTTACAGAATAGCTTCATTTGTATTAATGATGTGGTCTATAAAACAAGCTACATTCAATGATAATAAATTAAACTAATTATAAATATTTGTGAATATATGTTAGAGGTAAACCATTAAATACATAAATATACTAATGGTATACATAATGTTTCATCTAATTCTGATGTCAAATACTCATAAAAAAATGAAGAAGCAATAGTAAAAATTATTAACAATAAACAAAGAGCATTTTTATGCACACTGAGAAAACCATGAATTATTTACATACTTATACATTTGGCTCCTAACAGAATCCTTGCTGCATATTTATGAGTAAAAACTGATCTTTAGAGAGCACCAGGATATATTTCTGTACAGGTTACAAAACCTGCTTTACTTAACATTAATGACAAAACTCTTTAGATTGCTCAAGACTACATATGATCACATAAATATCTGCAGAATCAGGACATAAATAATGGAAGTGTGATTTGGAGTGGTATGTTTAAAAATAAAATGAACTTGAATATAATTATTAAATGAAAACATGCTTGTATATTAGGGAAATTCATATGCAACAACCACTGTCCTGACAAAAACGTACTTCTTTCCAATCTTTTATGCAAAGCTGACTCTACATCTTATTATTGCTATTTCATAGCAAAGACTCTTTAATGTTGCACAATCTTTTCATCACACTCAATTGTTCTTTTTCTTGGTGGTAGTAATTTGCTATTCTTTAATGCATACTTTTCTGCAGACTTTCCTGTGTTCCAAAGCGTTATTTTATTCATTGGACTAATTACCCAGCAGCCACACTAAGACATATCTATTGGTTCATCTATAAAAACCATTCTCCTATCAAAATCTGGTCTCAATAACTTGGGAGACACAAAGCTATAGAATACTGGACCAATCATTTATTTCATGACAGACTCTACAAATAGAATAGTTAATGAAAATCTGCTGCTGATTCTGCCCTTCACAGGGGCCTCTACCAACAGGTAGATACACAGTAATACTTGCAAAGTCAACACTCAAAACCACATTGTCACCCCAGGGTTACAGAAACTCTTGGGTCTTCTTGTAACTAGGTAGCCTTTTAAGTAATACACAAGATTTTCTAAATTTCAGAAATCTACAGCAAATGAGGAACATGTTTCTTATTCAATTACCTGTTAGGAAAAAAAAATCCTAGTAAATTTTAAAGAAAAAAGAAGCAAATTATAATCCAAAGTGTGTCTTTATATAATACTGTATATTTGTAGAGAGAGATGAAATTTTTATGTGACTCATGTGATCTTTCAAAACTAGTCTTGGCTTACACTTTTTTTTAGAAGTTACTTCACATTTCTGGAGCACCAGAGAACTGGCCAATGTGCCATAGATAGCATATGAGGCATATATGGACATATCCTCTACGTATCTTGCATATCCACTTGTATGTTTAAGATTCTTGGTTAGATGATGTCTGGACCAGAAGACTGAGTATCTTTTTTTATATTGTCTGCATGGGCTTGCTTGGAGCAAGGTAGTTTTGACTCTCTTCCAGAGTTAGGAAACTGTAGCCTAATATCTAAATCCTGCTCTATGGCAATTGTAGAGACTCTCCAAGAATTTCCTGTGATAGATCTTACTCGAATAGTTTAAAGACTCCTGGTTCCTCTCCATCTTCAAAAGACAATCCTGCCTTTGAAAGACAGAGCTGGCCATTTGGCTTCTTCTGACACTGACAGGATAAATGAACTATGATATCAGAAATCACACAGCTTTTGTTATAACAAAACACAGAAGTAACTAAACAAAGAATTGTAAGTAGAAAGTTCTCTTATCTACATCTAGGTATTTGCATGGCTTTATAGGTATACTGTATGACTATATGCTAGATACAATGAAACTTGCAGGTGTTACATATATGTTTTATATATATACTGCATAGAATGAATTTTGTACTAATTGGTATTCAGTCACAAAAAATAATTTTGGTGCTGGTTCATTCCTCCTGTGAAGAGATCAAGGGTTTCTACTCTTCTCACAGGACTCTCTGTTCTCTGACACTGCTCTCCAAGCATTCAATTCTCAGCCAGTATTTCTTTAATTAGTTCCATACAGTGTTAGTGAAATTTAAAGCCATTGCAAAGTACTTATGAACAATTCAGTTGATAAATTGAATTAAGTCAATCTTTCATTCTACCTAAAAGCCTAACAGACAACAGCTATTATGTGCTTCAAGGAATGTTTTCCCCAGAAAAAAAATATTTTCTTTGGCCATTCAGTGTCTGTGCTGGCTGACCATTCTTGCTGAGATTTTCAGTAGATCTATTAGCAATATGTAGCTTTGCTTTGTCTTATTGTTATCCTTTGAGCCATATTCATCCTCCATCCAGCAATCCTGCAAAATAATTTGATTTCCCAGCTTTTTCAGCCTCACTGAGCTGATCTTCCCAGAGATACTTAATGGTTACTTCTCAGTGCAAAACCGCTTAGCAAGTGATGTCTCAAACTGGTAAACTAGTAAATCCACACTAATCTACCTTACCATATAATACTGTGAAAAAACAATGAGCTTCTACCAAAATTCATTCCAGTTGCATTAACCTGGTGCCGTGATGGCCTGGCCCAAACTTGTACCAGATCCAAAGAGATAAATCAGGCACTGTGATATGTCACACAGACTCACAGCCCCAGGTTTCTTCTGGGGTATCTGCATGTCATACCCATCATGTTCTATCCTTCGTGTTAGACATAGCTAAATGAATCCTAAACCAGCCATACTAATTCAGAACAGAAAAAAATGCTACATGCCTTACTTGTTCTAGTCTACTGGGTCCTGTGCCAGCTGTTTTGCAAATTAAGATGCTCTACTAGAGGGAAAATTCAAAGAAAGGGTGCATAGTCTAATCTCCTTGGAGACACAGATGACAACATCTATCAGCTTGGGCTCTATAGCCCTAAATCAACATCTTCCTTACCTGTTCCTAAGTTATGAAGAAATACTAGGAAAAAACCAAAGAATCACTTTTCCTGTCAGGATGCAGACTATTCTGCTCTTATAAAAGGAAATGTTGCCACATGAAACTTGGTATTTTTCTTTGCTTCTTGCTAACTGATCACTACCAGCAATTGAAATGTATCTGCTCCTAGAGCTGTTCTGCTTTAAGGAAAGGTGTGAATGGGTAAAAACAACTGATCCTGACTTCTGATAGTTGTGCCTGAATGCACTTGTGTAACTCTACCAGCTTCCTGTCGTCATTAAGATGGTACAAATGCTGGTGATAAAAACAGAAAATGGAGAAAAAACGTACAATTTTCACTATTCTATCTTATGAAACAACAAATCAAATGTTTTAGGGCAAAAAAAGTATCAGTGCATTTCTAGGATTTTAGAACCACAGACAATAAGAAGCATAAATGAGAAATCTGACATATTTAAAAATAGATTGTGGAATTAGTAGATGAAAGAAAAGTTATCTTTGACTCTTACTAAATTATTTAACACAGTATCCTATACAACTGGAAAATCTATAATAGTTACAATGTGTAAAATAACGTTTATCCAAGGTGGCTTTGAAAAAAAATAACAGCTACATTCCATGTAACAAAAAAATCCCTAAAATATTATAGAAGATAATTTATTATTGAATCTGCTGTGTGCAGATTTTTGTTTTACTCTAGCTCAAATATCACTTAGTATCTTCAGTAATGGTTACTACAGATGGTAGTTATTCAAGCAGAATTGCAAACACTAGCCATGATAGAAAAGTATCTCAGAAAACCTGAAGAGATAGAACTATGGAAAGAGATTCAACAAAGTACTCCTCTGGCTTTATGCTAATACAACTGCAATTTCACTGTTATCCCACGGATTTAAAAATGAAGCTTAACCAGAAATCAAACCTAGGGCATGGAAAAGAAGAATGGAGATGCTAACAGTAAATAATAAAATAAATAAAACATAATTGAAACAAGGCACAAGATAAACATGTTTTCAGCTGGCAGTAAAAATCTGAAAGATCACTGCATTCATCAGTCTGAAATTTGAAACTGTGCAGGAACATTATAAACAAATGGTGAGCTCTATTATATTTACAATGTAACAGAATCCACAGAATTTTACCACATTTCTTCTCTAAACCCATAAATACACAATGACTCCTTTGCTATCTGTAGAATTATAACTTCATTAATAGACAGTTTATTGTCAGGACAATTGCAGGATCAAAATGGAGTTTTTCAGAGAGCAACAAATAGAAGTAAATGAGATATGAAGAAACAAACTCCCAAAGGCTACAAGAAAATACCTGAACTGTAATATTACAATCAGAACTACGAAGCTGTGAAATAATCTTAAAAGAGACATGAAAACATATTTTTTGTCATAGTTAAAATGAGGCTGCAATGACATACTAAAAAGACTACCAGTGGAAACAGCACTGAATTAACCTAAGTAATTTGTAATGACAGAACTACAACACATATTTTTTAAATAATAGGATTCAATAACTACATATATACATATATATATATCTCCTTAGAAAAACAAAATTACATTGTGAGAAGCCTGTATCACACACATATGTATATAAGGAGGATTTAGTGTGGGTTTTTTTAGACACTCAAATGCACGAGATCATAAAACTGTGTGGGTGCACTGTTCAGTGGCATGATATAAAAAGCCTTATTATAGTAACTGATGCAAAGTTTTCTTCCCCTGATGAGTACCAACACTAAATGTCTGTCTCTGCTCACTAACTCTATGGGGAACTGAAGCACCTCTTCAGCCCAGTTCAGTGATCCTCCACATTTGAACCAATCCAAAGATATTGGTCTGGATGATTCCCTCCACATAAGATTCAGAATACAGCACCTTATTCTAAGGTTAGATCCCTGAAAGAGAACAAGAAGCTCATTTTTTTCTTACTAGTCTCATGGTTAGAAACTTGACTGGTTTCAATCCATCTCCTAAAATACAGTAAGTGCCTGAATTACTGAACAACCTTTATTTCTTAAAGGAGTGATTGCATTGATGACACAGAACCTACTACCAACAAACTGCCATTTACCTCCAATAACGTTGACCTTACAGCACTTTAAAAAATCTGTTACTAAACTGTTCTCAATGAACTCATTTGTCTTCCACAATTTAAAACACAGGCATCATCTATACCAATGTATACATTGAGATGAGCATATTTTTATGATCAACATATTTGACTTTAAATTTTTTTCACAGTGAAATTTCAGGTAGCAATCCACTGCTGGATAAAAATCACCACAGAAGTGGTGATAGAGGTTAGCATAATTTTAATGTATTAATATAAAGACCTATGCCATCCTCTCCTATAATCTCACAAGTGGTATCAAAGAACACTGAGAGATAAAAATCCAAAATACTGCATGAAAAACATGTCAAGAGTTAAATGTACAAGGAACAGGGTCATAACCTTCTCCCCTTCAGTAGAGTCCCTCACACTATGTATGTATGTAAAAAATATACTTCTCAACATTCATAGACAAATTCTGCCTATCTCTATTTCTCACCTTCAAATTAATAAAGTAATGAGGTATGATCAGCACTTCAAAATGTTTTGAGAAGATTAAAAATGTGAACTGTTCAAGGGGGGAATGGAGCAAAAGAAGCATCTACAATTTCGTAGAAATGTAATCTACCAAAAAAAGACTTTCTATAATTCTATCTGTTCGTTCTAAAAATGTATACCATCATATCATGTCACTTTATCTCTACAATTTATCCCAAAGGTGTAAATTTTTTGAAAACTCATTTTTTTTGGGAGATTACTTACTCTAAAAAACTGGTGATGTAATCCCGACTGCAGGCTGACCAAGAGAAAGGATTGGTGTTTGCTGTAATATGAGCTGCCATTAGCTTTGCTGCTTCATGACCTTTGGTCCCACAGGAATTTCCAATTCCATCATGATTCATACCAAAACTGCTCAAAAGAGGAGGAGACAAACAGCCCATTACTTTTTTACAGCATCAGCCATCTCTTAAAACATGTCACAAAACAATGTCACCTTTACCGAAATCATGCTTAGTATAGGAGAACTCTTAAATGGAGAATCAGGATAAGTTCTGTTTATTTGATTCAGATCTCAGGACACAGCACAACTACATAATCTTTTCTTCCATAGACTTTTGAAAGCATTGTTTATTTTCTAAAGCTTTTAAAGAAAACATAACAGTATTCTGGCAAGATGAAAGACTTTAACGTTACCCTGAGCTTCAATACAATGTGTACTGTTTCACCTCTTCAGCTGATCATAACAACCTACAAGTGCAAGGTATCGGTAACCATTCCTCCCAAACCCCATTAACTGCATGAACATAAGAAAAAGAGTATCAGTGAATGATGGATGTTTCCCAGAGGCTCAAGAAGGACTTCACCATCAAAAACGCATTACTTTCTTGCCCATGGCATGTCTCTCTATGGAATATCTAGTCTATAGCAATGCCTGTATGTATCTGATTCAGTTTATGATATCTCACAAACACAGAAAGCCATATCCATGGGAAAGGTCTGACTGGCACCCTAAACAGTGACATAACCAAATAAAGAATACCCCTTGCATACAAAAATCAGCTTTAATTAACTCATCTAGGCAATGTATACAATGCAATGAAACTTTCAGGCCTACGTTAATTCTTATGATCAGTCTTTATTATGTGTATATATTATGAGTGGAAAGAGCTCAGATGTCCAACATAAAAAAAAACAAACAAGAATTTTACAATTAAAAATGTGCTTTATTGACCTGTGCTAAATGGAAATCATTTCCTAGAATTTGGGGTACTTCAAACAAACATTTCCCTCTGAATTGCCTCTGTAGAATTTCTGAAAATGGAAAACCTTAATTTTTAATAAAGTCCATAAATTACTCCTTACAAAAATTAATTGGATCATGAAGACTATGTCTCATGTCCAGTTATCCCTAGTTAGTGTATTCCATTTGTTAAAAAAAAATTGCTAGCTTTGTCTGGGAAATATATTTTTATCTTTTGGGAGTACAAATAAAAGAACAAACTTCATAGTTTAGTAACTTTCCTTCTTCTATGAGCTCTCCTTATGAAAAAGATGATGTTGCTGACACTGGCACGTCTCATAAAAAGCACGTCTGTGAATGGAAGCTGCAGTTTCTGATGCATACAGGAACTCAATGACTTTCCATGAGCCAGTGGTATTTTCATTTTTTATACATATTCATTCACCTAAATCACGTTCCAAGATGGCTTTTCTACTTGTCCCTTCTGAATTTAGGAAGAAATTGATCATTAGGTGCAGGTAGCTTTTTCTGACATTTGAAGAGAGGTCTTACAATTACTGTCATCTATTTCCAAAGATGGTGGTGGAAGCATGCCATTATAGTCCAGTAATTTGCACTCCTATGGGCAAGATCGCAGATGGAAACACATTTCTGACCAAATTAACAGTTTTATTTACATCAGAACATGTTGGTTATATTTGGCCATACATTAAAACTGGGTCTTTTACAAAAGCATGTTTGCAATTGGATTGGCATGGAAAAACAGTGAAGAAATGAAGGAACATAAAATACTCTTTTTGGAGCCACCGCTATAATTTATGTACCTTTTTCAAACTCATTAAACATACACAGATTGTATTTCTTTCACTGGCTTAAAAAGCATATCTAAAGTTACCAGTATAATTTTGTCTTTAAAAGAACAGCCAGATGAGTGAGGAGAGAGTGAAGTCTTCTCAGGTGACACAGAAGTTACTCCGTGAAGTTACCTTTCCACCCACCATCTCAAGGAATGACATTTAACCCAGCAGCTCCTTGTTTCCTTGCAAGAATTACAGCTCCTCATTTCCCAAGAGAAAACTTACTTTACATTTAAGAACTGTGCAAAGCAGCAAGACTAAGAATTTTAAAATTATAACTGAAACTCACTTGCAAATTATCTGTAATTTTTATACATCTTAAAAAAGGCAGCACATACTAGTGCCTGTTTCATTTACTAACATCTGTAACTGAAGAATTTTTTTTCCATTGGCAATCTGTTATCTTTCATCTGAAAAAATTATCTGACAGTATTATTTGTAACACACTTCCAGCTTAAGACCCAACCTCAAAAATCACAGGGGAGGTAACTAGGGTCAGCTGCACTGAATAAAACAGTAACAGATAACCAGAGACGCTGGAGCATAAGGAGAGGAAAAGATGTGAAAGTAAACTTGTCTACTCTTCCTTTATCTTGCAAAAGAAAAACAATGCAGGTCCCTACTATTTCATTTGGTTACTGACTTGTCTGGTGGTTCTAAACTATGATGGGTATAGTTGCCAAAACATTTATTGCTGATACCTGTGAAATGGCAGCAGTTATTTTTGTGAGACAGTCAGAACGCTTCCGTTCTTACTAATTATCCAGAGGCTTAGGATCCTGAGAAGACAGATCCAAATCAATCTGAGTGCATCTCCATACTCTGCATTGAGGTTTATTTTGTATATCATGTACTTTAATAGCATTGAAGTTACCTGAAATGTGATGCTTAAGTAAAACGCTTCTTCTCAACCAATTACATCTGCTATTCCACTGTAATATTAATTATCTACATATCAAATAATTTCCTAGATTTCTCACAGTTTGAAGAATTCAAAAATGCAGAGATTCCTAATGCTTCATTTCGCTAAATACTACAGGGTATGTTAATTTGTTTGTCTCTTATTGATTCATGAGTTACATGAATTTGACCTCATTTTTTTTTTAAAGCAGTGGGTTTTATTTTGCTCTGCCAATTGTTTAACAGCATAAGGAAGAAATGTGCCAGAGACTGAGAACTGGTAATCAAGTGAGGCAAGAAAGTTACAGGAACACAAGCAAAAGAAATACAAGCATTTCGTCTTCTTGTCCATTATGTGAAACTGCTTTACAGCTGCAAAAACTACGTAAGAAAAAGAAATCTTTCTTTCTAAGAGGAAAAAATAAACTTTAACCTTAAGAGGTTTTATGATACTAATTATCTGTATTAGCAGATAAACACATATGGTAAGAGCGAAATGAGCCATTTTCAAGTATCTTGACTGCGGTACAATGCTAGAACTTCCTCTAGTGTTTCCGCATGTTAGACCAACTTATATAACATTTAAGGAGAATGAAAGGCAGGGAATGGTCATAAAGTGAACCAGTGAAGAACACTTTCAAAATTGCTAAATCTCTACTACAATCTACAGATGGAAGGCATGTTTGAACAAGTATTCTTGTGCTTGATAGAAGATCTAAAGAGTGTATCATAATTTGCTTGGAAAAACTGAAAGATACAACTTTTTCATAAACTTTTTATTAATTTATTTTCGTTCTATGTTGCACTTACTCTCAAAACTGCTAAAAAAGTGCCACTTAAATCTCTGTATGTATTTCATATAGCTTAGATTATCTATTTGCAGCCTACACTGAAAAATTAAGAAAACAGTCAGCTTCCCTGCATCTGTAAACATAGCCATGGCTTTAATATGCCTTTTCTTAGTGGAAGTAGAATAGATACAAGGATGGAAGATACTGAAAACTACCATGTTTCAGTGTAATTTTGTTTAACAAAAATATGTGAACACAACATACTATTAAAGAATAATAGATTTTTTTCTCTAGATTATCAGAACTATGAACTACATAGAGCAAAGCACAACTTCTGTGTGGACGTACAGGTTAATTTTTGTGATTACTCTCATGTCTACCAGTAGTGAAATATTTGACAATTGTTACAATGTTATGGTAAATTTTGGAGAATATACAATCAAGATTTTATGTTTTTTCAGTAAAAAGGTCTGCACTTTTTCTTTACTTTTATAAATATTTTCCCCTTGTCATAACAAAGAATCTTCCTCTTCCTATGTAGCCCTCCATACATGTCTAGCCAATGTTACAGAAGTATTGGTTATAGCATCTTAACAGTGTGCGAACTGCAACTCAAATGAGTTTCATTCTTACAAATGAAAGAAAAAACAATTTCAAAATATTGTATTGAAAAATCAATTTATTTTAACTTAGGATTCCAAACATTGATTGCATTTATTGGAACTAGCTAATATTGAATATTCCTCAAGGGAGGAATCATGGCTAATTAGTTACTTCACTTCCAATGTTCATGTCTTAACATGGATTTTAACCTTAACTGCAGATTTCTTTCCGCCATTTGGGTATCATTGACTGGTTTGGAGCATCCCATATCACTTATTCTGAAGTAATGCAGAATTTTACACTTTGGCTCTGGTGAAACTTATTAGTTCCGTAAAAACTCGGGAAACAAACTAATTCAATAATGTAGCTTTATAACAAGCATACCTGTCATCAAATAAAACATAATTTCCTAGCATACTTCTATCCTAACATTTTTCCTACTTATCTTCTAGGTACCATTCCTCTCTGAGTTATGGCTGATGACCAAACATCCCATCAAATACAACTTCTATATATGAGCATCACTTAGTATTAAATAATGCATGGGGCTCTTACAAGTACAGCAATTTCTAATTTACTAAAAAGAAAATGCCTATTCAGAAACCTAAACTTTCTTATGCAGAAATCACAGACTTCTATAGGAATATTAGAAAAAAAGTGGAGTGCAAACTTTTCCTGTAGTATGTTGCCATAGCTATCCAGTCTTCATGCCACAAGAGTAACATCACGTAAGGCTTGTGTACTAAACAGAATCACAGTACGGATGCATCAAGTCACTGATGCAAGCTTGTCACAAGCAAACTTGTGAGCTAGATTTCCTCTGGAAATTCAACATGCCTTGAAGGTTACAATAACCTTCCACTTCACCCCCATTTTTTCTTCTTTTTTCTACTTTTGTTAAGACCAGTGAAATCTTACTAGATTTGCTTTCTTGACAAGAATGCTTTAATGTTATAAAAATTATTTTAGTATTGTAAATTTTAAGCTTCAAATAATATTTCACAGTTATTTAGACACAGACCTTTTTCATAGTATGAATATATAAAAAGATCACAAATTTGGGGGTTTTGCCTTATGTTTATGACATCTCATTTTATATGCACATCATGAAAATTTAAGTCCCAATGAAAACTTCTTAATACCCACAACATTAAGCAAGAACAAAACAACTCTTTTAACAAAAGAGACTGGGGTGGAGGGTGCAGAGTGAGGAGGTGAGAAAGTGAGAAAATAATTGTGCATAATTTTATGTGGCTTGTCCAGTCAAAAACTGAACACATTTTGGTTAGGGTTTTTTGGTTGGGTTGGGTTTAGTTTTATAAACTAAAGAAGTTGGTCAAACTGTCCCTAAAAATTCAAGGCATTCTTCTCAGTCAATCCTAGGCACCTAACAGGAATAATTCTAACTAGTGTTCTGGTTGTTACTGATATTTTCATACACTGTAGATTTAAGACAATCTGTAAGACCTGCTACAGTTGAAGATGGAAGACATAATTATCACAGACAAAACAATGATGACAGCATCAGCTGGAGAGCTGATAGGAGATGGTGTTAGTACAATTCATCCTAGTTGTGTTTCAACTATTTTTGAAAAAGCTACTACGAAGTTTGATATATGTGTTCCTAATATCTCAGTCTGGAGTACTGTATGAGTTGTACAAGAGTTGTACAAGAAATACATTCCTTGACACACAATTTTTCCAGAAAACTAAAACTCAGGTCCTGAATGCAACTGAGGTTTGAATGATTGTGGTGAGTTGACCCTGGCTGGATGCCAGGTGCCCACCCCTCCCTTCCTCATATGGACAGGACAGAGAAAATATGAGGAAAGGACAAGATAGAGACAGGGAGAAATCACTTACCAGCGACCATCATGTGCAAAACAGATTCAACCTGATGAAATAAGCTTAATTTTATTACCAATCAAATCAGAGTAGAACAATGAGAAATAAAACCTAAATCATTAAACAATTTTACCTCCCCTGTCCCTTCTTCCCAGGCTCCAAGTTACTCCTATATGGGGAATGGGCATTACAGTCAGTTTATCACGCATCACTGCTGCTCCTTCCACCTTATACTCTTCCCCTGCTCCAGCACGGAGTCCCTCCCACAGGAGACAGTTCTCCATGAAATTCTCCAATATCAGTCCTTCCCATGGGCTGCAGTTCTTCATGAACTGCTTCAGCGTGAGTTGCTTCCATGGAGTACAGTCGTTCACGCACATGCTGCTACAATGTGGGTGCCCCATGAGGCCACAAGTCCTGCCAACAAACCAGGCTCCTCTCTCCACAAGACCACAGGTCTTAGTAGGGAGCCTGATCCAGCAAGGGTTTCCCATGGAATAACAGGCTCCCTTCAGGCAACCACCTGCTCCAACATGGGGTCTGTGGGCTGCAGGTGAATTTATCTGCTTCTCTGTGGACAGCCTACCTTACTATGGGCTTCCCCACAGGCTACAGGGGCCTGCTCTGGTGCCTGCAGCACCTTCTCCCCCTCCTTCTTGACTGACTTTGGTGTCTGCAGGGTTGTTTCCCTCACATATTCTCATTCCACTCTTCTGGCTGTTGTTATGCAGCTGTTTTTTAACCCCTTTCTAAAAAACATCCCAGAGGCGCTACTACAGTTGCTGATGGGCTTGGTCTTGGCCAGCAGCAGGTCTATCTTAGAGCCAGCTAGTATTGGCTCTTTGGACTCTGGGGAAGCTTCTTGCATCTTCTCACAGAAGATATCCCTATAGCCCCACTGCTACCAAAACCTGGCTATGCAAACCCAATGCGCTGATTAAGCATGAAGTTCACTGATCACTGAAGAAGAGGAGAAGACAAGCAGTTTATGAAAAAATCTCTAGATTAGATATTTTACTCCAGCACTGAAGACAAATGTTCTCCCATGGTAGGATGGGTATTTATGATATTTTTCTTTGCATACAGGCTTAAAAAAGACTTTTTAAGAAGTGCTAGAATTGCAGGCACATTTTAGCTGTATGAACTAATTCACAACTAAATATAATAATAATAATGGCCAGTCTTCGTGAACGAAGATCTGGGGAAGGTCTTTACGCCTTCCAGCCTGCGCATTGGATTTTTTAGGTGAGACACAGTGTGCGTGGAACTGAGCCCACCCTTTAATCCTAAGGTTCATCTGCCAGGGCCAAGCTAACGAGCTCCACCTGCCCGGGGAGTGTCCCTGGCTGGGAATCAAACCCGGGCCTCGGCGGTGAAAGCGCCGCATTCTAACCACTAGGCCACCAGGGGCTCCCTACAACTAAATATATGCTTGAAATTATTGCTCTTCTTCATCTTGAAGACAATTTAGTCAGTTGGACTACAATCTATGTTCTTATTATTTCTTAATTTTTCTCTGTCAAGATATAATTGTCAAACTCATCTGAATTTAAATTCATTACATCTTCTAAAAGTCCAGACAATTCTTACTTTTCAGAAATTACTTCAGCCACCAGTCTTCTCCACGTGTTCCTTCCATACAGCCCTCAATGGCTCTCTGTCATTAGTAAATTCTTTTCTTACTCCAAGTTTCATGGGCAACTCTCTGTCCTACGCCTTGTCCACTATCTTTATGTTTTGACATTTCCTTTGTTTATCCACCTTCCTTTGTTCTATTTCACTTTATTATTTACTTTACAGATCTTGGCTAACTTCTCCACAGGACTGCAACAATGAATGGCACGATGCCTTTCTTTTAGCAATATACCTCTTTCAGTGGAATCTGAAATTCCTTATCAGTTCAACTAAGCCTGTGTGGGGCAAGATATTTTAGAATATAAAAGCATAGACCAGAAAGCTGCCTAACTCAGATGTCAGGGAAACAGAAAATGAGACGGGATCTTAAATCATTCAACTTGTCTGAGCATAAAAGCATCATTAGGCCTGAAAATAGTTCCTTTCTTCACCAAAAAGTGAAACTTTGCTTGAAAATTCAGGGGATACACACTCAATTCTCACTCCTGCTATAAGAAATCACTGTTTGTGATTTGTGCTTACCAGAGATCTTAAGCATCTTTGGTGTGAAATATCTAATGGTAGGAAAGTAGGCATTGAGCATGTCAGCATCAAAAATCAGTTTTCTAGAGAAACTATTTTGAAGGCTAAGGGCCAACTATGACTTTTATCTGATTTACACTAGTATTAAGAGTAATACAAGGCTGTTCTCTGAACCATGGCTAGGGAGAAACAACCATAAAAGCATCAGTATCTCCATTGTTTATGCCCTCAAGAAAGAAATAATCACAGTGCACCATCATCTTCAATAAAAAGAGCTGGTTATGAGCCTCAACTGCATATAGCTAAACAGTACCAAAACTGGGTTATACACACATAAAACCTACAAGTTTTAAAACCTATGAATATTTAACAAAAAGTATGACTGACTATTATGATCACATTCAGACTATCAGCCTCTTAAAGTTTTCAGTAAGTTGTTATCTGGATAATATTTTTCAACCAAATGGAACTTACTTGGATCAATGCAAGGTTAAATGATAAACAGAAAGTCAGATTGAAGAATCTAATGACTTCTCATCACTCTATAATTAAATAAACTACTAGAAACTAACAAGTTGAGCCATACTTCCATCAGGGAAGTTTACAAATCCAATTTTGGAGAAATTGTGGGTAAGTATGATAATAATATATGCATCATCATAACTGTTCTCTTTTAATCACAAGATAATTGGATTCTCAGTTCAACTTTTTTTTTAAAAACTTGGTATTCCATAGAAACTATACAATTAATAAAACCATGATCTTTCGAAGTGCAATTCTACCATTCTAATCTAATTAGAATGCTATCCAGACCAGCATTTCTTCTTCAAAATTTAAAGAGACTGACTGTCTGAGTGTGATTACAATGGTCAGTCATACTTTCTATTTAACATTTATGAGGGGGAGGAGTTGTGGGTTTTTTTTGCTTCTAATCCCTGTCCCATGTAGGTTTTTATATGTATATTCATCAATCACTTGAATGAAGGTGCAGATGCCTCCTCAATAAGCAACAACACAAAGCTGGGAGTGGCTGATACCCCAGAGGTCTGTGCAGCCCTTCAGAAGGACCTCGACAAGGTGGAGAGATGGGCAGAGAAGAACTGTCTGCAATTCAACAAGGACAAGTGCAGGGATTCACCTGGGGAGAAACAACCCTGTGCACCAGCACAGGCTGGGGGCCAACCTGTTGGAAAGCAGCTATGTGGAGAAGGACCTGGGGGTCCTGGTGGCCAACAAGCTGCCCATGAGCCAGCAATGTGTCCTTGTGGCCAAGAACGCCAATGTTGTCCTGGGGTACGTTAGGAAGAGCATTGCCAGCAGGTTGAGGGAGGTGATTCTGCCTCTCTACTCAGCCCTGGTGAGGCTTCACCTGGAATGCTTTGTCCAACTCAGCTCCTCAGGATAAGAGAGACAAGTAGCCCTGGGAGCAGGTCCAGCAGAGGGCTGTGAAGATGATGAGAGGACTGGAGCATCTCTTTTACAAGAAAAGACTGAGGGAACTGGGCCTGTTCAGCCTTGAGAAGAGGTGACTGAGGGGACCTCATCAATCTCCATAGGCATCTGAAGGGAGGGTGGAACCAGACTTTTCTTGGTGCTGTCAAGCAGTAAGACAAGAGGCAGTAGGCAGAAACTGGTGCACAGGAGGTTCCAGGTGAATGAGAGGCAGAACTTCTTTACTGTGTGGGTGGTCATGCACGGGAACAGATTGCCCAGAGAGATTGTAGAGTCTCCCTCACTGGAGATATTCAAGAACCATTTGGACACGATATGTAATGTGCTCTAGGATGTGCTTCAGCAGGGAGGTTGGACCAGATGACCCATTGTGGTCCCTTCCAACCTGACCCATTCTGTGATTCTACGTAATTGAGTGCTTTTTTGTTTTATGTTACATATTCAATGCAGGCAAATCCCTTAAATGCTTCTGTTTTTCATTTGACAATGAAGTCAGTTTCCTATTCCCAAGTCTGAAAAGAGGTACAGCCAAAGAAATATGTTTACAAGGCTCTCTGAAACAATTATTTTACTCACATATGCAAATGACTTCAAATGGGTACTGGAAACTAGGAAGTTGAGAGGAAATAACAACTCTGGTATAGTCCTAGAGGCCTTTAGTCATAGTGTGGGTAGAATGACAAATGATGCACGGCTACTAGAAAACATTATAAAACCTGAAGATTTTTTGCTCACATACCAGCTTTCACTGAAGGTATCTACATAGCATGTTAATTTTCAACACCAAGCTTGCGGTGTAACTTTCTTTAATGACTGTGCATTGGATAAAAAATAAATACTTTTTTTTTAAGCCACCATTTGACATATCATGCCAGCTACAGAAATAACTGAAAGCCTCAAAGAGCTGAGATTTCAGAATTTTAAAAGACTTTATGTATAAGCATTCAAAAGATATGGAACACAGAAAACACAGACAGTTAAAAACATTGCTGTGATACAGGGGATATGCACTATCACCATATTGCTTTTTTTGGATTCTAAGCTCCTCAAATCAATTCTGGTCATCATGCCAGCTTTGCATGATAAAATACCCGCATATATTAAATTACTTTCATGTATCTCTGGAATAACATCCGTAAAACATACACAAGTATCTCAAAGGCCAGTGTCAAGAGGACGATGCCAGACTCTGCTGCCCAGCGACAGGACATGGGGTAATGGCCATAAACTAAAACACAAGAAGTTCTACCTCAACATGAGGAAGAACTTCTTTACACTGAGGGTGGCAGAGGACTGAAACAGGCTGCCCAGGGAGCTTGTGGAGTGTTCATTTCTGGAGACATTCAAACCCCACCTGGCCAAGTTCCTGGGGCAGGGGACTTGGACTAGGATGATCTCCAGAAGTCCTTTCCAACCTTAACTATTCTCAGATTCTGTGTGAATGTAGCTGCATGGAATATGAATTAGAATGAAAATACTGTACAGGAAGATTTGGGTTATATGTTAAACATGAGAAAATTCACAGCTAGGTCACCTAACAAGATGTTATTTACAGGGATTTCAGAACTATAAGTATTTAGTTATTTGAGGAGCTCCATCTTCAACAGTAGAAATATATTTTCCTTTACCCTACCTTTTTCAGCTCATGCAAGTAAGGGAAAAGAAGGAAGGAAGGAAATGAAGATTAGGAGAGTTATATATGTTTTTGAATTGTTTTTGAATTATAAAAGTCATTTACACTACTGCGTTTTTTTCATACATGATATAAGTAAGAACATAGTGGACCAGTAACTATCTCACATAATAGGTGGGCTAGAAATAACTGTTTACTTCCAACTCCTTTTTTTGATCAGCAGGTTGCTAGTTTCCATTTCAGTATTCACTGGAATTTTTAAGAGTTATATCAGCTAATGGCTGAAAAGGCATGTCATTCATAAATTAGCCTTGGTCAACCCATGTGGAAACCTCTTGATAAAAGAAGTTGCTTAGTCTTTTTAGAATCATCACAATGTACTAACAGTGCCGTCTTTTGAGGGAAGGCCTATTTCTAGACCAAACACTACTCAGATTTTATCAGTGTCATAACAGCATGCTCTTTAAAATTACATGCTGATGCTTTAAATGTAACAAGTGATGCTATGACTGCTCTGTCCGAAAGAGCAGCGAAAGAGCGAAAGCGAAAGAGGACTAAAAGTATATGAATACTGACAACAGAATCAAAGTTTCAATAATAATAGTTTGAAATATATTTAAGATAAAATAACAAAAAGCAAAAAATCGCTTTTGTTTCATAAAGAAAGGTAAACAAAAGGGGGGAAAGAAAATTTTCAAAGTCAAATATTTTAAAATATGAAACAGAGTTGGAAGGTTTTGATTCAAATCTCAGAAGGACAGATTTAGCTTGAATCTGAAATCAAAGGGTAAACAATGAGTCTTCAGTTCTAAATTTAAAGCCTCTGGTAATATATACTGAATAAAAATGTATTGCCACTCATTAATACTATACACAGAAACACAGAGCACAGGAATAGAGACAATGCAGGAAAAAATATCTATGATTAAACTAATATTGAAAAGGTGATACATTAAAACATATTCTTTTTTTAAATTAACTCACTTGTGACCAATCTCATGTGCAATGGTAAAAGCTGAACCTAGGCCAATGTCTTCATTAATGCTGCAGCTCCTTTCAGGCTCACACATTCCAGCCACAGAGGCCAAGCCTGAATAAACAGAAGGAGACATGAAGGGTCATGCCAAGGTGTTTCAGTCTTAAAAGCCCTAGTTTTAAATGCCTGGATTCTTTTTAATAACTTCTATACACAGAAGGAGCAGTTGGCAAAAGGTTAACTTTCTAGTCATTTACAAAATCACTGGGGGGAATTTCACTTTGCCGGCTAGACATTAATATTTTTTGAACTGCAGTCAGTGTTGGAAAATGTCTAGACTAGGGGTTAGATTTATAAATTTTACTTCTGGTAACTTGGGACCACCTAGTAACTTGAGCCAGGAGAGGGAATTCAAGAAAGCATTTCTATTTTAACATTCTTGAGCCTGAAGAAAGCAGAATGTATCCACATTATTTTTCTAAAGAAATCTGTTTAAGTTTAGTGGGTTCATAAAAACATACAAGCAACTTTTTTAGCTATGAAAAACATCACATGGTATATTAAAAAAACTTAAAAACCAAAAACTCAATGCATCCATGAAGAGAGGAGACATGTTAATAACAAGCATTCATTTAACCATGGAAGTCTTTTCCATTTATCACCCATCATCTTCTGGAATTTAAACCTTATTGTGTTACAAGCACTTTTAAAAACTTTCTTTAGAGAGAGAGAAAGCCACTGGCATTTATGGCCTATGGCTCTTTTGTATCTTGCACATTCTACGGCAACACATTATTACATACATACTCCAGTCATAATTTAGTGCCACTAAAGAAAATCAGATTTATTTAATGTATTCCTCCCTAGCGTTTCTTATCTGAAAGAAGTAATAAAGCTTCCTTTAAGGAAACTACCTGCTTGGTTAACTGCAAAACAACTCGGTATGCTACAAAACCAAACCAAACCAAAAACCAAAACCAAAAAAAAATAAAACAAACTACCACCACCAAAAAACCAAACCAAAACCAAAAAACCCAACCCAAAACAAAACCAAAAAAAACCCAATCAACATCGACAACAAAAAACTGGGAAAAGTGTAACTTTGACTGGGGGATAAGCAGAACGGGGCATGGAGTAGGGCAGAGAAAAAGCATACTCTTTATATCAGCAGGCATCAAATTATTCTATTTGGACTAACAGTAAGGAAGTAATAATAAGACAAGTGCTTCCTGGCTGTGTCCACATCAGCAAGTAATCTGGAGCCGCAGGAATGGGTCAACAGAGTGAAGCACTGATATTGAGGCTCTCCACATATCTTTCTGTGCAAGTTGGGCACTCTACTTTGGACTCGTTGAATCCTGTAGGCTGAATGTAATCACTACATATGTGGTTCAAAGCTTCCTAAAAGTAAAAAATATTACAGGGGTATCACGAGGAAACAGCCCATGAGGGATCTAATGTCTCCTGCAGGCACAAAAGAGCATTTGAGGTATTTTTTCTGATTTAGGTTTTCTCCCAAACAAATCTAGTTTACATACATCAAAACCACTCTGATAACCACACCGATATGGGAAAAAAGGTGACAATGTGTATCTGGAGAATTTGCATCAAAACAGTACTACTGGTATAGACAAATCATTGCTGTAGACACACCCACTGAAGACACCATAAAACAAAAAAAAACAATTTCCCATGGAGAAGAATATGTGTATTTTTTGCAGTGCTGAACCTTCTGAAAATACAGTAATTATAGTTCATCTATGCTATGCTAATTGAGGAAATTCTGAAGACAACATGGCAATACGTATATATAACTGCCATGTTCCCCTGTAAAGTCCACCATATTTGAAAGATAAAGTCATTTCCATCTTCCAATCTTCTAACTAAGAACTTGCTTCAGCAACTTGCAGGACCAGAGTAACAAAATTCCATACCACACTTGCAGAAAGTGACAGACATCAAGTTAAGAACTCAGTCTACGGCTCATATATTAGGAAGAACTGGCCTTCACTGGAGCAACAGACATATTGCAAAGACATCTGAGGTCTATCTTTTCTAGATAGAAAGATTCCCTGCTTCAGTAAAATGGAATAGGATACAGATGTCTATGCCACACAAAATCCTTTACTTCTGTTTCGTCCTATAATACCAATTATTCAGGTTTCTTATGACCTTTTGAGATCTGAAAGTTTTGTTCGCATCCTCCTTAAATATATGATTAACTTTAGTTACTGGAGGTCAGTGGGACTTAAGTATATCAAATGCCTCGAAAGAGAGGACCACAGGGCCTTCTCTCTTCTTCAATTCAGTGCCTGTAACGCAAAAAAACTGTCATGGTTTTGTTGCCAAGACTCCTATAACACTGAGTTGGAAGTAATACCATATGTGACTCTTATTTTTAGTTGTTTTTTTTTTTTTTTTAAATAAAGCCTTTTGTTTAATAAAACATTTGCCAAAGTCTATGCTCTGTTACAATGGATTCAAGTGAAGCAGAATTTGCCTTTATGCCAAAATCTGATACAGTAAGAACTAATACACTAATGATCTGTGTTAAAAATATCACATAAAAACATCAAATAGTTCATGCATGAATGTATGCTCTTTGAACCTTTCTTTTAACACTTGCAAAGCCAATTCTCAGACATCAGTGTACACAGTCTCATCAGATTTGTCACCTCAACATCAAAGAAAATCAGTTGCATTTAGAAATTCATCATCATTTGCGCCTTTTACTAAAGCAAACTGCCTTTACAAATGCCTTTTGCTAAGCTGTGAATTTTGTTCATATTTACAGCAGGCAAAATTCTGGTACCTTCCTCCATGTAAACTACATCCCTCTGCCAGAAGCATTGTGCTAACCTGAGAGACTTATAGAAAAATTAACATGAGTTAAGGTTATCAAGCATACAGTAATACAGGGAAAGACAAAGCAAATACAATCAGGAATTCTGACTGAGAAATGAGTATTATTGACCTGAACTCGTTGATTTAGAATTTTATCTTTAATTACCTACAAGAAAGAGGCCTATGAAAGAATGCAAAAAGAATCTTAACAGTTACACTGGCCTTTGAATAATGTTTCTTTTATACATTAAAGTACTACTGAAGGTAACAATCTATGGTTATAGGTAACAACCTATAGTTATTTACTACGGTAAATAACTTCTGGTGACAAATTTAGGTATGGAGATAACAACAGCTCTCCATCCTTAACCTAAGGTGTGCTTCTCCATTGCTTAATTGAAGAATTAATACAATGCTTCTCCAAGCATTGTTTTAAGGAATTTCAGTCACTGTGGGTTTTTTTTCTAAGTCTGTGAAAGGAAAAATATGAAGCTGTACTCACTGTGTACAAGAGAGCAACAATATTAAATCTCAAAATACATTTCTTTTGTAAGATTTGTGGGCTTTTTGGTTGTTTTTTAATCTTCCTGAGGATTTTTACTTGTATTTTTTTAACTAGGTTATGGAGACATTAAATGGAAATAAACAGCAAGTTGTCTTCTATAAGAAGTACAATTGAGTCATCTACTAGGTTTTATCAGAATGACAGCTGCCAGAGATGAAATACACACAATTCAAACTGCTAGCAATGTGTCAAAGCCAAAGCCCACCTGGATTACCTTTTATGGTTCATGTTTATAAAAATTTTGAAAGCACAAACTTTAAAAGATCTAATCAGTCAATAAAACAATAGCTAAATATAAAGCAACAAAACAGCAAATACAAGCTGAAATGTCTCTTTATATACTTACCCAGTGTGCCACAAGGCTTGTTTTTATAAGTGCAGATATCATATCTGTCAAGGACAAAAAAAAACAGATAACATATGTCAGTGAATCACATTTGTAAGATAGTCTGTGTATTTATCACACATGTGTATCACAGTCCTAGTTGTCAGACTGCAATCAGTTTAATTATTTGTAGCCAGCTGGTGTCGGCATATTCTATGCTCTGATGTAAACCACAAGCTGCCGTACACTCAGAGCTGCTGGCTTTAGGCCAGTGGGGCACCTGCCAGCAAGAGTAAGGTGGTCAAAGTGGATCTTTGTAATCACCAGCTCTATAAAGCAGTCTACCAATCTGTTACGAAGTTACAGCAGCCTATCTATATACTGCTACTGATTCGTAACACTTAACTTTCACTTACTGAACATAATTTGAAGCCTCTTATAGTCTCGCACTTCTCAACTAAACAATATTAATTGTAACTTCTAGTACTGACTAATTGTAACTTCTACTACTTAGACTTTGATCCTAGTTAAAAACTGTAAATCTCAGTTATTATATAATTTTTTAAAACAATCTTATGCACTGCCATAATAGTGCCCTTCTCATTATTTTTTAACGTTTATACTGTGTCTTAAGAGTATTTGATAACAAACTAAAATAGAAAAAAAACATTTTGCAAAAAGCTAAAAAATATCTTAAAAGGATAATAATCATACTTCATATATAAAAGCTAAATGAATTTTGTATAGTTAATATGTAAGTCTCTGGAGTTAACAATGGAATTAAAATGTTTTTTGTGACATAGCTTTTAATAATAGCATTGGTCATGCAGCATTGAATTCATTAATTACACATTCATATTTTGAATATGCAATCCTATGATATAGTGATACAAGAATATTCCTATAATGCCACTTATTTTGAAGGATTTATACTGATTTCCTTGCAGTACATTTCAGAATAATTTCTACTCTTCTGAAAGTGAAAAAAATATTAAAAGATACCATCTTGATGCTTTAATTTTTAACCCAAATAGTTACTAATTTCAAGCCACAAGACATTTCTGTTAAAAGTAACGTAAAGACTGTTATCATGTAGGAGTCTGATCAGATCTATACCTTTCACTGCTAAAAGAGTAACAGTCTGTCTGCAAGACAAATCCATGGACAAAATAATGAATCTTAAAATTCAGGACAAATCCATTAAACTCTCTATGCAAGTAGACTGCTGTGACCACATGGAATTCCTATGGTTTTTAAGAGGTACTGAGTGTGGAGCAGTTTGTGGGATTAAGCTATAACTTTAAATTTAAATGTTCGTATGCATTAATCTTCTCAAGGTGGTTCAAACTCTCACTGATCTCCTGTTTACAGTTTGGAGGAGGGGAAGGTAATCAAATAAGCATTCTCATAAAAAAATCTTGGAATATAATCAGGTTTTGTACATCACAAAGTTTTATGATGACAAAGATAACAGAGCAAAAGATTTTTACTGATAATTTCCTGCCTTTTACATATTTAAGTAAGCAAACTTCTTATTTCTATATTCAGGACAATGCCTGAATCTAATCCTATTGAAGTTTAAGCAAAATTTGTTCCTTAAAGAAAACAGAGAGGGCTCAGTCTTATTTAGTGAGAAAACCCCAGCTAAATTCTTTAGAACATAATTGAGGACTGAACAGAACAAAGTCTCTGTAATACATAGGAATTATTGGTCTTCTAGTGTTTTTTAGTACCCAATGGTAGTAAGAAAAAACAATGAAAGGTATACATCCTTAGATAAAACAGATGTTTGATAATAAAGCCAGATCCACTGAACTCAAGTAAAATGTCACTGACTTCAGCAGAGCTGAAAACTTGCCCTTATGGCCTGAATCAGCTTACTCTCACGAATCTGAAGTTACTCCTCACCTTCAGATCACTTTCACAAAGAACTTTTATAGGAGAAAATTATATGAATTAAGTCCCGGTTTCTGACATATTTTTGAAAAACAAACACCCTGGTATCCTTCAATTTCTGCTAAGAAGTGTGTGTACTTCATTATGCATAGGCTAGCATTTTTAAGAAAATATGATGATAATGAAACATAAATTAGATAATAAAACTAAGAGAAACATTACAGTATTTTTGCAAGAACATACCTGGATAGTACTATGTTCTTAATTATGGCTTCATTAAATATTCACATTTTATAGACAATAGCTAATTTCCTGTAAGGAGCATTCATACACTCACATAGGCCTCAATCTAACAGAAAAAAAACCTCTCTAAATTTTCAGTGTCCAATGACTTACTTTATCCACATTATCTTCAAGCTTCATTTTTAGTTCTTTTTCCTTTCATATCAATGGTTTCTGCTCGTGATTTGTTTGAAAGCTCATATAATTTTTATGTACCAAATTGCTTCCTTCCATCATTTGCTTCTCTGTATGATTTAATCACATCAGACTAACCTGTCTTTTTCTGGTTTTGACACCACTTCCTCTAACTTTATTAATCACAGAATCACAGACTATGCTGAGTTAGAAAGGATCCACAAGGGTCACTGAGTCCAACTCCTGGCCCTGCACAGGACAACCCCAAAAGTCACACCATGTGCCTGAGAGTATCATCCAAATGCTTCTTGAACTCTGTCAGACTTGGTGCTGTGACCACTGCCCTGGGGAGCTGTTCCAGTGCCCAGCTGCCCTCTGGGTAAGGAACCCCTTTCTAATATCCAACCTAATTAGACCTTCCCTGATGCAACTTCAGGTCATTCCCTCAGATCTTGTCAGCGGTCACCATAGAGAAGAGATCAGTGCCTGCCCCCACTCTTCCCCTCACAAGAAAGTTGTAGACGAAGGAATCCATTTAGCCTACAGATGCTGAGTTTCAAAACGCAGAAAACTAGATTTAATACTTGACAAGTAGTAACTTTAAGCCAAGAAACCCCTGAAATGACAAATTTTCATGACTCCGCATGAGACTCTAGCTATTAAAAAAACCAAACAAACAAAAAAAATCAACCCAGAAACAAACAAAACAAAAAGACAACCCCTCCCACAAAACACCAAAAGGTGATGATACTTCAGAAGCTGAAGACAATAAAAAGGTAGATTCTCAGATATCTCAATCAAACATTAAAAAGTATAACAGTCACAAGAAATATGAAAAAATGTTGTTTGGGTCAATGTTGACAGATTGTGTAAGGGACAACACACAAAATCTGAATGCAAGAACACAGATATGTATGTTGTAAAAAGCTCAGGATGCGATGCCAGCCTGATCATTTTGAGACAGCCAAGAAAATCCTCTGCTCAAGTCAGAAGAGGTCACATGCCTCCTAATGAAGTGGGTATAATGACCCTGAAATGTGACCACACTGGGGAAGTGGAACGGAAGAGAGGTAGAGGGAACATTTCTTATTACATGCCATTCCTGCCCTGAACAAATCAGAAGGCATTTTATGAGGCAGACATGGAAGAGACTGGGACTTCTGGGCATGCCTGCAGGGCTGCTGAAGAACTGCATCAGACAGGTAGGAAATGCATGATGAATGTAGAGATGTGACTGACAACACTGACTGATGCATCAGCCAGAAGGAAACTGCAGAGACCGACCATTATGAGCTCAGTAGGATGGTCAACATTGGAGCGGCAGTACACTGCTGCCATGCCATGGATCAAATGGGAAGAGTTAGTGTGCCATCCAAGAACATTTTAAAAGGAAAAATTTCTAGTCTTTTTTGGCAGGATATAAGCAGGCACTATGCTAAAGTATACATCTACACCACTGTATCAAAAAGTAAAAGGGATCACACTGGACACTGAAATTCTATTATCTGCATTATCAAGCTGTTTTAAAAGTTTACCAAAATTGTTTAAACAACTTCTTTGCACAGATTTGGCCCATGACAACAACTAATCTCAAAGAGCTCCCACAAAAATTTGTGGACATGTCAGCAAACAATTACTAAGAGGCAAAACATAGGTTTTTTTCTGGAGAAGCCAGCTTACTAGTGTGGACACCAGATCTGTGGCTGTGGTCCTTAGTGAAAGAAAAAAGTCACAGACACTTCATTTAATGTACGAGTGTAGATATAAGCTACAGACTATCTCTTGAAGCCTCAGTTATCTGCAACTCTAACTTGAAGAAAAATCCCCTTTCCTCTGCAAATCTGACAACTAGCATGATCCCAAGCATTTGATTTTTTTTAGATACTCAATGTCCATGTGTGGTTCATTTCAGGTAAGTGGCCAAACTTTTATGATTCCTCTTGTAACATCCACCGTGTGTTGGTGCGACCTTGTTGTGATGGTTGAATGGTTTGAGCTGCAAAAAAAACCGATAATAAAGTAAGAAAAAGTAAGCTGGCTTTCAAGCCTTAATACACATGAAGCCCAACAGAGCAGAGATAAGAGCTGTCACAATCACTTTGATATTGACATTTCTCACCATAAATCCACAGAAGACACATACTCCTGCCAGCACTAAGTACACCATTGGGTGTTAAGAAACACTTTTGTTGCTACTTATTCTCAAATCGGACAAAGATGGGACGAGGCAAAACACTTATATTTGTGCAAAAGCTATTTCCAAGCCTTTCTTATCTCAACTCTCTTTGAGTAGGACATTCAAGTCAAACAGATAACATAGATAAATTCTCTGTGAATATTGTAAGCACTTCTCAAACTTGGCAGGTAATTTATTTGCAGCTACAGAAAATCTCAGGTGTCTTAGGAGAAGACAGACATTTCCCTGCTGATACGTTGCACGGAAAGGAGAAAGGATTCTTCCTGATCCCTATGTAATTCACACAGAGTTCTATGTAAGCAAATGTATTCCCATATCAAAAATAAAACCATATAAAAAATAAAGAGATATAAAAAAGTGACAGGTTTGATTACTAGAAAGCATCACAATGATTCAATCACACCTCCACCATCCTCAGTAATTTATTCTAGAAGCTACAGAAGATCAAAGCTATTCCTTAAAAGCTATTCAATCTCACATTAAGAATTGTTTACAGCATCATTTAAGAACAACTGTACTAGGTTATCCAGTTCATCCGTCTTTCCTTCTACAGCTGTCATTTGTGAGTGTTTGCAAAGAAAACAGGACAGTTCAGACTGTAGCTTCCCTGACAGAAGCCCCCAGCCCTGCGGCTTAGGAAACTTCAAAGATTGCATCTCAGTATTTAACTGATTTTTCTTCTAATGTCTTCAGCACTTAGTTAATTCCTCTTCAATCTTTAAAAAAAAATTTCAGTGTTCATCTGCAGGAGACTGTTTGTTATCTGGGAGCAAAGTTGAGATCCTCTGTTATGGCAGAGCTCTTTTCTGTTAAAATCACTTTTAAAATTTTCTTTTAAATCAGATTAATATATGGAACTTTGTCAGTATCACTCTACTACACTGTGGCCTTTCTGCCACCTTCATCTGAACTCAAGGGCTTTTTAAACTTTCTGCAACCTGCGTATGAAAAATCAAAAAGATGTTCTAGTAGTAGTGGTATTAACAGTAGTAGATACAAAGACAAAATGAATTATTTCCTCTTATGTGTTAATGTGCATTTATAAATTAAAGGATAACATTGCCCTTTTCACCAGTTTCATTATGCAAAATGACCCATTAACTGAAAAGAATCTCTATAAAGCACATTACTAGGTGTATATTACTGGAAATCCCAGTGTGCCAGAAAGGACTCCGCATCAAGTTAACACTGAGATAGAAATATAGTTGTAAGGATTGGAAACATTTATGAATACTAGCATTAGATACACTTTAAAGAATTTAATTAATCAACAACAATAACCTACACGTCTTTTATTTAATTACAATAAGTGAACAAAGCATGAATACTCTTATTAGAAGAGCAAACTTCGAAACCAGTATGAAACACAAGCTGTTTACTTATACACATATCAACCTGCTCTGAAATTACTCTGAAAGCTACCAACAAATCTGAATAATACTTATGGTAGATATTGACATAAAAATTTGAAGTTTTTGAAGGAATATTTCTTAATGGAAAAGAGTTTAGGAGACAAAAATATCATAACAGCAAATTGCCTATCAGGATGGCTGGAATTTAAATGTAAAAAGTATGTAAGAAAATTCCAGCTACACAAAACCAACAAATATGTATGACTGGACATGAAGGTCTTTATAACTTTGAGACAGGTGAACATGTGCTTCATATATATAATACGAGACTCCTTGCCTAATGATCTGCTTGAAAGGGTTGTCAGAAAACAAAATAAAGCCTAAGAACTGGTTCTGGTCTGACTGAGAGGAAACAGAGCTAAATAATACAAACCATTAAGAGTTCATTTTTAGGGAACATTTCCAAACAAGTTATCTCTGACAGGAAGGGTTTATTTTTCACTTGTTTTAAACCAAATTATACTCTTTGACACTTGCTTTTTAACTACTGTAGGTTTTGAGAATGAGCTATTCAAATAAGGACTGTCCTTTACACACATCCCTGTTCAATGATAAACATAACATGTTCATCAGAGTTTTATCTTTTTTACTTTTTATTCTTCATGCTATGCAACATGATTTATCTATGCATCCAATCATAAATGCCTCATTTTTGAATAATGTTAAAACAGCAGGCAAAACTATACCTAATTTTGAAAGATTAACTTAACCTAGTTCCGACAGCTGGAGCTATAAACTAAACTACTACCAAATCAGACTGCAATCTCAGTCTTCTCTTAAATGGATTAAAAACCTCAAGCTCTCTGACAATTCCAACTCCTATTTCTAAAGTACAGAAAATAAAAAATCAAGAAAACAGTGAGTAGCTTGTACTTTCAACATATTCTTTTGTATACATATACCTGGCTATGATTAAGAAGTGGTTATTTTTAAGTGCAGACAATGTCTCTAACGCTAGAGAATTGCATGGAATAATAGTAATAAATCAAATACTGACTTTTGGTCAGTTTTTATTAAAAGCTCATAATTCTTCAACTGTGCATCACCCTTAAGATAATCTGGTCATTTATTAGACTTGCATATTTTACCAACAGCAATACCCTTTACTACAGAGAATTTTTTTATTTTCTGAAAGCTTTACTACAGCATATCTTACAGCCTTACAGAAAGTGGTTTGCTGCAACAGTGTTTTGCCTTAAAATAAAGAACACATCTTATTTGGTTTCTTCTTCAAAAACCTCAAACCAAAAAGAGCTATTTAAACCAAGAAACGAAAAAAATAACATACACGTTAGACATCACTCAACAGAAATAGCTTTTTCCATCTCTTTACTACACTGCCATATACAACCAAAGTCTGCTTCTATTAGACTTTATTCTGATACTTAGCTGGGGTGGATAAACTCTTGAGTTACAGATAGAAAAACTATTACTGCCATGAGTTCTAGTACTCCGGATTTATATACAAGTAAATCTTTTAAATACTTGCACTGCAGATGAAACACTTCCATACTACTTTCTCTAAATGGCAAATGCAATCAAAAAAGTGAAAATAAACTCAGTTCTGAAACAATTTTTTTAAAGCTGATTTGTCTTCATCAATTTTGGCTATGTAACATTAGAACAGCAGTCGTAAATTTATCACAATCAGTATTATTACCAGTGTCCTTAGGACACATGTAAGAAGATGATTTTAAACTTATGGTTTACTAAAAGATTCTTAATGCAAATTCCACTCCTAGAGTGTCCAAAAAAATTTCAACTAACTTCATGAAAAATAAATAAAGATTTTCTTTACCATTGTGTTGATGTGTCATGCAAACATACAGCATAACTATCGCAAAATATACTAACTACGTGACAATAGAGGACTTCATTGTAAACAAAAATAGTTCTAAACACAAGCTGAAGACCCTGAGATGGTGTGGGAAGATGGCTAGGGTTAAAAATTAGAGACTAAGAAGTATAGGGTAAAATGCAGCTGCATCTCTCTAGACGGAATACAGTCAACATGCTCCACAAAGATTACCTATACAACCATAAGCACCTGCTAGAAGAATGGAACAGAAGGTGGAGTGGAGTGGAGTGGAGTGGAGTGGAGTGGAGTGGAGTGGAGTGGAGTGGAGTGGAGTGGAGTGGAGTGGAGTGGAGACACCATGGCCTTCCTCCATAGAAGTCCCTGCAGAGAGGGAAACATGGTGGTACTCTGTAGTTCATAGTAGTTCATAAGACCATTCAGCAGCTATCAACCAAGGGAGACAGACGAAAATGTTCCGCAGCTGAGCCAACAATTACATCAAAATCCCTCTTCTCAGATGCCAAGGACGACCATTAAGCATGTGAAGTGAAGCAAGAGAATTTTACATCAATCAGAGATAAAAGTACTTATTACTAAAGTCACTCTTCCACCTAAACCTAAAGAGATAATATAAAAGTAAGTTGAGAATAAGGGGAAAACTGAGGGAGACTCCACCAAAACTGCTGGGATCAGTCAACAGTCTTCCCCAACCCCCCAGGCCTGACTGTTACGCAGTTACACTTCATGCATGTTAAATGCTGCTATAGGATTAGAGTTTGCACTCGCTTTATAGTATAATAGAGTGCTTATACATGCTTTTGCAGTCAGGTACTATCAAAGACAACCCTCGAACCTTAGTAACCTATCATAATTTGTATTAATAAAAAGTGTTATTCCATGAACTGTTAGAGCAAGTCCTTCAGAGATGCTAGCACTTGCCAGCAGCAGGTAACATATTGGGAAGACCCACTGAAGAGTCTCCACGCTGTTGGTTTAGCCCTGTCTCCCCAAAAGGGGCAGTCAAATAACCCTCCAATTTGGTGAATCTGGTCAGTGATGGGTTCCCATAACAGGACACTGACAAACTGGTTGGACATAAGGGTCTTAGCTTTCCTGGAGCACCAACAGACAAATAAATCAGTAACGGTAGAGAAAATATCCCCACATTACGGACGAAATAAACCACCCCTTTTCATGTGATAGACAGTTCTCACCTTGCAACACACTCTAGGTATTGATCCAGCACTTTAAACCACTAAAAAGTCATCATACCAAAAATCAGAGGACTAGACTTAAAATCTTGGGGTTTTTGAGGAAATAATACATGCAAGCTTTTTAGTCATCTTCTGCTTTCTAAGAATATCCGTGTTTATGCACGTTTCTTGCACTTATCAGCTTTTTTTCTACAGCCATCCGACTAAAAGATCCCTTTTCCAATGTCAGGCATGAGTCTCATATAGAAACATGTCCTTACCAACTACAGCAATAAAACAAGAATGGAGTAATAGAAAAGTACAGAATAACAAGTGCTACAAACTCTTAAGATCACAAGTATCCATGACAGACACCTACAGAAATGTAACAATATCAGTGTTCTGCTAGTACAAAAAACCAAAAAAAGAGATTCACATAACATCAATACTACTGACTGGTTGCTCCTAAGTTGATCATAATAACGTAGCATAAAACTGCAGATAATTCCTTGCCGTCTGCTGATGTTAATATCATTTGACATTTTTGAAAAGGCAGAATGCTTCCTCAGATTCCTCTTCTAATCAAAACCTTTCTGTAGACCATACATAGCTAAAAAGTAAGAAAGTATCAGCTCAACCACAATATTATGAAGGCAAATGAACATTGAACAAACTGATTAGACTACTTTAGTTGACAATGAAGACTCAAGAATTACTCTACATACAGCTTTATAAGCAAACTCTAGCACTGAAGAAACAGACAGGTACTCGTGACTCCAAAGCCTGCCCCTTGCAGGCCTTGGACTAGCAATGTCACTTCACTCCTTGCTCTATCTTCATTTCTGCATCTTTAGAAGTTACCTTTTCCTTTCTTCCATTCTGTATCCCACATGTACAAGCACACTGCTCTAACTCATTCCTCTCTCCTCCAGGCACTTTCTTTTGTGATCCTCAGTCAATGTATTTTCCAGCAGTATTCTCTCCCCAGCTTTTAAGTTTACCAGAGATTGACTGAATGCTCAAGTTGTCATCAAACATCTTATACAAACAGGCCTATCCTACTATAAACTTAATTTTGAGGGCTATACACATGGCAGTCACAGCAGCATCAACAGCCTTAGCCTAGAGTAGCTACCCCAACATCCATCTTTCTGCTTTCCATTTCCTGCACCAAGTTCTATGCTTCTGCATTTAACATGAGCACCCATGCTAGCTAAGAGGTTTGACTAAGTTTTCAGTATATTGGAATGCAACGTCAGTACAGGCAGAATAAGCCATCACGCTGAACAGTTTCAGGCTTTCTAGCACTTGTAGCGCAATCTTAAATGAGTCCACTCCTCCTCAGAACATGTTAATTTTATTGCAAGCTAGGCTTTAGATTCCCTCCAACACTAAGACACCTCAACCAGGCATCTTTCAGCAAAACCATTAAAAATCCCTTTATCCAGTCAAGCAATAGGTAGATATCAAAACTGTAGAAATTTGAGAACTAATTATGATAGTAAGTCACAAAGCTAGCAAAAGCCGGAGACTGCGAACTCATAAAAGTAATCAGAGAGTTGAAATCTAGCAGAACTACAAGGAGCATTTCAAAAATTTTGTGGCATATCTAATTTTTTTCCCATGGCATAGTTTCTGATACACACAAAAGATTTTTATACAGGAGCATCAGAAATGTAGAGCTACCTACCTGAGTGACAATTGTGAATTCATTACCATTCAGAGACAACTCAAGAGATTCAGCATTTGCACTATCACCAGAATGTAAGAAATACTTAACTTGTTGTATTCTGAACCTCAAAAGTGACTGAATAGTTTTACTGAATTCTCAGTACTGAGCCAAAATTTAGATGGAGTTACATAGATGTGACTAGCTAAAGTTGGCCTAGAGAACAGAACAGAAATTTCTACATATCTACTCCAAGTATACCACTAATAATTTTTCTATCAGTACATTCAGGATAAATCTGGCAACGAGTACATAAAGCCTTTGTTTAAAGGACACTGACACTGAGCAGTCCAAGCATCTCGTAGGGCAATGCTTTTTAGAGTGTGCTAATGCAACCAAGTCTGGGAAATAGGAAAACTAGCAAAACTAATTAGATAGGCGTGGCTGGGGGGGCATCCTGCCACACAGCAGAAAATAGGAAGCAACTAGTCTAGACCTTTGGCATGAGGGTAACACAGCTAGCAGCTAAGCTTTAAAGCTAAGTTTTAAAACTAAGTTTTAGTTCTGTTGTACAGAAATAAATTAAATAAATTATAGCAATATACATATTTGCATGTATATTTCTAAGTTTTTCTATTATTTCTATGACTTTTCTGTGGTTATGTCTTTCTTCTCTAACTTTCTGAATATTGCAAACCATTAATTTATAATCTCTGAGAAAATCACACAAGTCTTTACACATAAAATGTCTACTTTATTTAGCCTTGTTCACACTGTATATGACATAAAACCCTCAATACTTGAGATAGGCTGTAAAGAGTAGCAGTTCATTTGGATGACAGACCACACCTGGTACAAAAGTAAAAACATAAGATCGCAACATGGGCCAGACCAAAGATTCCACTATCCCAGTATCCTGCATTCATGATCCAAGAGAATGCCCAAGAAAGAATAAGACCACAGAAAGCATAAAATGGCAGTTATCCCAGTATTCTCTCAACTTCAACTATTTTTGGCTCAGATTCTTTCAGACAGATGTGCTTGTGGGTATTTAGTACTTTCAATGGATTTTTCCTCTGTGAATTTGCCTAGCCAACCTTTCAACCTATACATATATATACAGCTTCCATAAAATGACTTGCCAAGGATTTTCAACATTAGCTAAATCTTGCATAAAAAAGGGCTGCCTCCCTTCTCCAAGTAAGAGAGTCCTCAACTTAGACAATCCTTACAAAGAAAGTCCCAGTTATCCTTGTCCAACTTTTTGGTTATCCTTGCTTCTCTTTTCTAATTCTCCTAAAACCTTTTGAGAAAAGATCAGAATGATACAAACTATTCAAGACTTAGGTGTACCATGCCCAGTTTACTCAATGGCATAATAAGGTTCTTTATTCTTTTCCCAATAATCATTAACATTTAAATTGCTGGATTAACAGTGTATATTTAGCATGCAGCCCAAATCTTCTCAGAAAAATAGTAATATTATCCTATAATAGAACCAGAACAGAAAAAAAAGCCATGAGTCACTAATGCTACTTCTGGTTGATACTTTTACAAAACTTCTGAGACAAAGACTGAAACTCCTAAGCATGTACTGTTGAAGCATATTTTTCTTGAAGATGATGAGAACAGTACCCATTGCTTGGGCCCAATTAAAGAATCACAAAGCATCTGGGTGATCACAAAGTTGTATTTATGCAAAAAGCTAAACTTCGGCAGTTTAATAAAGTAATTAAAACCTTCTTCAGTCAAGGGACGAAAATTTATTTTCTGACTTATTCTTAAGATCAAAAATGAAAACAGTAACTCCATCCAAATTATTTTTAACCTTGACAAGAATAAAAAGTTTGTTTTAACAGGAAACTCAGAGCAATATATTTTACAAGTTTTAGTGCTTTTTCTATAAGCACATTTTACAATAAGTTACAATAAAGGACTTCTGTTCAAGAAATGTCAGTAAATAATTTGAGTGCCAGCACTTAGAAAGCAATACAACATCAACTGAGTGCTGGATATCTGCAGTACTTCTCCAGATGACATGCATAAATTCCATTACAGAGGCTGCTGCTGTGTTTTACAGCTAACAAATTTTGAAGCTAACAAACTTAGTGGACTGTTGGTGAACTAAAAGAAAAAGAAATGCATGGAGTGACAGAATGAAATGGCGGCAGAAGCAATGACTGTTCTAACAAAAAGGATCCATTTAAAAGAAGTACACCAATTAAATCTACAAGAAGAAAAACATTTCTGAGATTTTGTCTGAGTTTGTGAGATGACATGATCCTGTTACATTAAGACCAAAAGGAACTTATTTTGGTTTTCTGGTATTTTAAATGTGCTGGCAAATGGAATAGATGCACCTCACATGGATCTTTGAAGTCTGTCTGTATCAAAAAGTAGAACCTGTGCATACAATTTAGAACCACACATAACTCTTTGTTTCACCTTCTTCTCCATGCAATAATAATCAGGAAGAAATATTTGCTCTATTCAAGACAAGTAGGTCTGTGTGGCATACATTATAATTTTCTGTCTAGCTTATTTTTTACAAATCATTTTAATGATAATAACAACTAACTGTTGTGAATGAATGGCAGAACATCATGAGAAACCATATTACTCTTATTCTATACAAATTAGGATTAGGCAACTATATCTATCCAGACTGCCTGCAGGCACACATACTTCCCCATACCTTAATGAACATTAAGAATGGAGGTGGTGCAATTTATTTTATTACTTCTGTCAAAAAAAGAACCACTGAAGGCTCAGTACTAGCTCGGAAAGAAAATGGGCTGCAGCAACAGTGATCTGTTGCAAAGGGATGCACCTGTACAGACTCCTTTTTCCATGTATGAATTCTTCAAACTAAGCTATTAATTCCACATTAAAATTACTTGATTGTCAAAAGCAATTTCTCACTGATTCCTTAAGTTTAAACCTCCATACATTATTCAAGTCTTAACTTTGTGAACTAGTCTTTCAAAACTAACCTATCTTGAAGTGGGTAAATAAATTAATCTTAATTATATTTATTAAGCCCACAAAGCATTTACCCACTCTTTTCTTTTCTGAAAACACAATTACACTTCCAATACTAGTTTGGTTTCCTCTACAAATGTTGTGAAAGAAAAATTTCTTTTTTTTTTTTAATTGACAAACTACTTCTTCATATTAAAATTGACCTGAACTTATGTTTTATTTTTTACCACATACTGTGTATTATCATGGGACTATTAAATAATTATTCCCCCAGGTTTTACAGAATTTTAAATGCTGAGCAGAAATTTTGACTGGTTATAAAAAAAACCTTTATCCCCATGAGGGCAGTCAAGCAGTAAAGTGGTTTGCCCAAACAGGTTTTGCAAGATTTAACTGGATAAAGCCTTGTGCAACTTGGTTTGATTCCCCCTACTTAGGGGAAAACATTGGACTGAAGACCTCCAGAGGTCTCAAACTAAATCCCATAGCTTCTGAGTAGGTGTTATCTAAAAATCTTGAAATTGTTTAAGGAATAATCATGGGGGAATAAACTACATTTTAATACAACTCTCCAGAATACTCACTGGACAGTAAATTACATACTCAAAACAGAAGCTTCATTACAGACATAGTTATCACAGACTGAATTTTCCACCAATACAGAAAACGGGGCAAAAGTCTCTCTCTCCCCCACCCGGAGCTGGAAGAGTTCTTACTAACATCTTACTAACAACTACACATAAAACCTCTTGAATTTTATTCCCCAATTAGTTCACTGTTAAATTTTAAGTGCCTGACATTGTTCTGTAAAGCACATTCTCTTCTGTGATGCCAACACAACTGCCTAAAACAATCACTCTAAGAAATCCAGGAAATTCAAGCTGGAAGAAAAATAAATATGCTTTATTTCTTTTGGGCTCAGTAAGTTTTGGCAATTACTGTAGTTAGACCATTATAAATAATTGCAAATAAATACCATAAAATTACAAACAGGAAAAGTTAACACTCACTAAAATATTTCTCCCAATTGTGGCTGAAAAACAGGGAGAACTTCATTGCTTTAAGATCACAAAACTATTACTTTTTTAATTATGACTTCAACCTATGTAAAGTTATTGAATTGAAACCCTGAACTTCTACTCAAATCATACAGAAAAGAAAGGATGAATAAAAAAGTTCAATAAAGTAAGGGTGCTTGGAAAGAAGTTGGATAACATGCAGGAAATACCAGTATTTTACTTTCTTTTTAATGTATTAACTGTAATTTCTGTTGTACGAAATAGTCTGGTTCTAATTTGTTCAGTTTTAGGTATTTTAGTGTTTCTATTATTGTTAAGCATGGCTTCATTCAACAAATACAACTCATTTACAAATGTAAATTTACAAATGTAAATTTCCACTTTTGGTTGCAAGAACCTGGAAAAACACAAATGGTGTTCCTCAGGGTTCAGTGTTGGTGCCAGTCGTGTTTAACATCTTTACTGATAATCTGGATAAGGGGAGCAAATGCATCATGAGCAAGTTCACAGACGACACCAAGCTGGGTGGGAGTATCAATCTGCTGGAGGGTAGGGAGGCTGTGCAGAGGAATCTGGACAGGCAGGATCCATGGACTGAGGCCAATTGTATGAGATTCAACATGGCAAAATTCCATGTTCTGCACTTACAGGTCACAACAACCTAGGCAGCACTACAAGCTGGAGGAAGAGTGGCTGGGAAGCTGCCCAGCAGAAAAGGACCTGGAGGTGCTGGTCAACAGTGGCTGAACATGAGCCAGCATTGTACCAAGGTGACCAAGAAGGCCAATGGCATCCTGGCTTGATGCAAAAATACTGTGGCCAGCAGGACCAGGGCAGTGATTGCTCTCCTGTACTTGGCACTGGCGAGGCCACACCTCGAGTCTTTTTTTTTTGTTCACTCACAAAAGGATATTGAGGTGCTGGAGCATGTCCAGAGAAGAGCAATGGAGCTGGTAAAGGATTTGGAGCACAAATCCTATGAGGAGACCTGGAGAAAAAAAGGCTCAGGGGAGATGTTACTGCTCTCTACAACTACCTCAAAGGATGTTGTAGCAAGGTGAGTGTCAGACACTTCCATTTAACAAGTGGCAGGATGAGAGGAAATGGCCTCAAGCTCTGCTGGGGGAGGTTTGGATTAGACATTAGGAAAAGGTTTTTCACAGAATGGATTGCAAAGCACTGAAGCAGACTGCCCAGGAAAGTGGTGGAATCACCATCCTGGAAGTGTTCAAAAAACATGTAAATATGGCACTTGAGGACAGAGTTTAATGATAAGCATGGCGATGGAGAGGGGTCAACAGTTGGACTTGATGATCTTAAAGGTCTCTTTCAATGTTAACAAGTCTATTATTCTATGATTCTAACTTGTAAAGGCTGAAAGCAAAAAATCTAAATTAAATATTCATTTTTATTAGTTAAAAATGTTTAAAAAAATATTAAGATGTATAAGTAGTTCTAGAGCTACTTAAGAGAACACACTGAAGAAGAGTTTCCTTCCTGTAATCCAGGAAGAAGTGGCAAATTCAGCAGTGCAAAGACTATAAAGGGCCATGTGTTTCGTGGCATAGCACTACAGAATTTAGAATGCCATTATCAGGAAGGGTCACATATAGGAACAAAGTTTTTCAGACTGACAAACAATCTGTTTAATTGACTCAAGACATAACCAAAATCAGAACTGCAAAACATCACAATTCTTCGAACAACTGCATCTCCTACTATTGCTATTGTTTTATGCTTGGTTTTTTAACCACTAAATAATTAACAATCTTAGCCAAAATATGACTAAAAGGGAATAGCTTTAGAACCACTTTTGGTCAAAGACCAATAAACACTTCCATGGCCTAACAGAATGCATTTCAGACATCTGAAAAAATTATTTGGTTTTGCTAGTGTTTGGAGTTACAATTTCTTGTTCTTTAGTGATTCCAAACACACTGTTCATAATTGCATAATTTCATTCTGATGCAGCAGGTTGTTGAAAGAGCTCAAAATACAGACATTTCTTCTGCAAGAATCTGGAGAATGAACACTGGTCAGCATTACTTATGACCTTGCAATTTTTAAGCAGGACTAACTGTCCTAAAATAACAATATAAGCAAATACCAGCTAAATTAATGTGCAAGCTAAGGAACTGCCTGTACCTCTTCCTGCCTATTTATCCAATCACTTAGCACTCCCTTTTTCAAGCTGCTGAGAGTAATAAATGAGAGATTTACATGGATCTGGCTGAAGCCATGTGAAGGCAATCCAAACGAAACCTCAGTGCTATCCAAAGAGCCATCTTAAAGGTCGGAAGAAGAATCACATTCATTTGAAGCTGAATGTTATCAGCTCTATAAAATACAAGTTCCATGGTTTTCAGAACACAACCTGAAAAATGTCCCAGAAATAACTAAAATACTGACTTAAATAACTTACACATGATGCTCTAACATAATACCATAAATTCAATTTGAACAGCTGGATCTGATAGTCATGATGTAGCATTCCTTCAGCAACTTAGTTCAAAGCTAACTTAAAACAAAAACTTATAAGTGGCCATACAGAAAAGAAATAATGAATTTTGGCAGTTTCTATCCTTCTTGTTCTTAAAGTAAGGCATCTTCTTCAAGATCATAACTGCATGACTCTGAACTTATTGACAATGAGAGAATCAGCTTTCTGTATGACAAAACAGGACTAAGCTAACTTGAATTATCTTGCTCGTACTTCCTAGTAAGTTGCTTATATGTCTAAATTAGTATATATATTCCTATATTTTCCTGACATGAGTGTTACTCTATGTAGATGTAGGAGTCCTCTCAGAGAAGTCACGTAGATCAACATGCTCTTAAAAAAACAAAACATAAAATTGTAAGTCATTTAAGAACTACATCTCAACTTTGGAAATAATCTGAACGCATGAAAAAGTATTTTAGCTGCATAATCTGAATATTCTTCCCTCTCCATAGATGAAAACCATGATTTGACACTCCAGTTAGTCTTATACTGAATCTAAAGCCATTACTTAAAGTTCATAGGTTTTCCCATTCTTGAGTGAGTAATTAGCAGGGTTACGTAAATTCTGGACTACCACAATTACATCTAACAGCGAAACAGAAAAATTTTACTGCCAACGTTTTGATTTTTTTTAAACAACAACAGATTAGAAATTATCTTAATGTTTTGCAAATCACTTTTTGATTCTTTTTTCAGAAAAAATAAATAACCATTTGACTTGAATCAATGCAACACTTCAGGTCTTTTTAATTTCTAGATTTTTAAGTATTTTTTCATTGAAACTGTTATTCCTAAGAACTAATGATAACTTGCTTTAGGGGGAAAAAGTTTCACCATTTATCCACAAACAAGCTTCATTACCTGTAGTGCCAAAGCAAGTGTTTCCTATCATCGCTCCAAAACTGATACAAAACTCAGCTATCAAAGGCCATTAATATGCTCATGCAGCTTGATTGCTAAAAAAATGTCAGTCACTTAACAAATTTTGTCATATGGACACATCTCTTCTTCTACTTGGAGAAACACTAATTATAATAATGATATAAGCAGAGAAATGTCTTGAATGGTAACTATGTTAAAAGAGATAATACAGAAGCTTTCAATTCCAAATTATAAAAATCACAATGATTGCCCATTAACTGAAAAGTATATTGGTAAAGTGCACACATGTAGAAACATCCTTTCTCTGCAGCATCTAGGACACAAGGGTATCTTCTCATCAAGCAGCACACGACACAGACAGAGGCTAAGAGTGTAGACTGACACTAAACTGTCAAACTCTACATACTTGTGTAGGTACTCATTCAAAATTATTATGGGCTTCAGATGTGGGGATAATCTGCACAAATTTTCGGGAAAATTTGCACAAATAAGGCTTGGGCAAAAGAGCAAGTAGTTACCTATCAATTACTTTAAGTCATGTGAAGACTTCTTTGATGGGGAAGGTGGGGGCAGGCAGGTGGGAATCTAGAAATCTATAATTCAGAAATATAAATATCTAGGAATCTAATCTAAAAATGCAATCTAATCTTAAAATCTAAATCTAATGTAAAAATCTAGGGAAAGATGAGTCTGACATCCAATCTGGAGAAAAACAGAAGTTGTGACTGGTAGTGCATTAAAAGAGCATTGAAACAGCAAAGGACATGAAATAATGATTGTGCTTTCAAAAGTCACCACAGAAAGAAATTTGATTCAGTGCTTTTCACCATATAACAAATCACCAGCCCTAAGGAGATGGCTTTTACTAAACCAGCTATAGGTTTCTGGTTAAGGATATATGACGGCTATTAGGAACAAAACATCAGAGAAACACACCTCACATGTAAACAGCATTCTGTTTGTGAGGCTGAGGAGGATTTATCTTTTAATTTTACCAGATCTCAAAGGGAAAGAAAAAACTCTGATTCTTAAAGAGTAAAACTAATCCATGACGAATAGCAGAAAATGCCTCCTAAGCATAAATACATTAGCATATAGCAATTCTTTTCTGGTTTGAGGAAACTCTCAAATGAATAGTATATAAATGGTCTTTCCTATTTTAAATCCTCTCAAAAAAAAAAAAAAAAGAAAAAGAAAAAAAAAATGCTACACAAAACCAAGAAAATCGGGACTACCCGAATCTGCTATATAAAAGACTAAAAGAAAAAGCATATGGTGTACAAGGATGATACAAAAGTTCAGTGTCTTTGGCATAAGTAGCAAGGACAATGAAGAGATAGTGAAGCCCAGTTTTCCTTGTTGCCATGGGTTCAGGGTACAGAGATCTGCAGCATGGCATAGGAAAAGGTACTGACAGTCAAAATTATAAGACTGTAACTTCATATGACCCAAGCATACTGGCAGTAAAATTTCAATACCACAGATGTGAAAAGCATGTATTTAAAGACTGTATTTTACATTTAAAGTGGTTTACTTGTTATTTGCATTTATGTCTGTAGCAGCAGAATCAGACCTTCCAGCATGTAAGAACCCAAGAGATCCTGTTTTGATACTATAAGCTCAGAGGATCAGCACAACTGCACGTCTCAAAGTCTCACATGAAATTTACTGAAAGATAACTGGTTGTTAAGTTTTGCACAGGGAATTTTGATCTTGGGGTGAAAACGGTTCTATTGAAGTCATATGACTTAGTTAGGCAAGTGAAGATTTTGCAATCACACTCTGTTACGTTCAAGCTGATGAGTGAAGCCTGGAGGAATGTATGTATGAAGGGGTATTACCACTATTTTAATACTAACACACACAGCAGGATATAGAAACAAATATTATCCAGAAGCAGCAGCAAAGACTGAGACAAGCAAGAAAGTAATAGTTAAGCATAAATTTGCCAGAATATGGCAACTGATACTCATGTTCTAATAAGCAGAAGGAGTCAGGATAAATTCCATACTGTATCCAAAAAAGGGAACCTTGAATACAGATGACCTAGACACCTTGATGACTTAAAGGGAAGAGTGCCACCTACTGAGTCAATAACTTAATTATAATAAAACCAGTAAATCATATTTTTGTCATGAAAAAGAAAATAAATTTTTAGCCAATATTTAAGAGCTTTCTACCCCCTACTGAAAATCTAAAGTCTTTTATTTTGAAATGTTACTGCAATTTATATGATAGCAATTCTGTTTTCCTATAGGAGTGGGCTGGTGTTTTAGCTGAATTAATACTTAGACCTAAAATATTTCTGAAGCCTCTATTTCCAAGTAATTTAAAAGTTTTAGTTTACAAAGGGAGGATGTCACTTTCTGAATATTCTGCCTCTTTAAAATCCCTCATAGTTGGACACAGAAATATGAAGATGCTTAAAGACACATCAAATTATACCCGAAAAAGTATAATTATAGGCCGTTTTTTTTTTTTTCCCCTCATAAGATTCTAGTGCTGGATATATCTATACTGAAGGACAAAATATTAAAAAATAAAGACATAAAGAACCAGTTACAGAAGACATTCTTGATTTATTTGACCCTTAGGCTAACAAACTTCTTGATAATCAACCTGCAACATACGAAAGCATACTTCTGCAGCAACGCTAACTACTTCTAGAAATGTGTGCAATGGTCAAAGAAAAGTATGTAACCCGTAAGTATGTTCTGTGTCTCACTCTTTGCCAAATACTGCAGAACATTATTTATCAACCGACTACAGATTTTTTAACTTAAGCTGTAGAACACAAGTGATTAGTTCTGGATGTTTGTGAACCAGTTCCTGCTATGCCTTTTTTACACTTGCTAAGTGTACAATACAAACCTGTAATCTTGTCAGTAAAAAGTACTAGAAATCGAGCAGAAACTGCATGGCCAATGTCTGTCTATAAGGCACAGGCATATCTTAAATTTTGTTTAAAATGTATTCTGAAATATAGCATAGTAAGACAACAGCAAACTGTAAAACTTTAAAGCCATGTGAAGGCTATTACGGTACTTCCATAGTCTTCCATTTTCAAGTCTTTCAGTTCCCTCACTACGTTTTTCAAATAACTCAGACTCTCTTGTCCTTTACTATTTTAGTGGGAAAACACATTCAAATACACACAGATTATAATCTACTCAAGTATAATCAACTGCAATTTTATGATGGCTATTTAAAAAAAAAAATTTAAAAAATTATCTATGGAAAGCAAAACTTCAGAAATACCTGAATCTGTTTCTAAAGTTTTGTCCAAAAAGCTGTATGTGGAAATATGAAGCAATCATGAGCTGGTAGTCTGGGATTTAACCTCACCACATGTAACAGGAAATTACTTAGTAATTATTTGGAAAAAACAGATCCATGGAGTAGGAGATCATCAAGATTTTGATTTGAGTGCAACTAGTAGTGTTCACTGAGTCTATACTACTGAACAACTAGAATTTCTCAAGCTTGATTTCAGCATATAAAACTGACATAACTCCTAACAATAATATACGCTGTGACATATAAAGCGCGAAATGGCAGTTGGAAAAAAGTAAGAGATTTTGGTGGATTGCATAAATTACTTACCAACAGGTCAAATTCTTCAAGGTACGTTATCCAAATGCACATTTTCATAAAAATAATATTACCAGTATGATGGACTTCTTTTTTGCCACAGTGTTGACAAGTAACCATTCTCTTTCTGCTCTGTCCTGACATTGCATGATTTCCCTGCTTCACACAAACAATTTCCTTCATTTTCAAAACCAAGGCTATGAGAATTCAGGAAGCTGAAAGAAGTATGGGAAAGCATGGTGCATCAATATAAGTTCTGAAGCACAGTGGATACCAGCTTCCTTCTCATAGTGTTGTCAATCCTTGCTACAGAGGACTACAATGGAGCACAAAGTTTCTCGAGACTATTCCTAGGACCTAGGGCAGTAGCAACTGTGTATCTCTACTCAGAGCCACAAGTATCCCAAGCACTCCTCCAGTGCTCATAATGAACTCGGATCTCTGGGTCAAAGACCATATGGAATTGTTTGGGTTGGAAGGGACTTTAATGACCATCTAGTTCCAACTCCGCCACCATGGGCAGGGACACCCACCACTACATGAAGTTTCTCAGAGTGCAAACTGACTTTGAATATCTCCAGAAATGGAGTACCTGCAACTTCTCTGGGCAATCCGTTCAGCACCTCACCACATAGTAAAGAATTTTTTCTATGTATCGAATCTAAATCTAGTCTTTTGGTTTAAAATTATTCCCCTGCGTCCTGTCTCTACATGCTCTTGTAAAAGTTCCTCTTCAGCTCTCATGTAGGCCCTTCTCTTAGATACTGGAGGATGCAATATAGACTCATTCACCAGTTTCCTTCACCAGGATGAACAACCTCTCTCAGACTTTCATCACAGGAAAGGTTTCACATTCCTCTAATTGTCTTCATGGTCCTCCTCTGGACTCACTCCTCTCTTCCTCTGCCGAGGACCCCAGAGCTGGATGCAGTACTCTCAGTGGGATCTCACAAGAGCAGAGAAAAGCAGCAGAATCACCTCCCTCAACCTGTTACCCACAGCTTTTTGATGCAACGCAGGACACGTTTGACTTTCTGCACTGCAAGGGCATAGTTACGAGTCACATCCAGCTTTTCATCGGCCCCCAAATCTTTCTCAACAAGGCTGCTCTCAACCCCTTCATTGCCAGCCTGTGTTGATAACAGAGTTGCCCTGACTCAGGTGCAGCACCTCACAACTGACCTTGTTGGACTTCCTGATGTTCAAATGGGTCCACTTCTCAGGTTTGTCCAGGTCCCTCTGGATGGCATCCCATCCTTCAGGAGTGTCAAGCACACCACTCAGCTTAGTAACCTTGCAAACTTGCTGAGGGTGCACTTGATTCCTCTGTGTCCTTGCTGAAGACATTAAACAACACTGGTCCCAATACGGACCCCTGAGGGACATAACTTGTATCTGACTCCTTGACCACCACCCCCTAGATGCAATCATCCAACCAATTCCTAGTCCACATAACAGTACACCCATCAAATTCATCACTCTTCAATTTAGAGAGAAGGATATGACAGGGGACCATGTCACAGGCTTCAGAGAAGCCCAGATGTCATTCATCTGCAGCTCTTCCCTTATCCACTGATGTAGTCACTCCCTCATAGAGGCCACTACATTGGTCAAGTGGGACCTTTTTCCACCCACCAGGTTCTTCACCTGATTGGCATGACTAGCCAGCTTTCTCAGACTCTGGGATGCATCTCATCTGGGTCCCATAGACCCAGATGAGATGCATATTCAGGTTCCTTAGGTGGTTACAAACCCAAACTTCACCTACAGCGGGAAGCACTCTGATGTCCTCATCTTGTGGTCTGTGCCAGGCACAGAAATATTCTTAAGCAAAGCTACCACAGCACACATGGTAGAATAGGCTCTAGAAATTAAGGCAAGGCCTTCCCTAGCATACCACTATCCATTTGGTAATTTTGACTAAACTACTGCTATTTCAGATGAAAAGGTGGACATGAGAAGGAACGTGTGCTTGCAGACCAAAGGTTAACTGCATTCTGGGCTGCATCAAAAGCAGTGTGGGCAGCAGGTCGAGGGAGGCGATTCTGTCCCTCCACTCTCGTCTGGTGAGACCCCACCTGGAATGCCACATCCAGCTCTGGGGTCCTAAAGCACAGGAAAGGAGAGGGCCACAAAGATGATTAGATGGCTGAAGCACCTCTCCTGTGAGAAAAGGCTGAGAAGAAAAGGCTTTGGCAAGACTTTATCGCACCTTCCACTGCCTAAAGGGAGCCTACAAGAAAGCTGGAGAGGGACTTTTTACAAGGGCAGGTTGTGATAGGACAAGGAGTAATGTATGATGTTGCCTTATTTGTATGAGATAGCCATGCCCTTTTCTCTGTTACTTATTTATAATCACCTTCTCCCAAAACATTACACTAAATTGCCACATAATGTATACAAGTACCTATGATATTGTGTTATTAGACACAAAATCTTTTTTTATTACATTCTTTTAATTTGTATCCAGTTTTTAATCTAACATCTTACAAAGTAGTTTACCTACAAAAATCACAGTATTTTATACTATGAAAACACTATTTCCAGAAATAAACTATTTTATTGTGAGCTAGAAGAAACTACACACACTGAAAAAGCAATGCTAAAATAGGTGAAATAGGTTATCTCAAATTGATTATCGAAATGTCTTGTCTCTGAAAACACACACTGATAAATTCCAACATATGCTTGTCATTTACAAACATCAAATATATTTACCACTGTGTAAAATACAAAATTCATGTACTTACATGAAGAAGGTTCATACAATGAGAACTGTACATTGTCTTACTAAGTATAAAAAAGTTTTCCCTCTGAGCCTCTGAACAGACTTTACAGGCTACAAATTTCTAACTGTGTGCAATCAAGGACGCCAGTACTTCCAAGTTGAAGTCTATTATCTAGAAACAGAAACGTTGAAATTCCTTAATGAAACACCCTATGGGGATGAAAAGAATTCTAAATGAGAAAAATCTTTCACAGCTGAGCATGATTTCTCACTGCCAAATCTTTCCCAAGACTACAGAATAGCACAGGAACTAAACTCTTAGTCAAAAGGGCCTTGTACCCTTCAGTCTTGTTAGTTTTTATTATGTATCTACTGTCTCTAGACTTTAAAAAAAATTCTCAAGTACATATTTATTTTACATTGCTATGGGTCTGTGATTCCAAATAACTGTTTAACAATAGAGCAATTCTATTTCTATAGATGAGGTAATTTTAGTAACAGTAGACTAAAACACAGCTATATCACCAGTCCCACAAACATTGCTCCAGACTACCTCACAGAAAATACTTCCACACAGCTGCCCCAGACACTCGGGGAACAAGTGATTTAAGGACTTGTATGAAAGAAGACTCTCTGTAACAAGCACCAAGAGAGCAAAGGATGCATCTGAATCTCAAGGATGACGGAAAAGCTTATGGCGTACATTATTTGCAAGATACAAATAGATCAGTAGTAGTGACCTCAACCAGAAGAAAGCACAGCTATAAATAACATCACTGAAGCAGCAGAAATAAATATGCAGGCTTTAAAAAAATTACCATTAACATTCTTATTTTCCTTCCTAGTTCTACAAAAATCATATAATGTGAAGTCACATCAGCATGGCAGGGGGAAAAAAGCATGCCAAGCTGGGAGAAATTATTTTAAAAGTAATGCTATGATATTGTAAAAGAAGTCTTAAATACTACATTTTGTTTTAAGATTGACACTCTGGAGATCCAGGCTGAGGAATCTGCGGGGTTTTGTTGGCTTCAAAGTGTGGAAGCAAAAAGAGGGTTTGGGTGTTGTTCCCCATGCATGCACACACACAAAACTTTCATGTCTTCCTTCCCGTCCCTCTCATACACTAAATCTAGTTGTTATCACCTGTAAGCAAGAAGAAAGTACAATGCCCTCTATATAGCTTAAATCCTTCAATATGATATACTTATATATATATATATTAAAACTAACCCTGAATACGTGTGCACAGCCAAGTTAATATTTAAGGCACTTGGCATAAGCATTAGAATTTGATTTATAGATCAAAATATAGGACTGTAGCCATTGTAAATACTCTTTCTGATAACTCACTAAATAGAACCATTTAAAGAGAAGTTAAATGTGTGGAGGTCACAAAGGATGATAAAATTATATACTATAATTATAAATTATTCTGAGGGCAGAAGAGTCTTTTGGATGAGGCAGAGGAAGATTAAAATCTTCTTTTACAGCCAAAGCAGCTGCACTGTATAATGTGTCTAATACTTAACAGCTAAATGTTTTAATATGTTTCTGATTCTTCTGATGGTAAGAACAACTGTAATTTCTTCATTACACATAAACAGATATATCTAATTTATCAAAATAAAACTGCTATATGTAACAAATAATGATTTTGCTGCAACTAGAATGCAATGTATTTCATGGCACTGTGCTACCAACAAAAACCAACCATTTCATACTATGGTATTAAAGGAAATCTTAATCCTTAGGCAGGCAAATACACACTGGAAAGAAATACCTCCCCTCTGTCCGAGAGGATGCAAGTTCACCACTATATCTTTCCACATTAAAACACTTGGTATATTCAGTGCTTGCCTCAATAAATTATTTCAAGTGAAACCTTCAATAAACAATTGAGAATAAAGTATTTCAGTTTGAATGGACCTACAAAGACAATCTGGCCCCAAAAATAGAGGAAATAGATGAGAATAGAGGAAAAACAGCCTGTATCCAGGTTTGGAATTGCCCTGACCCAGGTGCAGGACCTTGCACTTGGTCTTGTTGAATCTGAGGTTCACAGAGGCCCACCTCTCAAGTCTATCAAGGTCCCACTGGATGGTATCCCTTCCCTTCAGCGTGTTGACTGCACCATACAGCTTGCTGTTTCAAGAAAATGTGCTGAGGGTGCACTCAATCGCACAGTGCACTTCCCTGACAGAGATATTAAACAGCCCCAGTCCCAATACCAACCCCTGAGGAATGCCACTTGCCCCTGCTCTCCACCTGGACAATTGACTGCAACACCTTGACTGCAATTCTTTGAGTACAACTAACTGGTCAATTCTTTATCCACCAGGTGGTCCATCCATCAGATCCATGTCTCTCCAATTTAGAGGCAAGGATGTCATGTAGGACAGTACCAAATGCTTTGCATAAATCAGGTAGATGATGTCAGTTGCTCTTCCCTTATCCATCAAAACTATAACCCCATCGTACAAGGCCAGCATATAGATCAGGAGTGATTTGCCCTTTGTGAAGACATACTGGCTGTCGTCAATGACCTCCTTATTTTCCATGTGCCTCAGCATAGTTTCCAGGAGCATTTTTGCCACGATTTTGCTGGGCACAGAGATAAGACTGACTGGCCTCTAGTTCTCCGGATCTTTCCCTTTTCCCTTTTTAAAACTGCGGGTTATGTTTCCCCCTTTCTAGTCACTGGGAACTTCATCAGACTGTCACCAGACTTCTCAAATATGATGAATAGTGGCTTAGCTGCTTTCTCCACTAGTTCCCTCAGGACCATTGGATACATATCACCGGGTCCCACGGACTCATGCACCTTCAGATTCCTTAAATGGTCTTGAACCTGATCTTCTCCTACAGCTGGTGATTACACATTCTCCCAGTTCCTGCCTTTGGCTTCTGCAACTTGGGCAAAGTGGCTGAAGTACTTGCCAGTGAAGACTGTGGAAAAAAACTCATTGAGCCTTCTCCATGTCCCAGGCAATCAGGTCTCCCATTTCCTTCTGGAGAGGAACTGGAATGTAGAGCATGAAAGAGCAAATCTACAGAAGACTTGCTAATCACTAAATGTGCTTACCATTTCATATTTACAATTTGCCAGCCCACCGCTCTATCACAGGCTGTGACAAAATTAATAGTTTCACTAGAATTTCAGTTAGTTCTCCATATTATCTCCGTATTTGTATTGCAGAAACCTTATTTTCCAGTGTTTACTTCATATAATAAAGATTGTAAAACATATGTCTTACAATTCGTATAGTTATGATTGTAAAACCGGTATCATTAGAAAAGCAGAAGTCTCAAGAAAATAACTAGGAACGCAATACAGGCCATAAATGAATTCTGAATATACCACATATAAATAAATGTGGTTTCTTATTTTCTCCATTAAATTTCTTCTTCATTAAAAGATTTGTATTTGAGCTGAAAACAAAAGAGTTTGATTTGAGTTTAAAGCAAAATTTTATTTGCTGTTTAGCAGATCTGATTTCAAAATCAACTTCAGTATCAATTCAGTAGCCTGCACAAATGATCAGGCCAGTATGGCAATTACAAAACATTCAAGCAGGGAATTTTAACTTCAGATTTTTGTTTTACTTCCATCATCCAGGACTGTCAGAATTTTAATAGCCTTTTAAGTTACATTTCATCATACATTATGAAAGTGAAACTGAACAGTTACAACTGCAGATACAAACAATTTTATTTCTTTACTTGGGATGATTCTGCAATATCCTCTGCTCCTGCCTACTCACATCTGTTCTTTGACTGGAAAATTTTCAGATACTTCCTTTCAAGTGTCACTTCTTTGCTGTAAATTCTCTAACGGAGCAAGGAAGTGAAAAAAAAAAAAAACCCTCACCGAAAAAAAAACCCTGTAAGTTGTGCTAATCACTTTGGAAAGTATATTTAACACACTGAATACACTTAAAAATTAGTTAGGAAGTGATCCATCTCTACACAGAGTGTTTCTAAAAGCCATGAATTTAATACTGAAATGGGTACAACTTCAGAGAAAATACCATTCTTACTTAGAAAAGGTTAAGACATTCCTGCATCTTACTTTGTTATTCCACATTTTAAAGCTGCAACATATTTTAAAAAGTTATTAAGTAGTACTGAACAGATAGTGCTCAGTTTAGGTTTTACATGACTATTTGCATAATTAAAATGAACTAGCCATGAACTCAAATTGAAATCTTATCCAGATCCTACTGAAATAATAGGCCTGCTGCAACTGACCTCAAGGCATAAATAATTATACCCTTCATGCCCCTATGTACTCTTATACATAGCCAATCTAATAAAATGTAGCTGTAAAGTGAAGCAAAATAGTCCAGACTGATGTTTAAAATGAGAAGAAAACATGAAAATGCAGTATATATTCATGTGTGGTGAGAGACAGAATTCATGTAATAGATTACAGACAAATATCAAAATTGGTTAAAAGCCAGGGAAGAAACTGGTCTAATATGCTTTACTGGATTGTTAAAAATGAGGAACAAAAGCTTCTCACTAGCGTATGTATTATTCTGCCAGTCATTGTAGGTTATGAAAACAGTAACAGCCCCAATATTTTACTTAAGCAAGAGAGGGGAACAACATCAAAGAATGCAAGAATTCTACTAAGACTACTAAGAAAAATTAAAAATGAGAGATTTTTAAACAAGTGTATGTTTTTAATAAAAAAGAAGGCAAAAGACGACATTTCTAACTGCTAGAAAGCCCTTCCTCAGATATCCGGCCAAGCAGTAACTGAGTGTTCTAACAGATATCCCGAAATATTACCACCAAACATTTCCTGGAAAAACTATAATTTGAATAGTTTTATGACCCTTTGTGCAACTCAGAAGGTGAATGCCTGGAGAAAAAAAAAGGGAAAAAATAGATCATACAAAAGTATTTTTCATTAGGGTTTTTTTTCTCTAGTAACTACAGTGTAAAAGGAAAATTTTTTTGTTAAAGACACTAACATTCCATTACGATCAACAGCATATGTAGTTTGGCATTTTATGGATCTATCCCAGTGCATTTTTAATAACCAAAAGTTTCATTGCCTCATTTAGAGAAAGAGTTTAACTGAGGGCAGTAATGAGTTGCATTGCCCACGCTGTGTGCTGGTATATATTCTCAAGTTTTCCAATTCAGAAAATTATCAGGTATGTAATCAGTTCGACTCAAAGAGCACATCTTAAGATATGGGATTACACCCAAAATTTCTGTCTTCAACTGAGATTGGAGAATATTATTTGTCTTTTTATTTAGTATAAAGTATTTCAATCAATCTACCCCAAAAAAAAAAAAAATGAAAAGAGCCTTCAGACTTCAAGTCTGCAGTCAGAGCATGAAAGTCTGAGCTTTACTTCATGATATGGTCACTCTTCTGGATTTAGTATTAAATAAAGCACATTTTAAACACATTTTGTCCATCTGGAATGGATTAGGCAAACTCTGGGTATACCTTATACCTTTTCCATCCTTTGTCCCTCACAGACTCAATTTTATACTAAATCAGAATACACATCTTGTAACTAACCAACTGTATACTAAGAGTCAACTAATGGCATCAGAAATTAAAAATAAAAGGCTTTTTATTGATTAGAAAACATTCCACTCACACGTTGTGCTTATTAATTAGCTGCAAATAACCTGCTGGTTGACATTTGCCATGCAATAAGCAGTTTTTCAGATTCACATTCTACCTCCTTTATTGTTCCACACGAGTTCCCTCAAATTCCACAGAGCCTACTTGGTTCCTTTCAGCTACATAATCGAGGAATAAATTTTAAAGATATAATTTACCCTAATTTACCCCTCAAAAAAACAAATAAAACAAAAAAAAAAATCTCAGCCAAGAGCAGAAACCTGAACAACATTTCAGCCTTATTCTGTTAATACGGGGGAGAGAAATAAAAAAAAAAGAATCCAACAAGTTTGTAACTGTCACAGAGAGGAAAATTACATAATATGCCAACAGATTTTATTTATTCTCAACTACTTCAGATTTTTCTCTATTGCCTGTGTCATTTAACTTGACTTTCTAACATCATTTCAGTCTACAGACTTTCACCTCTCAAAAGACACAAAGGATATGGATAATGGAGAATTCCCAACCGAAACCTCTGAATATGTTTCCTCCCCCTACAGAACATGTAGGGCTTGCAATCTTGAATCTAAAGCAAATCAACTACACACTGACCATGCATTGCTGTAATGACTCACAGTTGTTATGCTATATGTCTCAGTCACAACTCCTTTTTTGTCAGTCTTGGGGTAGCCAGGCCAAAAAATATGCCTAAACATAGCAAAGACCCCCAAAATGTTTTTGACACATGAGTAAGAATATAAGAACTGTGACATTGGTGCCATATCTAGCAACATACTAATTCAAGTGGTCAGTAGCAAGTCTCTAACAAGGAGTGTAAGGAACATATCATGTGCAGAAACCCTGGTAGAAATCTACCTACTTTGTGAAGCACCGTACAAACAAAATAAAATGCCTTACTCTCCTCTATGTGCTGAGCAGAGTCCTAGAACATTTCAATTTTGTTTGCTCTTTCCCCTCCCAATACATAATTTTGAATATGCAGATACATTTTTTTCTCTTATATACCTCTTCAATTCCCTGAAAACAAATAATTTAGTGCTCTTACTTGGAAAGCAGGCTCCTTGCATTTTAAATATCTGCAGAGACAGACACTAAGGGTAATGCATGCATGTCAGCTTTTCAAACCTCTCCCTCAGAGAAGTAATCTTACAAATATGGTCACCAGGAAACCAAGTCAGGGAACACTGTTATAATTTTTGCACAAAAATCAAATAAGGCAAAACAGTCTCCTGTCAGGAGCTTAAATTCAACTCAAAGAACTCCAGGAGAACAAGCTGAAAGGCTGCATAAAAAACAAGGGTGAAAACTGCTGAGTAGACTAAGAGTCAAGTAAGTAAGAAAAAAGCAGTCACAGAATCATTTCTTCTCCCCAACAGAGGAAGAAGCCATGGGATGAGGACTGGAGACAAGGCTTCATGGGAACAAAAATGCTTTGGATGTACAGATTTATTGGACAAGACTAGGAAATTGTGCTCACTGACCAATGCGAGAGTGACTTGTATAAAGGAGGAATATTTGCAACAAGTTAAGAAGCCCAGAAAGAAGTGGAAAAGTGCCTCAGAAAAGAAGAATAACAATCTTGGACCTGCAGGAAGAAAGGAATGTGCAGAGTCCTGGCTGGCTGGCCCCATCTCACTACCAATGCCTCAATTAGTACAGAACCTGATGGGGAAATATTACATACTACAGAATAAAAATATGTTACTAACTATAGGAAGCTGATATGCAAAAGGGCAACTGTATCCATTAAACAGATTTCCTTTTAGGACTGCTATATGGACAATGCAAATACCAAACCATCCCTGGCTGCCTAAAATCTCCTAATTTTATTTAAAAAATGAAAAGCATAATTGTGGTCAGCTCTACACAGGTATGCAAAATGAAACTAGAAGCTTTTTGCCCCTCTCAAGTATCAACTGCAATGCCAGAAACACTGCAGTTCTTAGATTATAAATCACAAGATTTACAGGAGTTTAGAACGGCAACCATACATACCTTATATGTATCTTAAATATCCCTTCTGTCCTCTTAATGAAACTGGCAGCACTGGCCTAACACACTGGATGCATACCTCACAGCTAAATGAAAGTGAGTATACCTTGCCTTTAAGGGTGCCTGAATGAGAGAATAACTGAAATTGTGAAATTAATCTTGTACCTATACAATAAAATAAACCAATTCTGTAAAATGTCTCTCCTTGAAAGACTTGAAAAAACCACCAATTGCATAACAATGCTAATGCCTCCCATATGGACTTCACCAGTGTTGCTAAAGACATTTTGCATACTAATACTGGTGTTAATGCTAATAGAAGCCATACCACACCACTTAGCAATACACTAATTGAGTTACAAGTACAGGGTCTATTATGAGAGAGCTCATTCACTGTCTCACAATATTAACATGTACTAGCCCATTTAAAATCCAGAGAAATAGAAAAATTAGAACATCTATCGTACTGAACATTTTTACTCTCAGTCTAACCTGCAAATCAAGGTGTGTATGACTTAATGAATAAAAACATCATATGGCTCTGATTCTTTATTCAAGCAAACAAAGATTCCTGCAACACAGTATATGAGTTCAATGGAGCTGTAGAATAAATTGCTGCTAAAGCAATAAGCTGGTCATGAACAGCGAGTTTGTTTTTCTTCTACAATGTAAAACAAATTCATGATATATGATGGTACTAAGAGACGACATTTCAAAAATTTTTGAGAAGTACTGTCTCCTTAAGTAAGTGAGGTTTCAAATGTTTCTCTGTTTAAACCAACTGTAGCTTTAAGACCAAATTATGTCCCTTTAGAGATATGCACCTCAACTTTCCCCTGAAACTTTCCTCTCTCTGGGCTGTTTGGTATGCCTTCTTTATTTGATCTATGAACACACAAGGAGGCAGAATAATAGCTCTAGATCTTCCCTCTCAGCAGCAAAATACTTCATTGCTGCAGAGTTTGAGTCAGTCACACATAATTTGGAAAAGCAACCATTTAGTACCTGGACAAATCAAACAAACCATCTTGAGCTATATAGAAATGGAATACTAAAGAACTCTTACTGTGTAAAAGAAAAAAAATATGCATTTTAATTTTTTTTTTTTATCTTCTCTGTCCCTAATACAAAATGTAACCTAGAATCCAACCCTTTGACCCTTACCTTTCTATGCAGGTACACAGGAAAAGGAATAGTTCTGTTCACAAAGTATAGCTAGCCAAGACTTTGATATGGAATTCCACAATTCCTACTTTATGATCAACAGAAGGAAGCAACTGATAAAAACAGAAGGATAGCTGGGTTAAGTGCTCTTAAAAAAAAAGTAAAAATAAAGTAATAATGTACACTGTACCTCTGAAGTTTTGTGGTTTTGTGGAGACACTATTTTTTAGAGATTCTGAAGAAACAAAAAGAGGAAGCAGGCTACCAATGAAGGTTAAAAAAACATATCACCAGATAATAGCTAACTTCAAAAAGGCAAAGAGACACTCTACCCTGGGGGTGGGATGCACAAGACTCAAAATTTACAGGCAATCTTAATATGAAAAATCTGACAGTGTGACCCTCTGCTAAAAAGCAAGGTTATCACATCATGATGCAGGAATACAGAACCAAATGCAAAGACTGGTTTTTTTCCCAAGGGATTTGAGATTAGAGAATCATAAAGTTTTCCTCCTCCTTTTATTATTTTGTAATATGAAATAAATTTAAAGATTCAATAGGTTTAACTAAAGTCTTCATGAAAAAAAAGACAATGTCATCTTAGCAGCATTACACCATTAATCAATTTCATAATAAAACCTGTCTGCTCAGCATTCTACTTTCACCTGCTCCCAAGAACCCAATTTGGACAGTTACACGATAAAACATTGAAGTCTGAGACTTAAACATATTCTCAAATAGAAAAAATGTAGGTGACATTTCAAAGACTTAGCACTACACAATATAAGGGCTCACTTAGACCAGTCTCTTACCTGCCTTATTTTTAATTAGCAAAGAAGTCTTCTGGAATTCCCCACCCACTTAGTAAAATATGCACCCTGCATACTGCAGGGTAGCTGCAGGACCACGACACAGAAGCCCACACATCAGGCACACCAAACACAAGTAGGCTCTTGTTCAAAGACTGGTGGCTTAGTAGGCATGGTAACATCTCCATGAGATGATGATGATGATTATTATTATCATTATTATTACTATTATATCAGTTTGGCATATCTCCATGCCACTGAGACTACCTGGTTTTATCATACACCTTGTTTAGGGGCAGACATCCCTAGAGAATATGCAGCCTTAATACTGTTTTTCCCATATCAGAGCATGCTACCTTTGAAAGCAACATGGAGGAACTGCTAACAAAAGCTGAGGTACTGTTTTCATTTGCATGGTTCTTAAAACCTTTGCCCCACTTTCAAATAGACTGGTGTAGCTGCAAGCTTTAAATACTCATCTAGGACTGGGTAATACTTTCAAATACATCAAACTACTTACTGAAATATCTGGTTTTAATCAACACAAAACTATTCATAATTTTAAAGTGAAACGTTCCTACTTTTCATAAAACAGAAGTACATAGTGACCAAAAATTGATGCCAGTGTCAAATTCAGTGAAAATGTAATTACTTCATACAAAGTAGAGCAGCATCAGTGGGACAGATTCAGGAAACTGCTTTAAAAATACTATTTGAGTGGTTAAAAAGTATCATAACATTTGGTAGTAGAGGTTCAAGCTCCTTCGGGCATAAGTGGTTATTATCACTGGCATGGTACAAGTTTAAAGCATCATAGCTATATCCTTTTCTTTCACATACAATGCCTTAACTCTGGTTCCTCAGATGACAGATTGAAAACAGAATGAAAACAAATATATCACCATTTCAGTAATTAATTTAGAATTATTACAGTTAATGGATTTACATCTTCAAATTAATATATATTTTTCTTTACTCCTTCCAATCTAAAAAAGAAGTATCTTTTACTCAGATATGGTGATTCACTTTATTAGTATAAGCTAAGATAGCTACCAGTTTCACTAAAAGCCTGATCGGTCCATTCAAAGCGATTAGTGTAGACTTTGTCATTATTTTAAGAAATTACAATTATTATTTTAAAACTGAATTAATACAAACATTTTATTTTGAAAGCATATATAACTGAACTTTATAAAGGCAGGTATTAGACTACACACGCGATACTAAAAGCACTTCGTTTATCTAAAAGATAGATATATACTTAGAAGTGTAAACTTCTTAGAAGTAAACTGTAAAGTTATAGAAGTATTCTTACAAGCTTTTTAAAAGGCATCATACACACTCTACATACTTATAAATTACTAAGCCTCCATAATGAAGAGTAAAAAAAGGTCCTTAGTATTTACTGCTTTTTGATGAAAAAATGTAATAGGTATTATTCATGTTCTCTGAAAATTTGTTCCTGTTGCAGATAAAGGCCTGACTTAAGCTTTTCTCTGGAACACAGAACCATTCATAACCACACTGGCAACACTGTACCAGAACAGGGAAGACAGTACAAACCATACAGTAATAAAACATACTAAGGCACAACAGCGAAAGAAAATAACTATGATTTGCAGTGCCAGAATAACACCAATGAAATGTCAGGTTACTAAGCCAAAACAGTAAAAATATAGTGTTGCTAATGCAGGCTATACATAGTATACTGAGAGGCTTCAACTGACACAACCATACTACCTGCAGATTACAGTTTTTCACTCACCTAAATTATACCAGTAAAAGCTTGATGTATAGCACAGCTGTAAAGATGTATTTAATTTCACACGTGAGCAGTCCTATTGAAGGAATTACTTGTATGCAAAAAACTCAGCATAAACAAAAGCCTTCCTGAAAAATTAAGACCTTAGGATATAACTGTATTTTATTTTTAATTTCATTCTACGTACTTTTATTGGACTTAAATATTTTTTAAAACTTCTTGGACTCTAGCAACAATCTGAACCTAGCATTTTACCTTCTGATTTTTTACTATTTAGTATGATAGCCCACACATAACAAAAGTATTTGAAATATGAATACAAAAATACATGCAAGTGATACATTAGCTTGTATTTCCTCTGAAAAATAAAGATTTGTTCTTCAAGCAAATCAAAGCAACAAAACCACCACACCTCCCTACAAGAAAAAAAGCATCTTTTACTACTTTAATGCAAATTTTAGATTAGCGATTTATTTAAATCACTATTTAAGTTTCTCTGAAGTGAATGCAATGACTTCACAAACAGCTTATATACAAAGAAGTACAGAACCTGTCCTGGAAAGTAGAAATTATAAGAAAAAGATCCTCATCCAAATCAGTGCTGCTGCACCTGCTGCTATTTAAACAAAACAGAAAAGAGTAAATAGTGTCCATGAACAACAGCGAAACTTATCTCCTATTAGAGTTGCCTATCCCCAACTGCAAAGGACAAACACAAATACATTTATCAGGATGGCAAGATTTCAGTGCAGGCTTTGCTGAATTCATCACAGTAACAGTGAAACAGAAGCAAACGAATGGGCACACATGCAGGCTTTGAAGCTACCTATTAAAACTGTCGGTTCTCATCTTAATTAAGCATAATAAATCAAACCAGCTACAAAGCAAAGTCTCATATTGCCACAATCCGCAAGAACCTGTTTTCAGAGAAATACTGCTACACTAGCTGAAGTTCTGGCTTACAAACATACTTTATACAGTTAACAAAACATTTTCCCTATTGTTTTGTTCTCTCCAATCTTATGAATTCTTTTCCATTATAAAAGTATAAAATGTTCAATAGGATCCATCTTTTCTACTGTAATACTTTGCATTGGCAATTATGAAGTGAAAATAACAGCAGAAGCAAATGATTTGCAGGTTTTACTTTTCCAAATTCTTAATCTATACTTTAATAATCCGATACATTTAAGACAAGCCATCTATTAATTTTCCTCCATTTAAGGTTACCTCCTAACTATATTACTTTGCTTCTATACATATATATACGCTAACAACAAGAAAGCTACAGAAATAAAATAAACACAATACTTATAATGACCATACCTAGTAATAAGAACCGCATTATCATGGTGGGCAATCCCATTTTCTGGAATGGTGTTTCCATCACTTTGGTGGGAGAGAATGGATTTCTGCCACTTACAGAAGCTATCGAGGGACTTGTCTGCATGGTGGTTTATCTCCAAGTTTGGCTGCAATACAACATGCATACCAGAAATGTTCCAAACAAATTACTAAGGTCAGTTGTTAAGCCTTTTGAAAACTAAAATGGGACTATAATTAGAAGCAGTGGTTTCTAGGAATAAATTCTTCTTGCCAAATTTTATCTCTGTAAAATCTGACCCCAAGTTCAGCTGTGTATTACTGAACTGTCATTTTTTCCACTCCAACTTTAATAATCATTATGTCAATACAAAAAAAAAATCAAAGTACAGATCTAAAAATAAAACTGACATCCCCAAAGTTGTAATAATATTCACCTGAAGTAAGAAAAGATACCTTTGAGATGATACACGCGGAATATTCCTTTGAACTGCTTCATCTTGATTAAAGCAGTGAAAAATTACATTATAGGTTTTGTACTCAGAGGCAGCCACTTCAAGCAGTAATCGAATGAACGCTATATTACACAATAATGTAATCTGTACTTCAGAGGTATAAAGCTCAGCACAACAGCTCTTACCTGATCTTCAGTGAGGACAATCAAACGTGTCACTATAATATTCACAACGTTTCCTAGACTGGAATCACGATAAAGTTTGGCAACCTGACCTCCAGAAAATAAGAAAAGACACAAAGTCAGACAAGAAACACTACTTGCTTCCTAAGTGGTTAAAAGTTAACCCCATTTCCTCAATTAATGTAATTCCATAATTTTAATTAGCATCGCCACTAAAAAAAAGTTAATTTTTTATCAAAAAATGACCATTCAAAGAACTTCCTGAGTCACACTTTTCAATCAAAACTGTTTATACCTGTTATAACTGTTCCATAATTCATCCAGCATAATAAGTATTTAGTGTTGACATAAGCAGAATAGAATTCTATAATCTGAATGTAATTTGAATTCAAAATTAAACAATTTAAAAGTGATCACAGCATACTTCTTGACAGAAAAAGTACTGCATTTTTCCCATAACGCCAAGATTTTTCAATATTTTAGCTATTAATTCCTGCAAGCTAATACATGTATTAAAGCATTACTCATGGCAATAAATGAATAAATACTTAACAAATCCTTTATCATGTTAGTACATGCATATTGATATGAGCACAGAGAAGAATGAAACTTACAATATTCATTACACTCAAAATGTAGTGTTCAATGTCTTTGCGACCATGGTATCCCACCATCATTTTGTCTGCTACTACCAGTGTTTCCACAAACCGTTCAAGGCTTACAGATCTCTTCTGTCGACTATGACTACTTAGTGTGTCATTGACTGGAAGTGAAGTTGGAAAAGCAGATGCATCACTCATCCACCAAGGTTTGCCGCTTCTTGTGAGGTCTTCTAGGAATCAAAACAATTGAACACTTCAGAGGGGTCATTGGTAAAAACTCACTCAAATGCAGCTGCTTTATGTTGAGATTACCATCTTCTAGGTTCTGAAAAGAAGTCTTTCTTACAGCAAAGAAAAATAACATTTTTTAAAATTTTTGTTTCTAAATAACTTATATAATAGAAAGCTAACTCTGAGCTTCAATATTCTCAACTCCCTTAACTTGAACTAGGATGATAAATTATTAATCTTCTCTTATCAGGTCTGATTCTGCACATTTACCTTAACAGTGAAGATTAATTACAATTAACCAAAAGCACACTTCAGAATTCTAAAAACAAGAACAAGACAGCTCTAACACTTGGAAAAAAATTACTACAAACCAAAAATTCAACATTAATGTCAAAGTTACCAAAATTTACTAAGGAATTAAAAAGGCTAATAAGGTACCAAAACAGGTTTTTCCCCTCCTGTGAAAGGGAGGGAAGTTTTATGCCATTATGCTTACACGCCTATCAGTTTTCAGGCCAAATAGATCAATTTCCTATTCAGAAGGCTAGTAGTTTTATCTACCTTGTGAATTAACTATAATAGGAAGTTTTAAATAGGCTACCATGGGATAATTGGTGTAGTTATTTTAACACTAATTTTAGTTCAAATATATTGATTCTTGCTTTTCCTTCAGGTAAATATATAGAAAAAATATTTCTTGCATGCAAGAGATTGATTATTAAAAACACAAAGAGCTGTAATCACCAGCATAGCAAACACTACAAACTTGTTTGATTTTGAATTCCTGTCCTCAGTACAAACTTGAATCCATTCTTACTGGCAAAACTGGCTTTATTGGTGTGTATTAAATACCCCTTTTCCACAAAGGCCAATACAGATCTCCAGTTAAAGATAATAATACAGGAAAGCATATTATTAGTCTGGTTTTATCTAAGTAGGATTTCAAAATACCTAAATCCTAAATATCTAATTATTTGCTAGTTACAGAGGAGCACAAGCACATTAACAGTTAGGCACATTTAAAATTGTCTGAACTAGACTGCTCAAGTAAGCAAATTCTGAGATGCAGCCTTACATCTACTAAAACAAGGTCAGCTAAGGATGAGTTGAGACAGAACTACTAACACCCACAAAAAAAACAATTCAACTAAGCACACCATTTTCAAAGAGCAATAACTACATGGCAAGGAATATATGTTCAGGTCAAAACTAGGAATACAAAGCTTCAGTCTTCCAACTGTTGAAGTGTTTAGTAACTTTTGAGGGCACAGTATTAGCTTTAAAGGGTCCATCTAGAAAAATCAAAAACTGAAAATAAACCTCACAGCTGAAAAACGGTCAGAAACAAAATTGTTCTCATTCTGCAGTGGGTATAAACAATTCTAAAAAAAAACTTTACCAAGTATTAAAGCCCGTTGTGGATTCTAGAATGACTACTAAGCTTTTTCCTGTCTTTTTCACTTTTACTGTAGAAAATTAAAAGCTGCTTTAATTGATCAAAGATTTTCATCTCACTTAAGCAGTGACTTAAAAATGTCTGGTATTTTCTCTGACAGCTTCTGTATGAAAATTTTATAAAGTTCACTCTATTTTTTAATAACACATACTGATGTTTCTGATGCCCTTGGAGTGTGAGTATTTTAGAAATGCAATACTGCTTGCACATTAATTCATAATCTTTCACTAAAAGATGCAAATCTATTCTAGACACTTGAAAACCAATGACTTCAAGCAGAAAACTTTCAGAGAAAAAAAAAGATTATTTTGGACTCATTTTGATAGTATCTTTCAAACAAAGGTCTCAGAAGACTTCACAAAAATAAACAATTCTCATTTGCTTATCCAGAGGAGAAGCTTAGGCTTCAACTGGTCTCAAAGTAATGAGAAAGCTGGAAACAATCCTTGCACTTCAGGATTTATTAGTGTGTATGTTGCTTTACTCTAAAAGCACTAAATAATATTGACTAAATTCTTCAGAAACTTAGAACAATAAAGGCCTACGATTTATTTTACAAAACTAGTTACGTGGCAAGTTATATCATTTTTCCACCATATTTGCAGGTTAAAAAAGAAAAAAATTCAACTTCATTAATATCACAAAGATAGTTACTGGGAAGTAAAAAAGGCAAATACAGACAGGAAAGACAAAGCAAAAATAAACCACAGAAAACCACTGTAATTAACCCCCAAATAATTCGTGCAAAAGTACGGAATTAGGTTTTAAACTGTAACTGAGAATGAATCCAAATCCACACAGAGATGGAGTTCACAACTATGGTAAAAAAAGTCTTCCTAAGTCAGTCCTCTAAAGATACTGGGTGTGGGTCAAGGTGTAGAGAAAGAAGGACAATCAGAAAAAGATCTCAATAGAGAACTATTCATGCGAGGTGCAACCATGACAACATTTTGAAGTAAAACATTATGCTGCTTTTTTCTAAATATTTTAGCACCGTTATTTCATTCATCTAACAAACTTTTATTTAATTTTAGAATACACTAACTGTAGAGTCTGGCATGAGCGTAACCATACATAAATCAGCTTATAGTAGAGCTATCTGGAAATAATCTGCCACTCTGCAGCTTTCATATGTCAATTCTTGTTGTTTTCTCAATCCTATCCACACACAGCATTCTGCAAGATAATCCAGCAGCTCAAACCCCATTGAAGCAATTGGAATTTGGCAGTGGACAACTTCTTACCAAGGCCTTAATAATTTCAGCTGTTTTAAATAAAACAGTTAACCTGGTGACAATCTATTCCATGTTCTTAACTGAATGTCCTTGCCTCCCCAATTTTTCTCTTGTATTAGCAACCATAATGCTACCATCTACTATGAAGTAGTCCACCACTTATTCATCCCAACCAATTCCAATCATCCTTCCACCAAATTCTGTACCCCACTTTCTATCAATTACTGTAATTTTTCTCAACAAGGTCAGAAACAACACTCCCCTTTTCTCTATCAACGTTTCAGAATCCTGACCACTCCTCTGGTAAGAGAACAGGTACACAATAAATTTAGGTCTAGGTTACAGTAGGGGAAATTTGACAGAGAGTGAATAGTGGCACAGTTACTCAAGCAGATACCTCCTTGAATCCAGTACTGGGAAAACTGTTCTAAAGGTAAAGGTAAAATCTGCCTCCAGACAAAATAAATTACATCCTGTGAAAAGGCAGTTAAAAAAACTTTGTTACGACTACATTTTAAAACACGTAACTGTACTGCTGAAAAGTTCCAAAACCAGTCAAGTTCAGTGAAGATGACTGTACACCTGTTTTAATTCTAGGGTGTGAAAGCTGCAAAACTCAAAATTAATACTGGATTTTAGTTTTTAGCTATTTTAGATTTTAGATATTTGGGGATGCTTTGGATGCCATGTCACTCTAGGACAAAGCTGCAACAGGATCACAGAATATCCTGAATGGGAAGGGACGTACAAGGATCATTAAATCCAACTCTTAGCCACACACTAGACAACCCCAAGAGTCACACCATGTGCCTCAGAGTATCATCCAAATACTTCTTGAACTCTGTCAGGCTTGGTGCTGTGACCACTTCCCTGGGGGCCTATTCCAGTGCCCAACCACCCTCTGGGTGAGGAACCTCTTTCTAACATCCAACCTAAACCTTCAGGCCGTTCCCTCAGGTCTTGTAACTGGTCACCAGAGAGAAGAAATCAATGTCTGTCCCTCCTCTTCCCCTCATGAGGAAGTTGTACACTGCAGTGAGGTCTCCCCTCGGTCTCCTCTACTCCAGGCTGAACATACCAAGTGACCTCAGCTGCTCCTCATAAGGTTTCTCCTCGAAGCCCTTCACTGTCTTTGTTGCTCTCCTTTGGATGCTTTCTAACAGCTTCATATGTTTCTACTTTCTGCGGCCCAAAACTGCACACATGGTGAGGCCACTCCAGTGCAGAACAGAGCTGGACAATCCCCTCCTTCGACCAGCTGGTGTTGCTTTGCCTGATGCCTCCCAGGACATGGTTGGCCCTCCTGGCTGCCAGGGCACTGCTGACTTCAACTTGCCATCGGCCAGGACCCCCAGGTGCCTTTCCATGGCACTGCTTTCCAGCATCTCATTCTACAGTCTGTGTAGGAACATCTGGGCTTGCCCCACTCCAGGTGCAGAATCCAGTACTTTTGCTTGTGGAACTTCATATGGTTGATGGTTGCCCAGTCCCCTGATTTGTTGAGGTCTCTCTGCAGGGCCTCCCTTCATTCAAGGGATACAACAGCTCTTACCAGTTTTGTGTCATCTGCAAACTTGCTTAGTATTGCTTCCAGTCCTGTGTCCAAGTAATTTATGAAGATGTTGAAGAGCACAGGGCCCAAGATGGAGCCCTGTGGAACCCCACTAGTGACAGGTCACCAGTTTGATGTCACCCCATTCACTATTACCCTCTGTGCTCAACCCATGAGCAATTGCTCACCCACCACATGATAAGTTTATCCAGCCGTGTGCTGTCCAGCAGAATACTTTGAGAGACAGTATTGAAAGCTTTACTGAAACCCGAAAAGATTACATCAACTGGTTTCCCTTCAGCAACTAGGTGGACTAGTCAAAACAAACAAGCAAAAAAAAAAAAACTGTTTCATTATACTAAAAACCTCAATTACAGAAGGCCTGACACAGCCAAGATATAATTATGATGAACATCAGACAGAGATGCATAAAAAGTGAAAAGTGCAGTCAGAACATCCAGCGTGTCAAGCACAGTGAATGTGATCCCAGCTGCACAGTACTTCAATATAATTAAACCACACTTCTTACATAACGTAAGTTAAAAGGCAAGAGTGAAGTTAACTATCTGCTCTCTGGTACAGGAATGCCAGCATTGCAAGGCTACTAAAATCTTTTTTTAAAGAGCACCACAAATACCATGTCAGCAGTGCCAAAAAAAAAAATTCTGGTTGTTTCTTAGTGGGGAGCATCCCCCTTCACTTCAGCATTTGTGACCTGTGTGCACAAATCAAGCAATATTTAATTTTTTTTGTATTATAGCAAAAAACCAGCAGCTTTGAAAATAAGACCTTTTGTGTAGAGGGAGCGTTGTTTAGGCAAGAAACAAGAAAATGCTGTACCCTGTGATGTACTCACTGCCCTTATCCCGCCTTCTCTATACTCTTCTACTTGTGGCAGTAAAATCCTACTGAGTTTAATTAATGCACAGAATTCACTTCCTATAGTTTCATTTTATTTACAAGAGAAATAAAACAAGTTAGAGTATTTATTTGTGACAAGGGATATTAGCTGCTTTGAGCTTATTAATGGAAGCAACCAGTAGTATAGCCCTGATGTTGAGGGAATTATTACTGTAGCTTTTTGCCCAATTTCTGCAAAATGTTTTGCAGTCAGATCCAAGGGTTATTTCTGCCCTAAATGCACAATTATATGAGCTGGTGACTGATCTGGAAGCATAGAACAGAAGACCAGGGCATACCTAACAGCCTTGGATTCCCCTCCACCCCCATGCAGTTTATCTGTCTGTCTGAAGGAGCGGTAGGGCTACATTTTGCAGCCATCACCTGTGGCGGCAGCTTTTGAGCAACAAGAAAGCCAACTTTACTGTAGGCTGCATAATCAGAACAGTGAAGCCACAGCACTTGGAGCAGTGTTAATGCCAAAGGGACACAACCCATCTCTTGGGTCATGAAGCAAGCATTGAGGTCTGTGCAGTTGCAGCTATGCTGGCAATGGTATCAAGCTGTAGCTCATTCTACCTGCCTTTTATGAATATATATAAACACCTGGGCTCATAAAAAGTCACCTGAACTAGTAAAAATTGCAATGGCTTCCAATTATAGGTAAGCAAGTCAAGCTATTAGTTTTATTGTCGCTGACATTCTAGGATATAAATACAAGTCCAAATATTGCCACAAATGAAGCTGCAACCAGGGTGGCCTGGGGTCATTCACACATGCTGCAGTCCACCTTGATTTAAATCTCACAGCTTATCTAATTTTTTCTTACCCACATGCAGCTTTAAACTGCCTGAATAGTACAACGCTCAATGTACATAAACCAGAGATGGGACTAACATTTCCCCTACAAAAGGGTACTATAAAGTGTAGATCTAGAATGTTTCACATAGGAATGACATAAATGCTATGACGAAAGGGAAAGGTATTCTCTCTTGTGACTTATGAGCTACGTTAATGGGATTCTCTGGGAGACACTCTAGTCCTGTACTACAATGGGAAGGAACAGTTATAAAAAGTTCTTACAGGCTTGGAAAATGCTTATCAAACTATATTAATTCTCTAGGCTAGATCTTCTCCTGTATAACAAGCCTGCAAGTAGAAAAGTAGTTGTAGTATGGGGACAGCTCTATGAAGTCCATTTTTTTCCCTTACAGATAGGGTATTATTTTCCATCATCTGTCAGTCACAATGAAACTGGAAGGGACAAAAATCAAACCCCACTCACTCAATTCTTGTAACCTGTTCACAGTTGACAGTTCTACTGACTAAATAACAGACCCCATTTTAAGCCCCTGTAGTCTAATCCATAACCAAAATTAAAACAAATACATTGTGAAAATGCACTTTAATGACCTTTCCTTGTTATTCTTAAACAGAAAATTGAGAAGACAGAACCAACCTATTTGCTCAAAAAGGTTAAATATTTAGACAGCCATATCCACTATTTTCTACCCAGAAAAAAAAAAGGAGTTCTCTAAACATAGAACTTCGCTTTTGTAAGCAGTTCAAAGAGAGTCTCAAGTTTTAAATTATGCCTCTAATTTCCTTCTTATAGATAATGAACACATATACAGTCATGACATAAGCTTCAACAGTCTTTAATCATACTGGGTGCCAATTACAGATACATAAAGAGCGATTCAGCTGATTAAATACAGGTGTCAAGGGCCGTTCTTGACACCCAAGAGAAAACTATCAGCTGGACTCCAGATGCCACAGAAGAAAAACACTGTTCTCCTGTAGGTCCTATGATGACATTTAGATCTGTAAGGATGTCTTAGATCACCTGGAGCACAAGGCACTCAAGTTCTGTATTTGGCAGTTAAATCATTCAAATAGTCCCACTGACCTCCATATATCATCTCAAGTGCGTAACTTTCCCATAATAAAAAGCTGACTCTGTATCCAAAAATGTACAACAGCAGAACCCCAAAGGATTCACCTTTAGCAGTGACACTGTAGAGCTTGGACTGTTACAAATCAATAACAGCAGCAGCCACAGAAAAGCTACTCCTCACACAGGAGATTAAAATGAAATCATTATCTCTCTCAAACATCAGGTTACAGGCTATACTGTCATTCTGGTTTGGGCATATAAGTAAAATATCAGAAACTTATTTCTGAAAAGTTATTTACAGTGGTGTTATCTCAGTCTGTTCCACATGTTCTCTGCCCTCAAAAAGCACACGACCAATTTTTGTTTGCCAGGAATACCTGTGTTGATTCACGTAACGAACTAAAAAGCCAACAGCAAAGTGTCCATCTTAAGCGCAGGGCTCTCTATTCTCTAATATAGCAACAAAAGATAAAGTAGATTTTCAGTACAAAAGAACAACAAACACAATTTCTATATTAACTTATTTCCCCAATTTGCAAACTTGCCAAAGAACAACATGGCAAGAAAAATCTTCCTTGGTAAGACCTGCGGAAGAAACGAGGCAAAGCACTTACCGTGTCTTGAGATTTATCTTTGACATCATAGACGGTCAGTTTTATTTTAGTCTCCTCATAGATGGGGTATTCCGGTGGGAATGTCACACCAGTCAAAAACAGTGGATCTCTTGTACCCTGTGTAACATAAGTAAACATTCAGTAAGGTAACAGCTGTGCAATGTGTAGTATGTCAGTGGGGAGGTACAGAAACCCAAAAGATGTCAGCTGTCTGCAGCAGAGAGATGGCAATAGATAACTATTGCTACCCAATCAATAAGAAAAACAGACAAGCTTAAAACTTCGCCAGGAAAATTTAAAAACAAACAAACAAACAAACAAACAAACCCCAAACAAAACCACAACAACCTTCTGGAAAGTTTTTTAGCTGGAAAAAATATTAAGTGCTCCTGAAACGGAGCCTAGCAACATGTCTTTAAACAGCTCAGCAGCAGATACCAGTATCTGGAATACAACCTGTAATAAGCAAACCCTTTCTTACTCCCACTACATTTTCTGAAAGTACTGCAATTTGATCTTAATTTAAATGAACTAAAGATATAACTTGCACGCACACACAAAATAGAGTGATCTTCATTAAGTCAAATAATAAGTGCACAGAAATGCTACAGAGACTCTCTATTATTACATTAAGGATATTGATTAGTGGAGAGGGGACTGAAATACCCCTCTTTAGGCAGTAGTGCAGTAAATTAACATTCCTGTGCTTTGTAACATTATGATTTATATCTAAAACCTGTACACAGAAGTAACTATATCATAGCTTTAGATATACAGTTAAATGAATCATACAAAATGTTGTTTATAAGTTCTTAATGTTTAATTATACTTAATTTCTGAAGATTACCAGAGGCTTGTGTATCCTTAAATTTTCCATTAAGTAAAAAAAAAGGCTTATGCATGATAAAGATAATTTATCTTAAAGAAAATAACTTTCTGTGCCCCTGCCCCTTCCCCTCTTCCAAAATTTAACTACAAAGATGAGAGCCTTGGCAACACAAATGCAGAAATGTATTGAGATCTAGGGCATTGTGTTAGAGAATGAATCAACTTCTATTAAAAAAAAAAAAACAAACAAATATCTATTCCATCTTCTGCACGACATCATTCCAGACAGTCTGCAATGAAGCATCCTGATCAGATGCAAGATATTTGAATTAAGCAGTTTCAGGATGGTTGAGGGCTGAAAGCATAATAATTTAATTAGAAGCTGGTTGAAAGTAATCACACAAAGAGCTCATGAAATATTCTCATTGTATTTAACAGTTAAAACAAGCCTTTGGCGAAATCACATGTGTGTGTTTACCATAAGCCTTCCCTGTTCTTAATGTGTCTCTCTGGTAAGTTAAGCAAGTTACACCTACATTGCCTGCTCACATTTAATTTTCTGAGCCATTTTTGCTGTTTCTGACACTGATGCTTACAGGGCAATGAGAGGACTAGCAAAGAAGCCTCAGACAGCTTTTGTTGTAATATGTGATGTAAGTTGCTAATTATTTTGTATAAAGTCACAGACATTACGTACACACATTCTTTTCCCAAGTTTTAGAAGTAGGGTAATATCTTTCAAATTGCAAAAGCATCAACTCTCTAATGGAAAAAAAGAGAATAAGAAACAAATTGGATAACAGATCACACAACACACCCATGTTCTCCTGCAATTTAAAAATACTTCACAAACTCACTACTACTCTCAATTCAGTTTTACTTTGCATTGCCTTGTGCCTTCATGAGAGCAACTATTCCCTGTTTCATTCTAAACCTGTGTCTGGAGAACTGGAATATTCTCCATGCCTCTACTTGGAACAACAGAGCTTTCATGAAAAGCCAAGTTAATTTCTGTTTATTCTGGTTAAATGCCAAGAACCACGGAACACTTAGGTATGCTTTACTAACTGCCAGAGTGTGCTTGCCCTACCTAAGACTATGCACTAACTTGTTTCATTTCTCATTCACTTTCTAAGGAAGAAATGAGCAATTCATTAACCAACACGTTAATTGAATAAGAAAGAGTCTCACCTCCACGATTTCAGTGCTTGAATACCGCGTCAAAATGTGCTCTGCTGGATGCACCACTGAGACTTGTATAAACGTATTCAGCTTCCGATCACGGGTAGCAGCCACTAGATCCTTGCATGCTGGAGACAGTACAAAATAAAAACAAAATACTCAAAAGAAAACTCTGGGAAAACGCTGTCACAGGCACAGGACAAAGCAGACCACGCTCTGGCTCCAGACTAAATCTCCGGAGACAAGTCGATTTAACAGAGGAAGTCCCTTGGAAGTAACTTACAGAAATAGGAAGTCACATGCTGCAGAACTGAACCGAGATCTCGTTTCCACTAAAAATACTTGCAGCTTCTGCAAAGCTCCCTGCCCGAGGCTCGTGGGCTCCACTATATGAACGTGCGCGCGCATACGCACACACTTACACACGCTGCGATAGCAGTTCATTTTACATAAGCGCTCCTTTAATTTGCCCACAAGGTCTCTCTTAGCAGCCTAACTTGATCCTCTCTTGTCTGACAATTTTCACGGTTACATGACCATTTTAAACACATTCTAAAACAGCTAACTGCTATCAGTGATTGGGTTAGTTTATGCAGTCTGTTACTATGGTATGAACTTCTTAGCAGAATTAGTTACTGGGTATAAATCTACATGCCTAAAAGTAGACAGCAAAATAACCAATTCTTTTGTCAGTGACTGGCATGTAAATGAGGATAATTGTATTCTGCCTACCTGGCATCATTATTAAAACTCATTCTATCTAACAGAGAAATTCAGTTCTTGTTTAATAATTCATTTTTATCCTGGGCTCAGAGTCAGGCAGGTGACTGAGTTCATTTTTTTTAGACTAACACACCTTGTGCCTTCTAACTGAAAGAATGAAAGCACCAAAGAAGAAGGAAAAAGAGGAGGAAAGAAATAATGGCACCATTAGCTGCTCTACAGAAGGGACATGCAAATAACGGGGCATGCACTGGCTCTAAAGTAAAACCCATCCACCTTCCACTCTTCACTATGGAATATGCAACAGTAAACACTGTGGTGGGAGCTACCAGCGATTTCCACAGTGCAACAAACTACACTGGAATCTTCGAAGCTGGAGGGAAGCAAAGAATAGCCTGCAGTTTCAGAGAAGCTAATAGTCAAGAAAGAGCTGAGGATATTTTCTAGGAGTCACTGCCAACCAGGGGCTTCCTCAAGTGAGGCTGACCTTTTACATTTTAAAAGGTGAGGCAGATTATCCTCACAGCAAGCAAACTTGGTGTGATGAGAAGCCAAGCTAGAAAAGCTCTGATACATACAAAAGGCCAATTCAGCTTGGTTTATACCTTTTTTTTTCCTTTGGGCTTGAACCTGCTGCTTGAGTAAATAAAAGGAAAACTGGCTGAAGCTTTTTTACCCCTCTTTTATAACGGTTAAAAAGGACAAGGAAACAATTAAATCTAACCTTCAGTGAATAATTTCAAGTGTTTGCTTTAGTCCAAATTGCCAACTAAATCTCTTGGTACATAGTCTCAAACTGACCCTATGATAATTTGGTGGAAAAAATGGGATAAGCATAAAAGTTTGTGCACGATGAAATCTTTATGAAACAGCTTATGGAAGAGCATCAGACTCAAATAGCAAGTTATCATCAATTCCTTCCTACTAAGACTCATCACATTATTAAAATGACTAAATATTAGCACTACTTGACATGACCTGAAGAATTATGTGAGTAGATTTACTGAAAAGCAGTTACCAAAGCACAAAAGGTTGGGCAGACACCCACCTAATTTGAACTATGTCCTTTCTAAAAGCTGATCACAGATGCAGTACCAGATCACTGAAATTTCCAGATACAGCCATTTCCTCCACAAAGCCTGATCTTACGCCACCACATAATCCTTAAATGTTGCACTCTATAGTCGTGTTTTTAGGAGCTAGGACAGTAAAGCACAGTTTCAGAGGAACAGCAAGAGAGCTCACGTTCACAATCAGAAGCTGGAACACAGAGATACAGTCAAATTTTTCACACCCACCACAAAGGAAGGCTAGCCAGCTCACAATTTAATGGAATACACAGAAAAGGACAAACAGAGAGACACAGAAACCTAGTAAAAACAAAATTAGGTGTCCCCCGAAAACACCACCAGTGACTCTGGCAGGAACCCTACAGCTGAACTCTTGTATAAAGTATTAATGCGTGATGAATGGCGATAAAGCCCCTACAAATAACAGTTACATTTAGTTGTGCAATTCTCAAATACCTTATCTAGATGTGACTAAACCTTTTAGCTGCCAAGAACACAGGCTTTTATTCAACTGAGAAACTTTTAACAATAGGAAGAAGATTTGCACTAAGTGGTCACCACCTCAGTGATGTCTGAGCATAGGAGACAATTCGTTTTTGTGACAGTAGGGCAATCCAGTCATTAGATCATTTTTTCTGTAAAAAGGCGGCTTCGCAGCATGATCTTGAATTTCACTGAATAGAGCTGACAGGAAGATAACTCATCTGCATATCTCTGGTGGGGAGGATCAGCACAAAGCCTCAGAACTCTTTGGGGGACCCCAGCACAAGAGGATAAATGAAATTAAATGAAACCTGCACCTACTTCAGTGATAGCATTATTTATCTTTGTTGTGACATTGGGCAACTGCTGTTCACAACTACCCTGTCAGTCAGGGAGAGCATATTCAACAGGGTTATTCCTGGTAGAGAACTGAAGATCTGGTGTGACACAGAATCTGTCAGTTTAAGCCACAGTGCATCACTTCCCTCAAAAACAGCCCAAGTGAAATGTTTAACAAAACACAGGGACTACTTTTAAGCTGATGCCAAAGAACAGAAGCTTGTTATATCCTGTTCACAGCCTGGCAAGTTTCACAGCCCTATGCTGCATGACTGCCTTTTGAACTATTTTACTGGCAGTATCTCTGAAAACCTTGGGTCTTCTCAAAGACACAGTCCACACTGCTCGGACACTGTGAAACATGACATGGCTGTGAAAGCAGAAGACCAGTATATGTTATACATTTAAGCACACATGTCAGGCATTATTGGCACACAACTCAAAAAGAAACTGAGGAAAACACAACCATGAAAGGCATCCTAAGGCTGTTTTCTTAACTGCAAACATAACACCGTGACAGCGGGTAACAATATCAGCGCCTTTTCCACCATAACCTACACCCAAACACACCACATACGCAGGTCACTTTACTTTTCAATACTCCACTGTGCTTGAATTAATTCTGGAAAAACTCCTCAACAAGCCTCAGGGAAATGAAGTGACAAGCTTGTACTTACATGCCAAAAGTATATGAATCTACTCGTTGTGACTGTTGACTCAGTGTGTAAAAGCCTGAGTCATCCATTCCCCTGGTGATCCCACCTCTGCTAAGCCTATCAGCGCACAATGAATGTTTCAGGAAGAACTGCATTAGGAATAATTGATGCTTTAATATCAACAAAGAAAAAAGTTGAGATAGCAGGAAGAAACAACTCCTCGACATATTACGCAAAAGAAAAGAAGGCAAGAAAGCAGCAAAGTAGTCACTGTGTGCAGAGCAGTAAGAAAGGTTGCACGGGAAAAGAACTGAATATGTTCACAAATACTTATGTATTTTGCAGAATCCTGTGGTCTCCATAGGAAACTGCCTCACCATTTAAAAAGCTTGAAAACAGACAAGACTTATCCATGTTATCCTTCAGCACTTATTCCCAAAATAATAAAAGCAATAAGAATATTGTTATTTCATTTCCATTACTGTTGGCATTCTACTATTAAAACTGTAATAGTATTCCTACAGGAATCACAGTACACAAGTGCTCCCTCCTCTATCAGTCATGCCTGTACATTGTCCTGTACATTCCAGCAGCACTACAAACCACACAAACCACATGTGCTGTAAACACAAACCTCACAAGTAGGTGTTTGACTCTCAAGTCCTGCACAGTCAGTATTTCACTGTTCTCTGTGCTGCACTGACACAATGGCTGTGCTTTTTGTCCTATTGTGTGCGTGTGTGCCCTCGTAAAAACAACACAAGGGAAAGACTGGCTACTGTTTCCTCAAAACCAGGCTATGTAAACACAGGAGAATCTTGCTTCACTGTTTCCCATTCATGGAATCCGGGAGAATTTTTTGAAAACATTACCTATATATAGGAACACAGCACAGCAAGAAAAACTAAAAAAATCCCAATGCCTATATAACAATAAAAAGGGAGGAAACAAACAAAACAAAGAAACAAAAACAAAAGTCCAAAATAGAAATAGCCTGGAAATTCATCATCCAACTTCTCTGAAGCTATAACATTCTGACCAGGCACTCAGCACTCTGCTCCAAGCATTATGCCCTCTGGAAACATAAGAAATTAATCTGTTTGAGAAACAGGGAGATGCAGCATCTTCCAGAACTGGAAAAAGATCCAGTAGCCAGAACAAACGACATGGGCAGAGGGAATAAAGGACATCCTCAGCTCAGAGTTCACAGAGTTGTTTGGGAAGGAAGCCAAAGACTAGTCCAAAAGTTAGGAAACGGCATTGAAACTGCATTGTTTATTTTTGTTAGTGGGGAAAATTATGGCACATTGGTGAATGTCTTCTCATACTCTGGATTCACACCATGTGTGTATTAGCCTACATGACAATTTTCAAGGTAGCTCTTTCTCTAACCAGTGACAGAAACACCATTTCCCACAGCTTCATTCTTTCCTATTTTCCAAACCAAAACAGATTCCAAGGGGCTGGCAAAGGACAAGAATTAACCACCACAGCCCTGTTGTCTCCAGGGCACGCTATTTTGTACACTGTCAGAACAGAACAGAAAATTAGTAGTATCTGAAGACAAGGGGCATGGGAAAAGCCTGTGTGTCTCACACACACACACATATATATATGCAAACATCATGATTGGAACTTTTTTCATTTCACTGAAAATGCAGCAGCATTATTATCCCAAAGCAACTTAGTTTATAAATAATAATGTACATTCTGTCTTGATAAACTAATTGAGGTGTAGCTATTCCTTAGTGGGCAAAAGGACACATCAAATAAGAGAACACCACATTCAGACCTGTGATCTATGCAGAACACTAAACACTACACAGTTTGCTTTCCTCCGCCCTTGGGTGTGCTGTAGATGGCAGGGAGGCATAAGGGAAGATCATCACTGCTTCTTCTGCCTCCACAGAACACACAGCACTGAAAAAAAATACCTTCAGCCAGGCACTCATAAAATCTCAGGAATAATTCAACTTAAGAACATACAGGAAAATTTTGGCCACAGTTTTGAACTAGGAGTGTAAATGCAACCGCAAGAAGGATGAGAACTGAACAGTGTTGTGTTCACTGCATGGTAAAACATGCCTGAAGGCAAAAGGAGACAAAGGTTTGAGGGCTGGTATTAGCACAGAATGGTGTTAAACAGCATGCCTGACACTGCTCCATAATAAATATTATTAATTGGTTTGTCTTAAATACTACTAATTGGCTGTTCCATTCATGTGCCAGCAGGAATGCTTCAGTTTGCTGACAGGTACAGTCCCTGTACCCAGGGACCAACAGAACAGGGAAGTTGCTTCCACAACAATTTGCAATGTGGACTCCTAAAAAAATTCACCATACAACACTAAGTATCAAAGGAAGCAGCCACGAATATTATTATATCCACTTTACTATAAAATGAGGGCTCAGTTACATAGTCATTCAACAGGTATGCAGTAGGAGGGACAGTAATGACCAAAATAGTTGCTCTGATTTGGTTAAGCACTACAATAAAAAGAAACTCTACAGAACAGAAGACTACATTTGGAATACATACACAAATAAGTAAAGGTCCACTGATTCTTACCTAAGGTAAGGTTCAAGATCACTCTGGGAATGAGGGACTTCTATAAAAATAATATATCTGTTTTCTGGAACATACAGCTTGTTGCTAAAGTAACCTAGTTATATTTTCAAGGAAAACAATTAGTATCCTTCAGGGATGCCTGTAATTAACAGCGGGAAGAAAATTTCTACCAACAGTCCAAGGAGAAAGAGATGACAAGGAAGTCTTATCAAGTGAAGTATAAAAAAAGATATCTCTATGACATCCCTACAAATACAGTTTTGGGGATTGGGGGGAAACCCCAAAACCCACAAAAACCACCACTATTAGCAGCATTAACTGTAAATAATATATCAATATGCTGTCCAGAAAAACATCAATCATTACCCACTTAATTTGCAGCTAAAAGAACATGATTATTTATGAGCCACTGAAATAAGATACATGAGTGCTGCTGGGGGAGAAATTCTGTATGCTGATGGAGGGTAGGGATAAGTGATCATGCCCAGGAGTTGAGATGCCAGCTGCACTCATCATCCTACTTGCAGATGAAGTGATAAATCCAGTTAGAACTACAACCGTGCAAATCAGAAGTGATCTATTTCAGAGTAAGCTCTGCCCACCCTTGGTTTTGCAGTACTGAAGAAAGCTTAGGTTTCGTGTCTTTTGTGTTTTACTGAAAGCCCTACACGACACTAGAGCAGTAAGTAGAGCCCTTTCAAATTGCATATTTATGTTTTCTCCGAGGTTAAATAAACGCTGTTGAGGAATACATCCAGTGCAGGTATCTCGGTGAGCAGCTGCAGTGGGAGCAGCACGGTGAGCTCTGGGAGGCAGAAGCCCCAAGCAAGAAGCTGTGAACTGCCGTAACAAAGGGCACAGCCAAGTGAACGGGCACTGGAAGACACGGCAGGAGCCGAGGACACCCAGATTTTCCCTTGCTTAGACTGCGAGGGTATAAAAACCCAGGGGTTCTTTTGTTATGGGTCCCTCCACAGAGGCACCAGCTTGAACTGTTATTTTATTACTTAGTTACTGCACCAAGACAAAAGTATTTGAAGGACCTGGATGTAAAAGACTCTGCCATGGGAAACCTGGAGTGGAGCTGGAGAGGAAACCTGGTCTGACTGTGAGTGTGGAGCTGCAAGGGGGCCTCAGTCCCAGCTCAGGTGGGGGATTGTGACTGCCAGGGTCGCTCCAGGATGGTCAAACAGGGAAGTTTCCTTAACAGTGCAAAGCCTTAGTCTGCAACTTTTCATCGCCATTACCGGCATTCCCTGAGCAGAGGTTTCAGTTCTTCTGGCGTGTTAGGGCAGGTGTATTTCATATTATACCTCTGCTATTCAGCCTGGACAATCCCAGTTAATTACTTATAGACTTTAAGTATGATAGATACAAGAGGCTCATGAAACAGTCTGACTGGATCAACATACAGCTCACAGACGTCCTATTTCCACTGCAGAAGTGAATGCACAGTTACACGTGTTAGTTAAGCATCCATTCAGTGCTATTTATATTTGGTAGTGCATTGATCCCTTACTAATGTCAGATGATCTGTTCCAGCACTCTCAGTCATGCTCCAGCTTTATTTACAATTGTGTACAACTGACTTCCACCACCTCCATGCTCTGAACTTCAGCTACACAACAGCAACAAGGTCACGGAAAAGGATTTCTAGCTTTGCTTGGACAAGCTGGTTCCTTAAGTGACGAAACAAATTGTTCTTGATCAATATTTTTAAACTCCTTTGATTTTTGAGAATGTAACTGAGAATGCATGTGCCTCTGTGTATCTCTTTCAAGACGAAAATAGAGTTTTTACAAAAAAGACTGCATTTCCTTACTGAGCACACTGTGCCTCTAACAGCACAGAATACTCTTTCTCAGAGATGCTGCAGTAGTCCAGTGACAGCAAAAAAAGCTGTTTACTTTAGATTCTCAATTATCCTCTTTACCTTCTGTTCAAAACTATTCTGCTCATGGCACTAACCTCTTAATGGTATTTATGCTCTGACCTTCAGTTTTCTGGCGTGAGAAATGAGAAAGGAGGGGGAAGGGGGCAAGGGAAGGAGCTCGAAGCCTTACAAAAACTTGCTATATGTTACTACACTCCAAAATATATTAATATCAAAATCGATTTTGATACTGCTGTTCCAAGGCTGTAATTTATTTTGGTATTGCTGGTATTTCAGAATACCACAAAAGGGTCTAAAGTCTCTTGGAAACAGAGCTAAAGACCACTTCCCCCTTCACCTTTTTCCAGTATTGCCATATCAAGTATCTAATGAAGAAATAAACTTGCTCTAATTTCTTTCAGAGATTTCTCACCATCCCAGAAACAGAGTACTTACAAGTTAAAGTACCAGATGAAGAATCAGAAGGGCAGCAAATGGTAAACAGATTTCTGTTTTTCTTTGAACTGTGACCTTCTTTATCCTATAAGCTCACAGAAAACAACTAGAACCTGTAACAATTGCTTCCAGGTTTTATAAATAAAATATATTCTGCTGGTTCCTAACATTTTCCACATCTCCAGAAATAAAATAAATGTTAAAAAATACATCAGCAATACCACAAGAAGATGAAAAGAAACAGAAATGCCAAGTCTCAAAGTTTTCAGTCTGCCACATCTGTTTTTACTACAGCATACATTGCTTCCTTTGACATGAGCATTTATGCACTGCTATACGAGTTGTCATGTGAAGCATTATGTGGTTTTGATCCTCAGTGTGCAGTATTACTTTACAACACTGTAGAGACAGACTTTTTCTCTAATATGTAAAGAAAATTCATCTGTTGCTTAGCCTTACTCCAAATCCATGTCATCATATGCATCTTTACAAGATACTTTCAGGCTTGGCAAGGAGGCAAGCTTCCCTTGCAAAATGCAGAAAGGCAGTCAAGCAACACAGTCCAGCAGCTACAGCAGACAGCAAGCTTCAGAAAGAGCTCTTAACAACCTGAAATCTTTCAGGGTGCTTCTTCACCGTGGAGCAGCTGCTTTGAGCTGGGTAGAAGTCCAGCTACTCCAGATCTCAGCAAGGAATGACCCACCCTGTTTCACTGGCAGTTCATGCAGTCTGGACAAGACTTCAGGGTGCCTCAACTATGTTGCTGTTACCAGCCGAGCTAGCTGACCTTATCATTAACCTGAGTACACCTAAAGAACACTGCAGTTTTAGAGGCTGCAATAAGGATTTCACATAAACTTCTCTGGAGCTAGATCTCTAATTAATTATAAGTTAACTGAGTCTGTGGCCACGGCCCTGCTGCCCGTGAGACTCTGCTAATGAATATAACTATTAATTTTTTCTGTAAGTAAAAATGTAACATAGTAAAAGTAATCACATCAAGATTTAGTAGGGAACTATGTTAACAGGAGTAACTCACAAAAAAAAAGACGGATAACAGTTCAACTTGCAAGCAAAGCTATTGCTGGATTGTCTTAATGAACAGCCTTAAGACTCATTTTTTGAGAAGAGTTGTGTCCTTTCGTTTACATGTGCCACCTCTGCAATGTGCCCCAAGGGAGCATGGCAGAAAAGTGTGAGTCTTCATGTACAGTGCTCAGAAGAGACAGAACGTGGCCTTTCAAAAAAGTAGTGTACCACTGACCTGCATGATTGTAGATTTATTTTTTTTCAATATTTTTAACCTCCCTCTCTGCTGGGATCCCAAACAACAGTTCACAATTGGTTCCTGTTGCACAGGTGCCTGCCAAATGTCGAAAATGACAAGCAAGGTTCTGCCTAAGAAGAGGGTCCTCTACAGAAAATAGAATGCAAAGAACTTACTAATCCCTCAAATATGCCAGAGGTCGCCTTTTAGCAAAACAAAACCCACACTCTTTGACATATCTCAAAGGAAACCAGATATAAACGTACTTCAAACTCAAGGCAAAAAAGAGCAAGACACACTTTTTATCAAAGGGGAAAATAGGTTTTTGCAATCCAGAACAATCACTTTTAGCCCTGTAATGATTAAATTTCCTAGTCAGGAAATGCATGATAAATGCTTAGTAATCTGCACGCAAGCTGTAGTTAAGGTGCTCTAACATAGGTAAGATTTGTCTGAAAAAGTGACAATTTTGGATTAATACCTAAATTAGAGATCCAAATGAGAGACAATACTTTACTCCTCAGAGGACTTTGAAACAGTCATTCGGGAAAATAAGATTACTTTAACAGCATGGGAACTGTATGAGATAGCAAAGTATAACCCAGTTATGAGGAATTAAAAATATATCTATTTTTATTTTTCACGTAAATGAGAGTCCAGAAATAATAAAAGCTCACAGGTCAAAGGTTGTGCCAGAGGAAGAGCTTCAAGGAATCCATCTCTCATGAGAACCCTGCATTTGTTTACTCACATATTTGGAAGAAAATAACCTTTACTCCAAAACTTCTCAAAAAATGTATCTCGACCATGAGAAAAGTACAGGGTGAAAAACACCACACTGACTGTAGCTGTTGTGACCACTTAGATGTCATTTTGAGGTAACATTCTTAAAGCATTCTTATGTATTCTTAAAATACATATACATTTGTATTTTCAGTTTCTTCAAAATCAACACCGAGTTCAAAGATACTGGCTTATAACTTTGACTCTAAATTTTTATCTCAGAGATTTACAAAAGGTCACCAGTTCGTATTTTGTGTCAGTTCTAAAAGGGGAATGATTTGTACATAGTAGCATTAATGATTTCTTCAGAGTAGCAGAGCCCCAGACAGAAAATTTTATCCTTACACTATAAATACACTCCCATTTCTAGAAGTTTCTTCAAGGGTGAAAAATTGCTATTTACATGCTACAATCTTGAAACTGCCTTGATTTTGATGTGTTGGCACATGTAAAGACATACCTGACTTTTTCCCAGAGGAATAATTTTAAATTATTTCAGTGCCTTCGTACAAAGTATGAGTTAGGGATTAAATGAGGAGAGGGGGGAAAGGGAAAAAAATCCTTTATTTGTCTCTATAGAGAGACCACCTGGCAGATCTGAGATTTAACTCCAGGATGACCTGGGTACTGCTGCTGTTCATCTCAGTGGGACCACATTCAGATCTTAAAGTTGAAAACAGTGCTAGCCCATTTCAGTTTTTAAAGCAGCTCATTTACAACCATACAGCCAAAAATCCTCAACCTCTCAGGTGTGAAGAATTCTGGTCTTCAAAGAACACTAAGACCAAATTCTTCTTAACCCATCATATTGAAATTCTGCACTCTTTCAATCCCTTAGAAATCAGTCTTAAAAGCAACATGATTCCAAATTAAAACTTTAAATTCTTTTGCACATTTGAACAAGATTGAACTAAATTTCAAAAATGCCTATTTATTGCATTTCAGGTTCATATTCCACATAACGGGCAACAAACGCACTAAAAATATGGTTGGTCACATTAACTAAAGTGTCCATAACTGGACTAGAAACTTTATTAACCAGAGGAGGAAGGGGTAAAACAATGAATAAAAGCATTCCTAAGCATTTTGTTTGTTTTCAGTAAAGCCCTTCCAAACACTTCAGGTCAGCCTGCTAGTCATTCTGCATCTACTGTTGTGTGGGATTTTGTGCTACTGCATTTAGGAGAATTCCTGTATTCTCAGGGCCTTCAGGGAAACCTCATTTTTAAGTCAAAACTCACCCCAGGAAATGCATTTCAAAATTTCCAAAATTAAGTACAGTCTATAACTAATGTGTTTAAAAGGGAAGGATAACTTTAGTCTTCTGTTAATTAGATGTTTTTCTATTTATGTAACTTCTGTTTCCACATATAAGGATTAAAAACAAGTCCATTGGGAAATGTTTTATAACATGAAAGTATTACTGCAATTATCTCTACCGGCGGATTCAGAGACGTATTTAACAACTGCCATTTCAAAGACAAATGTTCAGTTATCGCAGTGCGGTACCACTACAGTCTAAAAAGTCAAGAGCTATCATGCTTTGAACTATTAAAAGTGTTTTCAGCTAATATATTATTGGCCAACACAGAGTTGCTTCATGTCTCTTTAGCCTTTTACATTCTGCACAACAAGAAACGTGAACTACGGCATTACTGTATGCTGGAAATCATCTGCTTGCTTTTTGCCTTCCAAACAATCCATACCCTTTTGGAATTATGAGGTGACTTTATCTTCAAGGAGAAAGACACACAAGGAAAGACATGCGAGGAATTCTCCAGGCAGTTCTTTATGAAGTGTTTTACAGTCCAGGCTAAGGTTAGAAAAGACCAACTGCAAAAAAGTGACAGTAAAAAGTCGAGCGTAAACTCTCATCGAGACAGACATATCCACGAGTGGGTTTTAAACAGAATACTCTGCGGCCCCACACACCTGCTACCTGGCTTTGGAGGTGCTTAAAGTCTCCAGGTATTTAAGCTTTGAACTGTAAGAGGTCCCTACACACCTGCAGGTTGGCTCCTGGGCATGTCCCAACTGTCTCAGCCTTGACAGCGCTAAGCAGCTCCAAGCCAACCTCTGGCCCTGTCAGGATTTGAAAAGCACACACCTATCTTGACAGTCTCAGGCTGGCAGGCAGTGGCAGGGCACAGCTGCTAGTCCACGTTCTGCAAAAACATCACTGCTGATTTCCTTCACAATACACCCAGCGGGAAGACTGAAGGAGAAATGGTGCCAGTGCCCCTCTTAATTCCATGGAGCACTGGACCATGAAGAGGTCAGACATGGGGTAGATCCACAGGTTTAGCATCGTGCCCACCTTTAACACAGCAGCTGAAAACCACAAAAAGCTGCAAATGATTACACAAGCGAGGGAGACTTGAGAATCTGCTTGCATCTACTCAAAGCATCCCAACCTTGGTTTTAAAATAAGGATGATTTTTCCTGGCAGCAGGTGCAGAGAGGACAAAAGATAATTTGAAAGGTAATTTCTGTATTTCACATATATCATCTTACATTCGAGTACCACTGCAGCCAGGTCACTGTCCACTGTCACTCCAGAAGCCAGGTCCACCCTACTGGAAAAAGGGTACTGATCACTTAACAGTCATCCTCAGCTTGTTTTGTCTGTGACCCAAACTTTTTTATTTGTGGGGAAAAGGGTAGGAGTTTCAACTCTGGGTAAAAGTCCATTTCAATTTTATTCCTGGCCAATGCCGCAAATAAATGTTTAGCAAACATTCTACTTAAAGCTTGCAAATTGCAAGCATTCCCACTGGTAGGTGGGAATTCCCTGGGAGAATATACAGAAAAAAAGTAAACATGATTTTGCACATATACAGAAACCCATAAAAATGAGCACCAATAAGATATTATCCAGGCCAAGAGCATTCACAAAACTATTAGTCAAAACTGAACCTCTTTTCCCAAAAATGAAGGCAATTCAGGCTGCTCTTAAATCCTTTATGGTGTGTTTAGTGTGCATCTCATAAGGGCTTAATAATGACACAAGGGTGGAAGTTCCCTAAAACTGCTTGAGTCCACATAGGTGGCAATAATTTTAAACAGTCTAATTTCAACATAATTATAAAGTGATTATTTAGAGATCCTGGAGGATTTTTAGATGACAAGTAAGGTATCAACAATAGTAAAGTATCAACAGATACCTTATTATCCATATGTGATACAGAATGTGAGTAAAGTCCACAGCAAACCCATCACTAACAGCTCTAAGAAGCCTCAAAATTCTGATTGAAAAGTTACAAGACAAATCCCTGGCACATAGATTTTGGAATCAGTCTTGAGCTTATTGAGTCCAACCCCCTCCACACCCTCTGCCAGTCACAGTATGTTGCACTGCTGGGTGTTGACCAAGGACAGACTTCACAACCTCCTTAAGTCAGCTGTGCCAGTGTTTAACCACCCTCACAGCTAAAAAGTCTATGTGCGGGGGGGTTGTGTTCTGATTGAATTTCATGTGTTTAACTTCATTCCATAGGACAACTGAGAATAATCCAGCTTCCTTACCTTCCACCTCTCCCACCAGGTGTTTAGACACATTGATAAGATCTCCCTTGAGCCTGCTCTTCTCCAGGCTGACCAGTCCGAGCTCTCTCAGCCTTTCCTCAAACGAAGGATGCTCCAGTTCATTTAGAATCTCCAGTCCCTTAACCATAGATGTTACTTTTAGCATCCAAACTGATGCTGTCTAAAAATTCCAAAATACAAGTTATTTGTCATACCTAGAGAGTCTAGAAAATGTCTAGAAAAAATCCCAGAACTGTGAGGGGCATTAGACAGCGCCAGAGAAAAGTAAGATATCAGTCACTAAAGCTCAAAACCAGTCATACTAAAAGTGACTCTTAAGCAAACTTAGTGGTATACATAATTTCTTTTCTAAGTAGATATAAAGTTTAAAATTTTAATGCTACCAGACTTTGCAGCTTGATGAAAAAAAGCCCTGTTGCCAGAAGAAATGGTGTAGTTTTAAAGGATTTATGACGATGTAGCTTATTCTTAGTAATGAAGCTGTGGAGAAGACTAACACCTATTGCTGAAAACAATCTGCAGACACTGTATGTTTTCTAAGCCTCCCTGACAACAGCATAGTTAAGGAATTTAAAAAAAAAAAAAAATCAATTGCATTCTGAATAGTTAAAATGTCAGCTTCCTGGGAGGTAGGGAAAGGTTGGAAGAAGGCAGCAGTGCCAGGATTGCCATCCAAATCTCTGTTGTAGGTAAGGAAGTCTTACAGAGCTTTCTGTAAAAACAAAGGAATAACTCATCCTTATTTGGCTTGTTGTCAAATGTGTACAAATATCTGCATTAGAAATTATTTTCAGTAAAGATCTAAATAGCCCTCTTCATTCAGTCATAGATTCATTACGCACCAGGTAAGCATGAAGCCATCAGGTCATTCAAGAGCTGGATCTGTGGTTGTGTGGGGATGTAATGGGAGAGTGGGCTCAGTGCCAGTCTCCTCTAGGAAGATGATGCCCACAAGAACTCCTTCCATGGCAGTTTTCTGCCAGGTAGACCATCAATTCTGCCCTTCCCAGCTCTGTCGCTCACTCTGTCCTGCCACTCCAGCACCCTGAAGACTAAAGGGGCTAACAGACCTCAGGTAGCTGCACACACAAAGACAGCCCTGCCAAGCAAGTCTCCCAGTGTGAGACCTACATGGGAGTCATCCTAGGGAATCTGAAGAGCCTCATTTGAGAGAACGAGGTTCAAATACTGAACTGGAAAGAGCACATCGACTGGCAAGACAAGTAGGAGAAAGCATGCACAGTAGGAGGTAGTTTTCAGAGGGAAAAGCAGGAAGAGAAAAAATAATGATGAAAAAAGAACAGCAGTATGTGCCAAAAATAACTTCTCTCCAACTTAATGATCTTTAATCCTACATTCCTATGAACCAGTTTTAAAAATACCCTGGAAACACAAGTTTTCCATTTCATCAGAATAATTGAAAAATTTATGTCACATTCACCAGAACAACCAATACTTTCAGAAACCAACCACTGTGCTTGTGAAAAAGCTGAAGGACAAATTAAGGTACCCACTGAGTTGTTTGTTGGTGTTTTTTTTAATACCTAAGTGAGAAAAAAATTAATAAGGTAGCTCAAAATTGACAGAACTGCATTAAATCTCTTCCTACATCTATAAATTCTTAAGTAACTCTGGAATCTTTTTCCTAACAACTTTCAATCAGCCTTACAAATTATCATAAAGATTACTGATAGCTATGAGTATTTTACCTCAAGAAATGGAATTGCTAGAATGAGTATCCTTATTGGTAAGGAATGAGGTAGATGAACCCATGCTATGATTGAGTTGTAATCAATCTGTTTCTAGTTCCCAGGCTCACTGAGATACTGAACTGGCATCCAAACTCACAGAAAACATCGTTTTCAGTAGACACAACCTTATCCCGTTGAAATTTTGGATAAAAGGAATTCTGCAAGCATGAGACAACAATTACAAAGTCCATGAGAAAAATGTGACATAGACACAAAAGCAGCATTTTCAGTATCAAGAAGAAACTGATTTTACCTAAGAAGCCTACCAATTTTATTTATTTAGGCTTTGAAAAAGAAAGGTCCTTCCTAGCCTTATCCTCCTTTTTCCCTGGCCTTGTAAATGCAGCAGTTTTCTAACTCTGACAAGATTTCAGAATTTGTACATTTTTTGACAGAATCTAATCCTATTATCTCCTGCATCATTCAAGAGCTAAGATGATAAATCCCTGTCTCTCAGAATGGTTAAATTCTAAAAAAAACCGCTTTCAGCTGTTAAATAGCTTTTCAAATTCAGGTATCTACAAACTCCTCTCTAAACAGATTAGCCATAGCTATTCAAAATTTATCTCTAGATAAGCATTTATATCAAAACATGTGAGAGTCGCTGTGAGAATCTTTATTCTATTAGATTTAAAAGTTTCTCTTAGTCACAGCCCTGATTCAAGCATATTTGTTTTTACAAGGTTGTCATCCACTTTATGCTGACAGTTCAAATACAGGTTTTTTCTTAGAAGCAAAAGCTTCCAGAAACAGGAGACATTTCAGTTTCACAGAGCAGAATGGAAGAAAACGGCCTGAAACTCAGTTTGCACCTGGGTTTAATATTGATACCCTAAAACATCCTCATGCTACTTACCATTTGCATCAGTAAAACAGTGGATTCCTGTAATTCCATCATACTGGAATATGCTCATTCAGAAATTATTTACTCCCTCATGCTGGTTCATCATCTGCTCTGACCCACTTCAGAGTAAAGAAACACCCCAGCATTTAACAAGCCCACTGTGGCAACTAACTCCTACACAGCACAGTGTAATGTAGAATTTTAATCTCTAACACCTACACAGAAATTGAATTTACACAACTCAAAGCTGTTTAATAAAAAACATTAAATATCAAATGGATGCCGACAAGTTCGAAATATTTCTGTGACTACTTCTATCAAGAATTGCTTCTTAGTGACACAGAAACCAAGCAGATAACTCACACAGTTAAAAAATTAGTAATGCTACACTAGATATGACAGGTTTTCAGCAACAAATTTTCATAGATATGAACTACATAGATATTTATATAAGTTTATATACGAATATATAGATAAAGAGCTCTATGTAAATGTAAATTACATAGTAGTATAGAAAGAATTTTTCAGATGGTCCAAAGTGCAAAAAGCAGGCAGAACACTAACTGAACATCTTCCCAAGTTCCATTACTGGGGATTTTTGAGTCCTTGCATGTTCAGCAATACAATTAGTACAGATTAATACTTAACACCTTCTCTAGCTGCAATGCAAATGAACACACTCTCTGCCCCAAAGGGATTGAAGGACAGATTTCTAGAATTATACTGCCTAGAGGTACAGATTTGAAAAGCTGGCCTAGTTCTCCAGGACTCAAACCCAGTATACCTGTTAAAAAAATGAACAAGGATATGAGTTTTTGAAAACTATTCTAGTTTTGACCTTTTTAGGGTATGCCTAAAGGTGTCCATGCCTCCCACCCCCTATTTCCTGGATTTGGGTTTTTTCCCTAATGTTTTCATACCTAACATGCTCAAAAGAGGGTTTAAGATAGGGAACACTGTAGGTTAGCAAATCAGAATGGTATAATACATTATGCATAAAGTGAGGGGGAATATAATAAATGAAATTGGAAAGCCAAATAGAGAATGCAGACTGACGTTGTCCAACGGAACAGGACAACCTTCTGCAAGAGGCAGGCTGACTATGCCCATAACAGAAGAGTAATGCAAGACTCTAAAGGCAAGATTTTAAAGAGAAAACACACCAATATGTCCCTTTTGTATTTTTAGTTGCTTCAGTAATGGCATCATGACTATTTTATTACAACAAAATAGCCTAAAATTACCAAGTCACAATGGTAGTATCTGGACAGTTTGGGCCTTTTAAAGAGGTACAAAATGCTGAAGGAGCAGAGCTTCAGAAAGATGTCTATGTGGAAAAAAAAAAAAAAAAGGATAGTTTCAGTTTGGCAAGGGCTATCACAGGATCCTAAAATCCTTCTCAAAAGCTATCAAAGTACTGTGGGAGAAGAGGTGGATAAAAAAGAATGTCGAGTCTTGGCAAATCCATCCTCAAATCCCTTTTCAACAGTGTTCACACAATATCTGCATACGATAAAGAAAGCTTCCATCCATCATCAACTGCTGCTAAAAGATGACGGTATGACATGACAGGTGATGGGCATTCACTACCTTAGAGGGTTTTTGGAAGATCTTTTCACTTGTTGCTTTAACTGCACTGAAGTCGACTGGAAGTTACTCAAGTTCTCTTGCCTAAGTGGAGGAAGGAGAAACTCCCCTAGGAGTTAATGTAAAAATATTAGAAGTCCTAAATCAAACCCACTCAAAAATATCAACAGTCTCCTAGATTGGCCTTGAACTGTTATCTCTTTGGGAGGATTCCTTTCAGTCAAAAAAGACTTCATCCCAGCAACACTGATTTACTAAGAATAAACTGCATTTAAGGCATCTTATGTGGCAAAAGTCTCAAAGCAGAAAAAAGCCCAACAAGGAATTCCCAGAGGAAAACAAGAGCATTCTTTCCAATCACATGGTAGCTTTTCTACTTCCTGGATGTCTTCTGTTCAATTTAAATTGTCTTTTATCTACTTTTTGTTGTTGCTGAGAAGGAACAACATCTAACACACATTTGTAAAACTAGGGAAAAAACCTGGCTACCTTTTTTGGTGGAAGATGGAATTTGTGTGGGACCAGAAAAAACTTCAGCAAAGTCAGAAAAAAAAGCGCATAATGTAAAAATAAAATCTAAAAATCACAAACTCAGCCTTCATTTTCATGTTTTTGCTACTATTGTTTCTAATATGACCAACACTTAAATTTTTTTGAGGGATAAATACCCTTCAGCAAAAAGTGACACAGTGAATTCGATTAACAGAGAAATTATCACTTTTTATATTTACTCAAAAGTGTGATGATGACTTTTTTTTCCACAACAAAGCATCAGTTATTCACCAAGTCATAACTTGACGAAGTAGAAGGATAATCAAACTAGATGGGAAAGCTCTGCAAGGATCAAGACTCTGGCTTCAAGTTTGTGATATGGATAAAACAAGTCTTTCTTATTATTCTTCTTCTAGGAACAGCTGTTGCTGAAAGAGCTCCAAATTATGTTTCAGAATTAGAAAAATCATTTAGTCATGCTCTTTGAGCACCATCAAAGTACCATTTATGTTCAGTATGCAGAGTTAAATCTGCTTCAAGGTCTTTTCCAAGAGATGCCATTAAAATAATACTTGGGGAAAAATAAGACAGTGGATAATAAAAACTTCTGCATTTACAGGTAGACTGTTTTTGTATCAACCCATTACTTGGTAAAATGAAAAGATAAACAATGTAGAAATTTCTAATCTTAATTCTTTCAACTACTTGAAGTTTTCTATAAACTGTGCACCATTTAATGAGGTTTTTTAAAAGAACATAACCACAAGATTTGCGTTATGCTATACTTTGAAAAGTACCAAGACGTTACTCAGTAACAGAGCAGTCCATCAAACTTCACTGCCCTAACATATTTGCCAAAAAAATTAGAGCTTTTGGAACTGCCAGACAGGTGTTCTCACTAAAATTTCTGTCTGAATATGCCTACAGCATGTGCAGGGACATTCCTTTCTATACAGGTGTTTAGACCACTGCACCACACTTACAATATCCCTTGCCCTCTCTTCACAACTCTAACCCATGAGACAAATGCAAAAAACCACTAAAATGTGTCAAAATGAATTCATCATTGAGTAATGAACTTTTTGGACTTTTTTTTTCTAATTTGTTTCTCCACCTTAACATGTTCATAACCAAGTTCATGTTTGAGCACTTTGACTACCAACTGTGCCTTCTACCCCACTCCGTTATTTTTCTGATTATTGAAGTTTTCTTGTGCTGCTTTGTCAGTTCACCATCAGGTAAATGCGAATACCTTTAGAGGTGGAAGCTCTTGAAAACTTCACATGTATAATACAGTTTATTCCCCATAACTGTTACCTAATACTTTAGCTGAGTTCACATACCACACAGTAGCTACGCTCCACCGATGTGAAGTCAGGAACCCACACCATATTTAGTTACATCTGGGACTCAGGGGATGGGATATTTTAAAGAAGAAGGCAAGAACAGTAGCTCCAAAATAAACATCTATGAAAGAACTAACCCTGCACACTTCAAAGTCATGGGAAAGATTCTTATCAGCTTCACTGTGTGTTAGGTTGGTTTGTTTTTCAGGCCCACTGTCTGTTTTGATTCCTTTTGCTCTGCTCCTCCTCTCTACTCAGCACCCTGCTACCTCCTAGTGCTTCACGGAACAGCAGGCGGAACATGATGACTTGAAAAGCCAAACAACAGGAGAAAGTTTGCAAAGTAAAACTTCTCGGCAGCTACAAGGTTCAGAAATCAGCCATTTTCCCCAAGAGTCCCCAGAAATACAAAATATCAAAAATTTTAGTCTAAAGAATGCTCTGACTCCGAAGTCATGTTACGAGTATGAGGAGGTACACTCCTGAAAATCCTGAGTGTATTGCAGTGGAAAGCTATAACTCAGGAGAGTTTTATTTCTTTGCTTTAACCTCAGGAAAATAGAAAAAAAAAAAAAAAGACACTTTATTGAACTTTAAAATAAAATAAAAGAAGGCAATGTTTCCAACATTTTATGAAGAGAATGCTTCCCGCAGGATTAGGGATATAGGATGTGGCAAGACAGCTACCACAACAGAATACAAAGCCCTAGGAAGACTTTAATAATGTTATTTCAAAATCTAGTTATCAGAACCTCCAACTTTGAAAAGTAGTATTTACTGCCCCTAAATAAAACTCATGTATTAGGTAGTATCCAAATATTATTAAAAAGCTGCATTTTGTTTCAGTTACTCAAGTTCCATTTCTGAATGTTATTTATTGACCAGCTAGTGACAGAAGAGTTAAAATACAGTTATGAGAAAACTTTCAATTTTTTAAATACAGTTAAAAACATGTAAAATAACTGATATAAGCAAATGCCTATTTGCATTTTTATATATGCTACTTCACTAATATAATATTGATTATACAGTGCATATGAACAAAATTATAGCTATAAGCCATTCTTTCAGGGCTACAGACCAGCTTTATAGGTCATTAGCTGATAGATTTGCCTTCCAAATTCTAAATGCCAAAGACCAGTTTAATCAAGTTGAAATGTCTCTATAGAGCCCTAAGATTTGGTTACCTAAGCCAGGCATACATCACAGCGGTATGCTTGCTTGCAGCAAATCCCTCTCCCGTCTCATCCTGCTTTGCAACACCTCACAGAGAGATCTTGGAAGTCCTTGATTAGCCAAAGTTAATGCCGAGTCTTTAATCAGACATAATTCAAGCCTTCAAAGGGCAATGTCAGTTAACCAGTGTCCTTGGCCTGCCAGCAGCAGAGCATGTTCCCCAGATGCCCAGATCAGGCTGTCACAGTGAGTCCCATCTAGCCCTGTCAGTAACCAGGTGAACAGCACAGCTGCTGGATTTCCCTAATGCAAATGTGTTATGCTTAAATATGCAGCATTATTTTAGGATCAAGACACTAAGAAGCAGCTTCATATGATTCCCTGCATGGCCAAATATCCCTGGCTTGCGACACCGGGCAGGAGTACCAGTCAAAACCAAGAGGTTTACGGTGCTACTCTGATTTGTTACCTGAGCAGCAGCAAAGTCGATGCATGAGATCACTCACAGAGCTGCAATGACTCAATCAATAACGCTGGAGAACAAACCACAGAACATAAATGCCTACTAGAAACAACCCAACACAGAACACAAACACCGACACCCTGAGTGAACAGAGATCCGTCCAGCAGAAGCCCAAACACGTCTGAAAATGGCTTTACTTTGTTCCCACACTTCTGCCTGCTGGGGCACATTTATCACTGAAAGCAACTTCTCCTGAAGCATTGCTCCTTTAATTTGCAGTCACCTCCAATAGCACCTTCCTTCCTCTCCTACACCACTCCAGAGTCATTCTGAGAGTTTGGTATCGCTGTAACACTTCAGTTACTAGCTATACCCAAATATTAGTCATATCACCTATAAAATGCATAATGAAAGGCACGGAAAAGTTAAAATCCCTCTTAACAATTCTTACGGCATTCCCCAAGAGAGATCTAGGCCTTTCTTCCATGCCAACAATTAACAATTTCAGCAGGAATAGTCCCTATAGAAAACAAACAAACAACAAAACTACTAGACAAAGTTTACTGTAATGTCATAACTATCCAATGTTTAAAAGACAAGCAGATAAAGCTACCCAGGTAAAGTTAAAGCAAATCTAAAAATGATTGTATCAAACAGAACTGCATCTGCCCCAGAGGGCACAGCTTTAGGATATCAGCTTTTACATCAGCATAATTGCAGCAGCACACAAGCCAAGTAAAACCGAGATCCAAGGACAAGATCAGGAAATGGGATCCCATGATGGAATGGGCAGAAACAGAACCTGCAGTCATGTCACTGATGCCACTCTGTTTGTTGTGTTTGGGAGTTTCTTCGGGATATTTGTTTGTAGATAATTCAGTATCTCCAAATAGTAGAGTCCAGTGGATATTTATATAACATCCTGCTTATGCATATTTCCCTTTTCCTCACATACACACGCTCTTTTGCAATAGATGTTTTACAGTTTTTATACCAGAATAAATGCAAGAGATACTGAATAACAACGGGTAAAAGCTTCTCAGTGTACATGGGATGAATATTAGCAGGTCATATGGATGCAAAAACCGTAACAATTTTGATAAGTTTTAGTCTGTTCAGAATGCATGGAGGATATAGGACCAGATATTTCAAATTATACACTATTTGCAATTGTGTTATTTTCCCACAGACAGGAGCAGGGAATAACCATAGGACCATTTAAGCTGGAAAAGACAATTTGGAGAGTTCAACCATTAATCAACTAAACCTAGCTATTGTTCTTATTGCTGATATGGAATTATTGTACTCAGTGCTTCTGCAGCAAATAACTATTTCACCTACTATTTCAAAACCTTCATAGCTTTGGCACTGAAAGAACAATGACAAAGTAGACAATCTTGCTTTCTAAATGCACAGCTTGGACTGCAAATACTGTGCACCTTTATCTTGTATCACAAATACATGATCATTCAATTAGCTTCCTTGACTTACTGTGCAATCTTAATCAGGATGTGTAGCTCTGAACAGAGCGGGAGGCTTGAGCTGATACAAAAAAAGTTCTCTTAGATACTATAGCAATATGTAGTTCTCATATACTAATTACTTATACTAAGTATAAAAAGTCAAAATCAGGTAAACATTTGCATTGACTCTACAAAATAATAGCACTTTGAAATTCAAGTTAGTTCTAAAGCAACAGGACTCTTATCTGAATAAAATAGCTTTTGAAAAACTTCTACTTAAATGTATTTTCCCAAATAAGCAGCATTTTACAAAGGACATTCACAAAAGCTATTGGGCAGATTTTCAGCTTGGTAGAGCAGCACAGCATTAGAGAATTCAACAGACCTTTAGGCATTCCAACCAATTAAGAAACTATAATCAGCATTTCAAAAGACATGCACAGGCACCTCAGGCACCTCTCCCACCTAAAGGTGCTTTTTTCCTTTTTTTTTAAACAGGTAACATGTTACATTGTAAGACACTTTCTCTCTCTTATATCTCATATATACATATATATATGTGTGTGTGTGTGTATGTATGTATAATCTCTTCACACGCACAGGCCACTACAATTGCAAAAATTCAAAATTATTATCTTACCAAGACTGAACTCCAGCTTTGGCTCATTTGCAATTCTCTGAATACCTTTAAAGATTAAGGAAAAAAGAAATTAGAAATAATTTGATTTCCACGTCTTACCTTTTAATACATAGTAAAGCTTTCACATTCCTCTAACCACCTGCCACTGAAGTAACATTTTATGTTACAAACTTACAGTGAAAGAGAACTTTGCCTGAAATACTTGCTTGGAGAAAAAAAAAAGACTACTTTTGGAAAAGACTTTTCTTTTTAACAGAAACTTTCTGTTGCTGGGAAAGGAAACTAACAAAAAAACCAGTCTTTTATGGATGGGTACTTGTAAGATCTTCAATCACAACAAGTAAGTGTATATATATATATATAATATTAATATATTAATTTAAAAACTAATTTTAATATATTTTTAATTAATTTAATATATTAATACTAAATCTAACAACTAATTTTTAAGTAGGTATGTCATCACATTAAAAAACAAACCCCATGTTCTGTGAAAGTTAGTATAGTAAATTATAACCACTTCATTCACCTACAAACAAACTTAAAAGCAACAAAATCAACTTAACCAACTTATTTTTGTTACAAAATAAGCACACTATTTCCTTTTCTAATACACCAAAAGCAAGAAGAAGAACATTCTAATCCATTGTGGAATTATGTTCTGTTTTACATGTTTTACTGCAAAGGATAATATTTTCTTGTTGTGCTAGAATAAAGGAGTGAACAACAGAGCTGCAGCAAGAGAAAATGGGGGGATGGAGGGAAGGAAGGGTAAATAACATCGAGTTGTTCACCTGCTGCAGAAAGTAATTGGATCACAACTACAATTTCAGTGAAGCTTGTAGAAATTAAACTGTCTCTTGTTGACATTTATGTATTGTCTCCAGAGAACAGCATTAAGCATTTGTCAGTATGGAAGAAATTGGTCACATGGGAAGGACCAAATTGCTATATGAACTAGAACAAGATTTTTACTTTAAAAAACCCACACAACCATAAAAACAAACCGCAAAGAAATAAACCCCCCAACTTATAACTGGGTTTGCTCCATTGCAGAATAGGTGTAGCTTCACACTGTTCTGATTACTGTAGCTAATCATTCACATCTGTGACAGAAAATTTACAGCTGCAGAGCTTAGAAAGGTCAGAAAGAAATAACAAACAATTTTTATTTTTTTTTCAAATGGAGTTATAGCAAATTTCTGAGTTGAATTCTTCCACTAGCATATTAGCCTGAAGCACCTTTAGGAATATGCTGGATACAGAGTTGATTAAGTGACTGGGCAACTGCAATACAGTCTCTAGACCCCAGTGCACCAAATACAACGCAACATATGGCTACTTGCATTCAAATCCCCTAAGTGCTTTTATATCACAAAGAACAAACCTGTGATACTAATTTAAGTATCACTAAAGCTTTATACATTTATCAAAATTACCAAACTACATTTTAAACAGTAGTCCATATGTTCATGCAGGACATAAAAGAGGAAAAAAGTATTTCTAAGTCTTATGAAGAAACAGGTTAGAGATAAAAAGCCAGAAACACAGTAACCACACATTCATTCCCCTGAAGCTTATCTGCATAACCCAAAATATATCAGGTAAAAGCATTTAAAGACAAGTCCCATCAGTTTACTTCCTCTACAATTGCACTTTGACAAGCAAGAAGTTAAACAGTACCCTGTGTGTGACACAACCTGTACCGCTGCAGAGACTGGGCCATTTTTATTGTACCACTCAACAGAACGAGCACATGCACTTACTTGTGAACTGGGGCTCTCCTAGGCTGTCTACTTGGGATGGAGGGAGAAACTGCCGTGCTTCATCTGATGATCTCTCCTCTTTGATTTCCATGATCAACCTCCGGAGCTGCTGAATTTTATTCCGCAAACCTTCGGAGTTGGCCTCTCCCAGTGCCACAGCCCAAGACTCACAATCCGCCTCCGATGCAGCTTCGAGGTAAAGATCTGGCTCTCCACTCTCAAACTCTGCACTCAGAAAACATAAACACAATTTTTAGGGTGAAAAGGGGGGGGATCATGAAAATATTGACGTCGCACACAATTGAAACCACCACACCCACATTTCTTTCCATGGTCACAGAACCACACACTGCCATCCACCTCTTGGGTCAAACTCCAGCTCCTTCAGACTTGGTGCAGTACTAAACCTATCCACAGAGTGGTTCCAAAAGCAATTAATTCCAAAAGCTAAACAGGGTGGCAGAATCAAACGAAAATGGGGAATCCTTTTTCAGCACAGCAGCCTAGCAGGCAGTCTCAGAGCTGCTAACTTGAAAAGGAATTTAATTTAGCAGGGGCAGCAGACACGGTTATGACAGAGAGTGGGATTCACCAGAATGAATGCATCCACCATTTCTTCTATTAGAGATTTTCATTATGCTCAGCCTCTCATTCATCCTTGCCAGAATACAGATCACCAACACATGCAGATAATTTAGCACGACATAACTCCTCTGTGAAGACTTAACAGGTTGTATGTGGGAGCTTCTGACCTCATTACTATCCACGTGTCATTTACTGTTCTGCCTGAAGTCTAGTTGTTGAATGATCAAATTTTCTAAGAACAAAAGAAAAGAGGTGGGGAAAAAAAAAGCTGAAGTTCCCAAGGAATCCAGGTAAGTAGCAAGGGTCAGTCATTTGATTAAGATTAGCACAGGAACAAAAAACACCTCTTAGGCATTTAAAATTCTGTGGTACGGCAGGCTTCACAGAGTCACAAATTCAATGTGACATTTACTGCAACACACACTGAGAAGAGCAAACTGGAAAAGAAAGAAAAATCAATGCTTCTTTAAAAGAAGTTACCAGCTAATATAGAAACATAAAACTCTATAAAACACTTGTGCTATTGCATTAATAAGGATTGAAGTATTTGGTTGGATACCAAAATCATTCTGACTTAAATAAGCTATATATCATATTACTGGGTGGAAAAGAACACTTAAATGTTTTCATACTTAGTTCAAAAATGCAAACAACATAGAAAAGTTCTTTTCAATACAATGTGAATTTAAATTCCTTTTACTAACTTGTGTATCTAACCTTGGGCACTTCCACACATGTTATTCTAGACCTGTTTGCACTTCACAAACTGAGCATCTGCCAGTTACAATTAACTCTGCTTTTATTGTTATGGAGGAAACAAAAGATGAAACCTCAAGTCTGAAAGCCTCTTAAAACTGTACACAAATTCCCGTGGAGGTGGGATAAGTGTTGTTGTTTTTTTCTGGGCTGGAACTAAGGAAATGTAAATGTGGCTGCAGACACTGCTAAAAATGCTGGATAACATTTCATATAGCAGTTGGACTACAGATTTCATGAAGAAAGACTGGAAAGAAGAGTAGAAAGTGGGGGAACATCTTTCAGGTTTCAGGGGCAATAAAAAAAGCTAATAGGGATTGAAACTCTTGCCTCTAGTCCTGGCTCAGTCAGAAAAACAAGGTATTCAGTTCTTGAGAGAAGAATATTCAAAATGTGAGGGAGATGCAGACGTTCATCAGGTCCTTGTTTACACAAAAAAATCCATACTTGAGTGACCAAACCTGAACAAGCTGAGCTTTACTGCTTGTCAAAGATGACCCCAGAGACATAGTGTGATCTGGTACTGCATCTGAGCCATGAGGGCAGGAACCTTCAAGAAAGCTCCTAAATAGAAAAGCTGATAGGTAACTTTGCTGCTGCTCTGGTAAGATCTGCAACAGCAGAGCGGTCTGCTCCCTTCTGTCACTGACATCAATGATTCAGAAGGTTTTTTATTTCATAGTATTTTGGAGCTACCAGTGGAAAAAAATGAAAGGAAAGCCATGTAATCAACCAGCACCAAGATCAAAATTACCCAGCATTCTAATTAAAAATAAACAGAAACAAAACTGATTATATCTGATTATACCATTCAGCTTTTAAAAGCACAGACAATTTTAATAAAAACAGTTGAGATATCCAAGATACCTTAGTGAAGGAAAGGCTGCCAGAGAAACAAGCCAATACTTAACAATCAAAATACAAATATATCAAGGTGTTCTTTTCTTTTTGCTCTTTATCTTTAAATGTAAATAGGAACAGTGATCTTGCCTTGAAATATCTTAGCACTAGCTAGATAAAAAAACATCTGTTTTGGGAGGAAATCAATGTTTTGCAATTGAATCATGCTATTTATATTTACCTCTTAGCTGTGAAAATCAGACTGCCAAGCACAAAAGGCATACTGAATCACCATTAATATGCATGCAACCAGAAATGGATAGTGAAATGCAGTAGAAGTGGGCATAATTCACTGTATTCTGATCAAACAGGTGCCAGTTTTGAGATGTGGAAATTCATTCTAAACTATCACTTCAAAACACTACAGTCTGCTATATTTAGATCTTTGGAGTACTCTGACAGCTAAGTTAAATTCTCAAAAGCACATGAAAATGCCTGAAAAATACTCATCACTGCAAATGTGGAAAGTTCTATTCTGCAGATTCAAAAGTATGTAAATTATCTATTTCCCATACTGTTTCAAATCATGTAATCACAGAATGGTTTGGGTTGGAAGAGACCTTAAACATCACCTAGTTCCAATCCCCTGCCATATTCAGGGATACCTCCCACTAGACCAGGTTGCTCAGAGCCCCATCCAACCTGTCCTTGAACACTGCCAGGGAATGGGCCAGCCACAACTACTCTGGGCAACCTGTGCCAGTGCCTCACCACTCTCACAGTAATAATTTTCTTCCTAATGTCTAATCTCAACCTGCCCTCTTTCAGTTTAAAGCCATTACTCCTTGTCCTATCAGAACCTGCCCTGGCAAAAAGTCCCTCTCCACCTCTCTTGTAGATCCCCCATTAGGTACTGAATAGTTTATGTACAAAAAAGTTGACATGCCAGAAGAACCACAACGTGACAAACACACACTGGCAAAAATGCCTGTTGCCATAAAGGAGCACACAGGTTTATTTCTATAATAAAGTTCATCACCTTTTTGCTCTGCTCTCTCAGACAGTTGTTGGCCATTATTTTACATCAGCTGCATACAGTAAGCCCTAACAAGCTCATAGTCCTAATTCGAAGTTTCAGTAGGGAGGCAAAGCTTAGCTGATACGAATCTTTCTGAAATTAATGGACCCGCAAATATAAGCAAGGCTTCAAATGAATGACAGAAATATCACAAGAATTATATTAATAATTAACTAAACAATTATTACTACATGGTTAATTAATTATATTGAATTATTGATATTTCAATACTAGATATATTAAATCATAAAAATATAATTAATGAAAATAAATGCAGTAGTATTTCACGGGTGGACAAAAGCCCTTTATACTTCACAATTAAGAAGTTACTGCAAAAAATGCAGGTACACAACCTCCAAAAAGTTAAACACAATGCTTTGCTTTGCAAAACAAGCATTGAACTTACTAGTCCTATATTCAAAGGAAAATCATATATCATTCTATTATCTCTTTTTGTTCTTGAACTGAAGCTCTGCTTAGCTGGGCAGGAGTGCTGCTTTACAAAGACATTATGGAAAGCTGATGTGGTCCAGGGGCTTTACTGTTTCAGGCACCTTCTTAAGTGGGAACACCTCGCAAGCAGGTGCTTAGCAGCCCTTCCAGCTGCTTGTCCACCTTGCTGCTCCTCCTTATTTCATTATCAGAGACTCAGCTGGAGGCAAGACCTGAAGAAGCAGACAGTGAAAAGCGAATATGTCTGTTCACAGAACCTTTTCTGATCAGGACTCTCTGTTCACAAGCAAGTCTTTTACTGAAGTGTGATCTCAACGAGACTTTCTCCCACAGAAGTCAGCACGGAAAGTCATGGTCCCCCAGGACTTCAGCAGCTCAAATGAAGAACTCAATGCTCCTGCTCAACCAGGACTGCTGTCAAATGAGGGAATAGCACAAAGAGAAGCTTACATCCCCAGTGGCACTGGAAAGCCCTTTCTACTCTAACCTAACTAAAATCAAAAATGTATTTTGGTGCTAGTTCCATCATCCTCAGATAACTTTTCCTTCTTCCCACTATTTCATAATAAAACTTAAATTTCCCAAGTTTTTCAATTTAACAATATCAATTGCCCCTTTTGCTCTAAGTACTTTGACATTACAGTTGTTTTAAAAATTAAAACAAGTTTATTGTTAAAAATATCACAACGATGTACCTCTTATTTTTTAAAGTGTACTTTATTGTAACTTTCATCACAATCTCTCACACAGAATCTGAGGTTCCTGTGAATTCAGGAATAATGGAGTCACCAAAAAAAGTTTAGGCAGTTATTGGAGCTGACTCTTATCTTTCAAAAGATTGCAATTTAATGGAAAGGCTTTCAAAATAAAAACATATTAAAACAAACCAAACACATTTCTAAAGGTAGGGGGAAAACACTTTGGTTTTACAGCTTTTTCATTTATTAATTTTATTTTTTTAACAAGTTTTTATTGGTTTATTTTACTAAACATGCAAAAGTGACAGGAAGATTTATACTCTCTGGCTTGCTTTATTTTGCTTCATGAGAGTCATAAGCATAATATCATGTTGAACACAGCAAAAAAGAAGTTATTGGGATAACTCAAATTTAAAAAAAATACAAAGGCCAATGTCCAGGGTGACAGCCTGGACTTTTCTAGAAGATCACTACTTTTCCTCTTATACCAATATGCAAAGTAAGAGAGTTCAGAAAGGTTAAAGGTCGTCTGTCTCTTTTCACACACACCAGCAAAAAAGTAATTCTCACTTGCAAGCTCAGCAGAGGAAAACGGTTAAGAATATCAGTGAGTCACTGGCACTCTAAAATATAAAGCACCACCAGAGCTAACCACCATATGCTGTAACAAAAGTAGAATGGAAGCTTTGATACGTAAATTATATCCGCAGGATATTTCTAATAGACATCAGAGGCTTTTAATTCACAAAGCTGTCTGAATTCTATATGCTGATGCATTTCATGTTCAAATTAGTAGTGATGAAATCATCCCATGGTTACTCATGATGCTATGTTAATCTTCCTTTGGAAGCTAAATTTTCAACCAAAGATAAAGAATTTAATTAAAATTTTTATCTTCAGTGATTTTTTTTTTTTTTAATTTTGCAATGCTGGAATGAACTTATATAAGATACCATTATAATCTCCATTTAAGTTCCCACAAAACCTCATTCACCAAGACTCCAAATATTTGAAACTAATATAGCATGGTACCCCAGGTTGATTACTGCAGTACAATACTTTGTTTCTTTTAATATCTGTCAGCTTTCACACAGACCACATTGCTTCTCCCCTTTCAGTGAATACCTCACCTATGCTGGAAAACCACACATATATTTGAATACCACAACATTATCTCAGGATCCCTGAACAGAAACACCGTAGCATTCACCAAAAATACCAAGTGTGGCCTTCACAAAGCAGGGTACTGCTTTTGCTGAAATAACTAGATCATATCTCTGGCTGGACCATCAGTTTGCCTTAAAAAAGGCAGGATTCAGAGATCTTGATTCTCTGCATACATCGGCAAGGGTAACCCTAGCATATGTCTCAGTTATTTCATTCTTAAAACAGGGAGTGATACTGACCTGCCTTTCCAAGCCACTACTGTTGAGAGGAAAAGCTCCACGTTAAGTAGCTTGCATACCACAAACGGCAAAAGGGAATGCTTGCTGTCTTCCCCCCCACACCCCGATTTACTGCAATGTGTTTCAGATGACCGTGACCTTGTATCAAAAGCTCTATCCTCCTGCTCTGTTCCTTCCCTCCCTCCCCTCATTCCTCACCAGCCCTCCCTGGATGTTACAGCTCTCACCTCCCTAGCTCTCACGATGGGACCACACACGGTAATGCAATTAATGCAATATTTCAGGAATCTCTTTTCCTGAACGACAGAAGAGATTCACAGATCAAGCGAAGGCAGCCCTTGCATGCTGTATCTCACATCTGCTTTCATTTCACTGTGCCTGTGTGTCTTGGGTACATTCCCAATTCTGTGTTGCCCAATGCCACATGGAGGAAAGGGAGGCAGCGTTCTTTGGTCTGACCCACATGAGGCTCTGTACAACACAGTGGTCAACCTCAGACTGCTCTTGGGAGCAGCTCGAACACCCAGCCATGCAGCTCCTATTCCCTATTCCAGGGAAACACAACAGAGACCAAAGAACTACCAACATTCTGTTCCTGGTTGCCTGTCTCATTTGCTCTTTGCTCTTCTGCTCAAACACTGGCTCCACTGGAAGTGGGCAAAACACACTCAGATGCCTGATGCAAAATAACCGGGGTGTGTTGGCCTTGGCCAGCTCCAGCCACCCGCCCCAATGCTCGCTCACTCCCCCCCTCCTCAACAGGTCTCTCCACAGGCAGCAGGGAAGTACTGGCTCCACTGGGATCTCTCCAGGAGAACCTTTGCTGGGGTGCCTGAAGCACCTTCTCCCCACCTCCTGATTTCAGGAGTGAATCACACCCATGGGAACTACCTCATTCAATCAGATCCACCTCACACCAGTGTCTGACCTGTCCTGCTAATGGTGACCAATTCAGATTAGAAGGGCATTTAAGCCATCAGCCACATATGGACTGAAAGTTCACCTAACAAATCCTTCTGTTTCCTTCCAAGGTCCACTCAGAAACCTTCTGAGCTAGGCTGCTTTTTTGGGAGCACTACACTTGAAACACTGACAGGATTATCTACTCTGACTGCCTGACCTCTTCTGCCTTCCCCTTATATGTTTCAGAGCCCACAGAGCCCCGAGGTGATCATCAGCTCCACAGTACCGCTAGATGTTCCAGGAAAATGTCCTTATTTTTCCCCTCCATGTTTACTCCACTGCCCTTTATTAATACTTTCTCTTCCTAGATATCCCAGTCAGTCCCCATTTCTCACTTTTACAATGCCTAAGATTCGGCCCACCACTCAGAGAAACACAAAGACAATTGGGTAAATTGGGCAATCGCTCCAACCCGCCTTCATGCTTTCAAATTGAACCCTCAGCTGATTTTCTTCATCTTGCAGCCTGAAAAACAAAGAAAATATCCCTTCCCAGCCACACCACAAGGTAACCTCACAGATCAACTCTTTTCTTAGAGCTTCTGCTGTGCTCTGACACAGCTTTCCTCCATCAGCTCCCCAAGGAATTTGACATTGTGAGCAGGTATGTCCTCCTATTCTGCTTCCACCTGAATCCTTTGAAGTCCCAGAGACACATTCTATAGCTGGTTTTGGCTCCCAATAGCCCATGAATCTATTCTTTTGACAGTGCAGCTAGGTTTTCATAGTCAAAGCCCCCACTGAAAGAGATCTCTTCGCAGTTCCTGAGTTTTGATTTTCTCCCCCATTTTGTCTTCTGAATTTTTTTCTATCCTACAGTACATGGATTATTATTTCACTTCTTTTGGTATTTTATCTTCGTTCAGTACACAGTATATCATCTTCATTTGTCTTCAGGTTTGTTCTAATACCTCCTAATATGCTGGCTTTCTTTTCCCATCCAACAAATCATCAGCCAGGTTGTTGTTCTTGTTCTCCAGCACGGGAAAATTGCCAAGTTTGAAATACATTTCTTCACTACCTGTCTGTCTCTTCCTCTATCTTCTGTTTGGTTGTGCCCCAGGCATTAATTATTGTTGGCTCTGCTTACCTGAGGTTTTCTGTACTGCTTTTTCTTCTTTAATATGTTTTGAGAGGCTGGTTAGAATGCTACCCTTACCTCTGGTGACTACTGACACGCCAATGACCTTCAAAACCTTGTTTTGGGAAGTCTGTGTCTCAGCTAGCAATTTCTGTTCCTATCTATGCAAGCATATTTCTTCCTGCACACATATTCGCAGTCTCTTTTTTCTCCACAGGCAGCCTGAAGTGCTTACTCAGTATTCATTGTTGTCTACTTGCACAGCTTTTGGGCTTAAAATCTGCCAGTCTCGCTGCCACAGAAACTGTCCTGTTTGCAGGCTTCAAAGCTAATGGAAAGAGTCCTGTCAGCAATTACAGCTGTATTCTGGGTTCAGTTCAATAGCATCATGTCCAAGCACTGTAAAAATAATGCTACAAAGGAACTGACACGACTGTATTTATACTCATAAAGTTGATCATTCTATGAATGAATTGGACCCATTGAGGGCACAATTAGAAAAGTCTCAATTTGAGAGTCAATGGTAAACATTTGGCTCTTAGAGTAAGGCAAAGTAATACTTCCAAATCCAGAAAGCAGTCCTTTTTGATGCAGTGCCTCAAAAGCAGGCACAAAACATACAATTTCATTCCCTACAGAAGATGCAGGATTTGAGCTATTCCCTGGAATATTACCCAGAAAAGGATAAAATGCACAATGAATACATTTTTAAGTCCTGCCTTCTCAAATGTGACCAACCACTAGGAATCACAATTGGGTGAGGCCAAAAATGAGGATAATTAATGCAATGTTTCCCTTGAAGTGGGCTGGAGATTTTGGTGAGTATAAAAATAGGTGATAGAAACTTCTATTAAACATAAAGGTGGTCATCAAGCCCACAAAGGCAGCATAACTTTTTTTTACCTCTGGTCTTAGACCACCACAGCTAACAGCAAATGGCAAATTGATCTAAGGACTTCAGAACTCTGCATGGTATCTGCAAGAATTCGCATCAAAAAATTTCTAACACAATGGCTATTTGAGATGTTCCTGCAGAGAAAACTTTAAGTCAGCATTTTCTCCAAAGAAAATCTTTCCCCTAAAGCAAGGATTCTGGTTTCTATGAAATAGCTATTTTTATCACTGTTTTAAACAATTTTAAAAATTAAGAGTTGATAAAAGGTGAGAAAAACAGGAAACTTCTCATTTAATAATGAGTTTGGCAATGAATAATCATTGAAGAATAAAATGAACTGACTATGCATCAACATAAACATAAGCCCCATATTATACAAAATACCTGACAAAACAGATCAAACTTCTATTTATTGTCAGAGGAAGAAGATGACACGTGACTTGCACTTGATTTTTGAAAAACAATAGCTTTTAGGATTTTCTTTTTGCGCATGAATTCAGAGACCATCAGTATTTAGGTGTATGAATCAAACAGACAGCAGGATATACTTCAGCTAAGTTTCTAGCAAAGTTTCAATGCCTGGGTGGTTGGGGGGGTTATTCGTAATTTTTGTTGTCAGAAATAAATGATTTACACTGAACACATTGAGCTGTGCCTTACTTACTGAGAACTATTGAAACATCTGCTTTACTCCTGAACTCCACAACCCAGCAGCGCTCCAGGATTACCACTTCAGAGGCATCAGAGCTCTGTGAGACAAAGATGGCAAAACATTAGGATTTGGAACCTGACTGCGAAGTCTTTCTGATGCAACACGTAGATACAGAGACAACAAAGCATAATAGTCACCAGGCATTCTTTAATTACTGATCTGTGCCATCCCACTTCAGCTAGATGAGTTACAAAAGGAATAAACTGTTAGTAAAGACTATGCAGGAAAGTTTAAAAAGTAACTCAGAAGTTTTGGGGTTTTTTTTTCATACTTCAAGTATTCAAAAGCTCAGATGCCACTCCATTCCTAAGCAATTCAGGCAAGCCCAATTCATTCAAACTTTCATATTTACTAATAAGGCTGAATCAAATGTCAGATTCTATTCAAAGTGTAGGATATTTTTCAAGAGAACAAGATAACATGTAATCTTACAGAAGGCATTTCTCTTCAATTTTTATTTGAAAGGGATTTCTTTATCTTCACTTGAAATTTTGAATATGATCTCTGGCTATGCAATTCAAATGAACATTAAGTGATACGGACCCATTGCAGAGTGCAATAGGATACAAATTACCACTATCATTTTTTGTGAGTGCTTTGCAGAGAAGATGCAGACTCTTCTAGTTTAGTACGTGTGACTCATTTTTCGGAAGAGTGAAGCTATCAATCACTCCCTCAGAATTAATCTTTTTTCCCCTTAAAACTTTATTATCCATTTTTTATCCCTAACATCTGGTAACAAATAACCCCTTAGAACATGCACCCATTCATTCTCTTCATTCCAGGTTTCCAACATGAACGTCACAGAGCTCATTCTCTACTTCCGTGAGATTCTGCAGGGAATAATGTGAAATCTTATTTTAACATTCCTTCCTCAGGTGGTACTTTATTCCAAGTGATGCTAAAGATGAAAAGCTTTTCATGTTGTAGACCAGTTTTACCAAAGGCCTGACCTTTAGTTTCACATACTTGACATTCAAAGCATGACTTCATAAACCAGTTCACCTGCCTAATATACACAAGTTTTCTTGTCTCTCTCTTTCTCTGCATTTACATTGTGTTATTTGGCCTGCCAGAAGCAGACTCGAACTTTTTGCCAAGAGTTTCATGTTCATTTTCAAGCGGATGCATTGCCCCTGCATTTTCTCACAACAAGACCCTTAACTTACCTGTTAATACTACTTTTTTTCATTAGCAAATTGGTGAAAATTTAATACAGTAAGACTGTAAGACTGACTAATAACATAACATGTAACACTTGAAACACTAACAATAATTGCCTGGAGAAAGTCTGTATTTATTCCCTCTCACCTTTCACCACTTGCTAAATGAATACTCCAAACCCTGTTATCAAAATACAAAATGACATCCAAAGGCAACAAGAGGTTAAAATAAAACAGAGGAGCATGAAAAAGCAGCACATTATGTTATACTGAAATGTGCCAGAATTCGAGAGAGAAGCTGTAATAGACTAAGAAAAAGCAAGTAGACTTCTCTAGAAACCACTTGCACATTGATTTCTTTGAAATAGTATTCAGGCCGGGCTGGTCCTAAAAGGAGAGTATTGTTATGTAGATTGAAAAAAACCACTTAAGTGATTTTTTTTTTCTTTTTTAAAGAGAGAAAAGGAGAAAGCAGTGAAACAATGCCGTGAATTTTGAGAGAAATACAAGTGCTACTTTGGGAACTTTTTAATTTATAGAATGCAGCAAGTCAAGCATACATGGTAACCCAGGTGACTCTCAGGTGCTGTCAAGTCAGACATTCTTTGAGGTTCTACCAAGGAAAGCAAAATACTACTCTTTATGCGAAACAGCTAAAGTCAGCTTGGGAAAATAAGCAATAATAGCCCAAAAACCAAACAGGAGACTAATTAGGAAGAGTTCGCCACTATCAGCAATGATGGTGGTAACTATTTTAATTCTTTAGATTTTGAAGCATCGATGTAATCTCCCACATAAACTCCACTTGAAAAAGTAGATAATGCAGCCTGAAGGTAACAAAGGTTTGAGACCATTTAACACTGATCTGTGAATACAAAAAACATTCTACCATCTCTCTCTCAAAAAAAAGTCAAATGATTCTTAACACATTTTCCACCTTCCATCCCTGCAGAAAATGGTTCTTCTGATGATATTAATGCTCCACAAATGAAACACACAAACATGAGAAGTCCCCAGACTTAACATTTCCTCCAAAACGTATATCTGTGTTAAGTGAAAGCCTGTCACTGTATAAAAAAATGCAACTCCCTGTCGGCATGGCTTTCAGGCAAGTCAGGTGTTCAGAAAGGCCAGGAATGGAGAAGCACAGCTCCCATATAGTTTGCTACAGCTGCCAAGACTTAAAGAGTTCATATTTTGATCTGCATATGATAGACATAACCCAAGCAAATTGGCAAAGGGTTAGCAAAAATAGTTTTCAAATAATGGACAAGAACTTGTGTCAGCGCAGTTTGTCTCACAGTGCGGTTGATACGCAACACTATCTACAAACATCAGAGAGGGTGAGATTTCAAGCTCTCTGTGTTTTAAAGACAGCAGATGCTGCAGCACAAGAGCCTCTTTTTATAGACAAGTTACTCTACTCCCTGCACCAGTGGAAGCTGGAATGAAGCAATGTTGCCACTTCAAATGAATGTGAGTGCTTTTCCAAGACACACAATGAAAAGCAGTGATCAGAGGACGTGCATTTCCTTTTTTCTGTATGTGAGAGGGAACAAGAAGGGAGACAAGAAAAAGGGAATGAAAGAGCATAGGGCTGCCAGAAAATAAAGCACATGTTGCTGCAAAACATTTCCTACATCCTGACACAAACCTGAAGAAAAACAGCTTCAGGATTACTATTATGACAGACTTTTCATCATTTAGATGAGCTATGCTATGCTCTGTCACACAAAAAGCTAACAAGAAATTTACTTACAAATGAAATGACAAAACTATAATCAAGAAAACCATTATGCATATCTGATAGAGAATCAGCTTTGTTTTTCAATACCTGAGGAGATCAAAAATTTCTCTCATTTCAAGTGCATAACATCAGCTCATCTGGACTAGCTCTTATTTTATTTTTTTTCTAAGTTTTATTTTAATAAAAGGGTAAACTCAAATGATATGGTCTTTATGCATGGAAAACAGGATCAAAATCAGATCTGTAATACTGTGTGAGGATCTAATATATTGGAATTTTTTTTCCTGCCATTGATACTCTTGGATAATTGTTTTAAAAACTTACTGTATTAATCCAAATGCCACACAACTAGACCTTGAACTATTACATCTTTCTCTAAATACTGACAAGGTCTACAGGCACTGCACCAGCACCATGAAATTATTTTAAAACATTGATTTCAGGAGGCAATTCAACGATTCATCAATCTCAATTAAATCTCACAATGAAACTGCTCAAGAAGAGTCCCCAAATCTAGAATTAGCAGAAACCTTTTCAATTCACTTTGCCAAATCACTGGTCAAGCTTTGCTGTCAGTATGATGGTATAAAACTGAGGTACTACAGTAATAAGTCCATGACTGCCTGCTGTAACTATGAGTTTCAGAGCACAGAAGACACCCCTGTTTCTGTGGAGTTCATGCCTAAAGCTGAAGAGATAATCACATGTATGAAAAGGTGTTTGCTCATTGCATATTCACACCTACAGAACTGTACACAGCTCCTTTTAACATAAAGGATGTTTAATTGTACCCAACTGACATCCATCCTTCAAGTATGTAGCTCCAGATGCACAAACCGGAATTTGTGACTATCTTATTGCAGACTCTGGGCCTGCAATGTTTCCTTGGACTGGGAAGAACAGAAGAAAAAGAAAAAAAAAAAAAAAAAGAAAGCAAGCTTTCAAAGAATGAAAGCACTGTGAAACTTTTGAAATGTCGAAGAGAACAGCACGTTTCAGCTATTTTTGCATTCCTGTAAATCTGACTTGATGTACCGTTGTGGGAGGGGGGAAGAAGTGTGTCATTATGAACTGGTTTTACAATAGGAGATTTGTTGCTGTAGGGAGGGAGGGGGAAAATCTACTGCTAGGTATGGTATATCACGTAAAGAACTAAACTGACAATTAAAATTAGAAGTGACATTCCAACCAATTCCTCTGTGTTAAAACAGTTAAGTAGAAAAGTAAAGCTATAGCACTGTAGAGAGAACAAACACTACAGAAAGTAAAATCTCCTCTAATAAGACATTATTAAAAGCCTCCACAGTCACCTGGGGGTGAGGGTGTGTGTGTAGCGTGTGTGAATTTCACAGCTTATTTCTTTTAAAAGCATATTTTCACAAACCTGAAATAATTAAATCAAAAGCCTTATAGACTAGAGATGCTACATACATCAAACTATTTGGTTTTTTCAAGTCAGTTATTTTCTGCCTCCAACATTTAAAATTTTTCTTATGATTAAAAAGAATTAAAGACAGATTTTTTACGGAAAGGCACCAAAACATATCTGAAAGAGAAAAAATTATAGTCACTCATATGTAACAGAAAAGGCTATGCAGCAGAACAAAAACAAATGAAAATACTTTCAAAATGCAAATGCTGAGAATTGGTTTCAGTTCTTACTTGCTATTAAAGAAAATATTTGCAACAGAAGAGTTTGCCTGAAGGGACTGGTAGCAGCAGGTGAAGTTATTTTGAATCCGCATCACCTCTCTCACCTCAAACTGCAAAGTCATCACTGTCCCCCACTTACTAGAAGGCATATGCAATGGAAGTCTTAGAGGAAAAGATGGTGACTGAGGAAGCCTGAAAGACCAGGTATTTGGGCATCTACAAGGCTGCTGTCAGCAATCTGCAGGCTAAGAGCCCACCTTGCAACAATGGAAAGGAAAGGAAAGTGCCTGCTCCTCATAAGGGACTCTTCCCTAGTTCAACCACATGGCTACAACCCAACTCTGTAAACCTGGCTCAGAAAATCTCAGTGCCCTCAGACTCCTACCCAAGGCTGGCTTTTCCAGGAACAGAAGACAAGTGACTCTAAGGGATGCTACGGACACCACCTCTCGGCACAGTGTGACCAAAGGTCAGCAACAGGCGATGGCGCTCGTGATAACCCAGCGTCAACCTAGCTAGCTCTGACACCAACAGCAGCAAAGCACTAATGGCATTAAAAACAGCACAAGCTCTACAGCTTGCCTATAATCCTGAGTTTTTACAACTTCCCTGGTACTGGCGAATGAGCTAGTCAGACTGATACTAGCTCAGGAATGTGGGCATGTGCTCAGGTCATGCTTTTGACTACGTTATAAACATTACCACCCACGTTTGCTATTTTGGCGTTAGCACAGACAAGGTTCATCACTCCCCAGATAAAGCACAGCATTTTTATATATCCAACAAGAAAAAAGGGAACAGGAGTTATCAGAGTAATATCACTCACAAACAGAAAACCTAATATAGTCTTCAGTTTACTTCAGTGTATTTCTACAGCAACATGTCCATTACCAAATAGAGTAAAAAAAAAAAAAAGTTCTGATTTTGAGGTATTAACAAAGGACTCCACAGCAATCACAAGCATATAATCTGGAGAATAAAAAACACCCCTTTAAATGCTAGCAATCAATATTCAACCATCTGAAATCTCCTTTAATATTATATATTCTTCTGTCATAATAACATTCCCATCCTGTGTCTATTAAGTAACGCAAAGCCTATGACCCAGGCTGTGTGATAAGGAAAAATATGCTTGCTGGGCATCTGATGAGGTGCTTCAATCACTCCAGGCAGGCTATAACCTGGTAGTTCATTACAGCCACCTTTACAAACTGTCAGCTCACTTGAAGGATACTCACATCATCTTTTACAAATAACGAGCTACCCACTGTGATTAATCCATCGCGCAATGCTACCTGATACCAACTTCAAGCTGACAATTAATACCACTAATCTGCATTCACCCTGGAAAATGTTGACTGACATCACCAAATGAGTTCTGCAGAACAGAAAACTACCTTTAATAGACTATAACCTTTAACAAATGTGAACACCTAACCGAAAGTAGTTTCTTTTTCAGTTTCAAAATGCATTTGTAATGATGATAAAGTAAAAATACACATTCACTCAGTTTATTATTTCAGCTTAAAAAAAAAGTCTCAAATTACCTTTTGTACCAAAGTTAATTATATATAGTTTAGACACTAATTAGTTATATTTTTCAAAGTTAGATCACTGAAGTCTTGCACCAGAATATATCACAACATGTACCTCGGATAACACACTTTTTAAAAGAAAATTCTCCCTCTCTGTTCTACACTTTTGGGCAGTTATTCAAAATATGTGGTAATAATCTTTGCTCAGTTCCCAGTATATTGCCTTTTCACCTGAAAAACGTTAGGATACCCTGACCACGGCTTTGCTCCCAAAGAGATTACAGTAATCCCATGAATTCTGGTATGTCTGAGCACATGCATGCTTAACATAAAACTGACACAGAGTATTTCCAAGAGAACAGCTGTACCAAACCCAAGACCCATCATTCTGCCTGCAAGTGACATAGGAAGTGTTCAAGGAAGAGAAAGAGCAGGGCAACCATGTGCAGTCCTCTTTCAGTTCCCTGCTGTTCTCACATCAGAGTTTTTCCTCAGATGCCTTTTCCACTCACTAACTCTAAATGATGCTCCTCTTTCCCGAGAGCAGCTAGAATTTTTTCCAACATGTCTACTTTTAGCATCTACAGCGTGTTATCACAACCAACTCCAGTATTTCCACTACCCACTCCATGAAAAACCACCTTCTTTTGTCCGTTTGCAATCCAGTTCTCCTGGCTTCATTTAACATCACACTGGAAGAGGCAATAAACCATTAAAGTTTATCTCCTTCAAGCTGTTAATGATTTTTCAGATTACTATCAGAGGTCATCACCTCTTACACAGGCTGAAAAGTTTTATCTTCTTTGCTCCTTGTCCTGAAAACTCTAATAGACCTTTCTCTGGAACCTTCCTCGCTTCTCTATGTCATGTGAGATGAGGGGAATTGAACTGCATGGTGGATCTTCACAGACAAAGCTTTGTCCTCCCCTTTTCCAAAATCTCCTAACATTCAATTTACTTTTTTACCACAGCTGATCATCCATCTGCCCTTCTAATGGAAATGTAACTCTTTGCAGATCTCATTCTGGGCCAGAGAGGCAGGAATAAGTGCAAAGCCCATTATTTTGATGGGAAACTTTTATTATTTTTCTTCACATGCAACTTCACACTTACGGGTGTTGACCTTTATCTGCCACTTTATTGCTAGTTATTTAGACTTCTATAGGCATTCTGTGATTACTCACACTTGATCCCCCCTATCCTGACTATTCAGTGAGTTAGTAGCAGACCTTCTCACCTCACTGTCTACCTTCTGTTCACAATTTATGCAGATGTGACAGTACCAGGCTCAAGACATATCCCTGATGATGCACTCCACTGTAAGAACTGCCCAAGCAGTCACAGTTCCTAGACCTTATATTTTATTCAACTAGTCATTCATGTAACAGGAGAGAGGAAGTCTAGCGATGGAGTGATCAGCATTATTTGTATCAGAAGGTGAGAAAAACTGTAGTGAAAAGCAATCAAAGAATGTAAGTGTATAAAGTGAACAAATATAGTTGCTTATGGAACCGTTTTGCCTGTGCTCTTAGAAGTGAAAGATGTTTTGAGGAATCATACAGATCATTGATTTCAATGACGCACAAACCGCATGTGCAATTATTCAAATACATTTAAAATACCAACATCACAAACGACAACACAAATTACAGCACAATACAACACTTATATGCACAAAAATATTTCAAGTCCAGAATAAAACGAGACCAAACTGCATTTCACCGTTTGGGCTCCAACAAGTAAGATGTTGTGCAAATTAACATTGCAGAGAACTGTGCTTTATTTAAGACTTAGCTTCATGCAACACAGAATTCCAGAGAGAGCCTCAGGATGGAGTTTCTAACCCTTCATAACAAAATACACTTTTTAACCTTTCTTACATTTTCCCCTGAAAGTTTTCCCAAAGTGGAAAAAATCAATACAAAATCCACTACATGCTATCAACTTTTCCCATAACCTTAGAATAAAAAACTTGAAATAGAAACAATGCAAAAATTAAATTATTTTAATATTTTTAATTATAAACTGTAAGTGCTAATATACCCAATGTATGTATTTGTAAAGATAACTCCTGCTCTTCTGATTCCTTGGACTGCCCACAGTGATGTTCACTTCTATTTGACAGCAAGCAATGATTCCCTGCCCCAACCCCCCGAGCTTTAATCTTCTGCACAGCACTTTCAAAAGAAGCAAACAGAATATTTTTCAGGATGCTTAAGACTTGGCATGCTAAGAGATGGGTGTTGTGTGATTAGCTGTAGTCCCTAAGAGGATCAGAAGAATTCCTAGCAGACCTGTAAATTGTCATCAGGCCCAACGTCAGCAAATACCAACTTCTAAACAGAGAATCAAATAAGTATTTTAATTCCTTGTAAGCTTCTTCACGTTAACTTCCTCACTCCTCCTCCAGCTTTTGTTTTTCCTCTCATCTCCTTCTTGCAGCTAAAGAAATGGTGGCCCTCCAGCCACTCCCAAGCTCAAAGGGGCATTAGAAGGTATGCCAGAGCAAGGTATGCTTTGCCTTTAACCTTCATGTCTGTGTTCTTTGTAAGAGCAGCAGAATTAAAATACAGCAGATATGTATATAAAATACCATTTTTGAGCTCCCAGACCACACTGAAAAGCAAAGCTGTTACAGCCATGGAAAGAATGATGAGGGCTTTTTTTTATTTCTCAGAAAAAAATTTTCTTCTCATATTCCCTTGCAACAAATAAGTCACTCAACGTAACAAGCAGGGTGAGCAATTCATGTGTGGGCACCCAGAGAAAAAACCACCTAAGTTATAAGCTCTCAATTTAGAAAGCTTTCATCATACTCTTTGAAATGAGAGAGACTTACTAAATCTCACCAATTTTAGTTTTAAAAAGAAAAACATTTCCCTTCCCTCCTGATTAACAACATTTTATTTCAGACACGGTACTGGCTGTCTGGCCTTCAGGATTACATCTCAGGAACTCTCTCACCAAACAGGACCTAGTAAAGCATCCATATGACAAATTGCAGAAGTTAGATGTTTGGGAATCAGGAGACAAACATTGTAGGCAGCAAGAATAATTTAGTCAAAATTATTTAGTCAAAATAAATATCAAGAGGAAATGGTGAAATCTCATACTAAGCTCACTCCACTTTATTCTGAATAAGCAAATTTTTATATAGATTTTTGGAAACACAAGTACCTCAGCACAAAAAGGAAAATACCTTTTGCTTTACTAGAACATCATGTATTCCCATTTTAGAATATTTGTAAGTATGGTAACTAAGCATGAACAAATGTTTAAAACCAAAGCACATGCACAGAGACAACTGACTCAGGACAAAACCAGCCAGGTATCAGCAGAAGGGCACTTCTCATAGTTGTTTCACCTCTAAGCTCTCAGGCCACTCTCTAGGGAAACCCACGCAGCAGCTCTCAAATACAAGCTTTGGAATGGAAGATGCAGTTTTAAAAGCAACTAAACTGACGTAACAGCAAAAATTTCATTACTCTGCTAGATACCAAATACATTCAATGAGCCGGAAAATAAAATCTATGGGCTCAGTGTGATCTCTCCCCTCCACAGCCAACTCCTCACCTTCCACCAGCTTTAAGCTGCCTGTCTCTTACTCTCAGGAGGAAACTGCTTTCTCAGCTCTTCCCTCCACCGAGAACACCCTGTTTCTCCTACTGCTTCCCTTTCCAGAAGCTGCCTTTTGTTTCCGAGATGGTAAAACCGATCTGTACTTAACTGAACCCTGAGCAGTGGTCTTCACCTTCTATCCAGCTTTGAAAACTGAAGTTCCGATTTCAGACGTTAACAAAAGGCATTTGTGATCAAGAACGTGTCACTTCTCAGCGGTGTCACTTGGTCCAATAAACCCCACAGCCTCCAGCCACTGATCTCTACCGTGTTCTTAGATCAGATAGATCCCCACTACCGTTGTTCAGAGTAACGGTGCACAAAAGGAAAACAGGAGTAATGAGCCCATAAAAGAAGTTTTAGGAAAGGTAATTTCACCAGTTAGGAAAGAAAGATCAATAGGTAAGTATCTGTGAGCAAGGAGGGCACCTACTTCTTTGAGCAGGGACACCATCCCACGTTTAAATTCAAGCTACATTTAGTGACTCAATGTGCAGTTCAAATAAAGTTTTGAAAGGTATCTTTCAAAGAGTAGCACTGGGGGTTTCTAACCTATTTAACAGAAAATCTTTTTTAAATAATGATGAGTAAATACATTAAAGCAAACTTTTATCTGTACCTAGACCTATTCCACCTTGTCTCCATAAATCTCTTCTTTCTACATTTTACAAAAGTCAAAGTATATTTAATAAGAAAACCACAAAATTCAGACCCAAACTGCCAACTCCAGCTATGTAATCCCTATTTGAAGCCATGGGCATGAAGAACAAAAGCGTCCACCTGCAGAAATGACTACCAGCCTTCCAGATTCTCAAATATCAAAGTATCATGTTCTATACTCAAAGCAGAAGGAAAAATGAAAAGAGGCATCATAAAAAGTTAGATTACTCAAATGCAGTTATCCAGAAACTTACTGATTACGGCACCAACAGGCCTTAAATATTTCTTTATTTACATCTAAATACTGTTTCAATACATTTCATATGCCTTGATGTAGTGTAGAGTCTGAGGTCTACAGTACCACATTTCGGCTATAAAGAGCAAGCATAAAGTTGATGGTTAAAATTAATAGTAAGTGGCGAGCTCTAATATGCCTATAAATACAAATCCTTCATAAAATCATAATAAATGAATTTAAATCACTAATTCAACACACAAGTATTCATGAACATAAAAAAGAAATTACAAATTCCATCTTTTAAAGCATTCCACTTAAACATGGAGGCTTTGTTCAAAACAGTCTACCAATTAATAGTTTAATTCAGGCTTTTATACTCACTGGGAAAGGACAGCTAAATGCTGAGTGCTTTCATTTCCAACAGATACTTTAGTTTGTGTGTTATAAATGACTTACACAACACCTCAGTGAAAGAAAACTAAATTTCAAAAAAGTTATACATAGTAAAAAGAAAATTTTCCAGAAAATTCAGTAGATCAATTAGTTCAACTCAGAGCTCTCCACACCTTCAGCTAGAAATGAATCAACTTGTTTCCAGGCTAGTACTCTGAAACCAAAAGTTCCCTTTCACAGATTCAGAGGTTGCATTAAAGTTTATTAAAACTTAGAAAAGCACTTTACAGGAGAGGAAGAAAAAGAAGATACATGTTGATACCTGCGCACAAGAAGCAAATGTTGGACAACTGACTGGTTATTTTCACTTCAAACATTAAAAGGAAAATTTAGAAAAGTCCATCCACCATGTAAATGAAAACAGAGCATCAATCTAGTCTGTTCTCTAGTCTGTTTTCATCAGTTTGTTAACTATTTTAATTTAAGAACATTCAGTAAAAGTGGCCTATAAACAGGGGTGGAAAAGCTTTCCCAGGAAGGTACATAGAAGAAACAATATGGAAAGGAGTCACTGAGGTAAAATTTAACACTAGACTCAAGACAAAGAAGTGCTTGCTCTTTGGAAATACTCATGGCTGTTTAGAAACTCACATTAAAAAAAAAATAAAAAATAAAAAATTCACACACACACCTGTTTTCTTTAACTTCCACCACAGAAAGTTGAGAAAAAGAAAAGTAAGGCTATTTCACAGATTACTTCTTATGAAACAAATGTCAGATTTTTCCATCACCAAGATAATTGTCTCAATTTGCTTCAGAATTTTTTCCAATAGTCTACCTATTATACCAAAAATGCTGCACAGTAAAGAAACCAAATAAGAATAGAAATATTTTGAAACCTTTGCTGTCTTCTAAGGCAAGAATATTGCTTATCACTTCAGTTATGTCAGTATGTTACAAAAATTCAAACTGTTAATTTCCTAACCAGATTACTTTGACAGAGAAAGAACAACATTTACATCACAACAGAACTCAGAAAATAAAATTGAAAAATGCCTAAATAATTAAACCAACTACACAATAATTGTTGCATCCGTGCAAAGGCACACATAGCACAGCTTGGATCTGTGATGGCAAACAAAGGCAAATATATAGGGAATTCTTCAAAAAGAGGGCAAGCTCATCACCATACTTCTCTAAAACTCCTTCAAGCTTCTACAAGCCTTGTTAAGGGACTATTCTGAACAAACGGGCATCTGTGTTTCATGAATTTGTATTGATTCCTTCAGCATTCTGCATTTGCCAATACATCTACTTCTTCTAGATTTTTTTAATAAATTCCTTAATTTTTCCTGGCTTTCATTTTAAATAATCTTCTACAAAAGCCATTCTTCTAGTTTGCTGTACTCCCACGACAACCACAAAGCAAAAATAAAACCCCCAGTAAAATTGTATTTGAAAATACTTGTAAATAAGCAGAAAGCATACAACATGGATACGTTTAATGCAAGCAAAGGACTATATGGATCACTGCAGAGTTGCTACAAAACGACATACATTCCTTTCATTTTTACCACGGAAAATTTGAGTTGGGCCACAAAACACAAATCAAACTAATTCAAGAATCCTATCCTAATTTTTAGGAAATTTTTTAAACCTATGGCACATTGGCTAAGTAACGCTGTGCAATCTTGTTTGGAGAGAACAATTCCAGCAGACAGCAGATCATCCCCAAGGAAAACTTTCTGTACCATGTCCGGACACTTTGTCTCAGCAGTCTGTGCATTGAATAGTCCAAGGAAGAAGTAACAGTTTGCTGGCAAAACTACACATCAACAAACACTGATTGTAAAATTTATTACAGACTATGTATGTATATTACACCCATATAATATATTACATTACGTAATGTATATATTATATATTCTATTAATAGGTTAAACTTATCTCACCCCAAATGTGTGATGTGACTAATCCCAAATATATTTGTTTCCTGAGAAAAAGAAACATAGTGACCATTTTGATATTGTATCGCTCACCTTTTTTTCTTTTGGTTGTTGGTTCATATTGCACTTGAAGGTCTCTTGGTAAAATATTCTAAGATCTCACTGGCAACGAACAGCAGTTTTACTGCATGTTCCCTGAGCAACCAAATGATGAATAGCCTTTAGCTTGCCCTTCCGCATTTTCCTTCTTCTTCAGTCATAAAAAGACACCTTCAAGTTTCTGAAACAATTATGTCAAATACTGAACTACAGATAACAGTAATTAAGTTTCCCCAAAGATTTTTTTCAGAATAAAATTAAAATGCATTCATGACTGTTATTAAAAGAAAGGTGCAGCAGAGAGCACTGGATCAAAAATGACAAAGCTGTAAAGTGTTCTGGAAATGTCAATGCATATTGCAACATAACAGCGTAAAAACACCTTACAGAGCCAAGTTTAACCTTCATCTGGGCTTCACATTCTCACTCGAAGGTGTAAGGTCTCAAAAAGCAGAGGAAAAAAACCCTAATTCTTAGATGTCATCATTTGTCACTGCTCTCAAAGAGCAAATAACAGTCTTTCCCAGTGTACATTTTAACTGTCGAAGTGCAATTTCAGCCACAGTATCCCCCCAAAAAAAAAACCAAAAAAGCCACACACAACCCCTGTTTTCTTTACAGACATCAAAATATGTAAAATCCTGTTTGAAAATCTGTTTCCATCTATGTGGAGCTTTCAACTGTATGCAAATACAAAACACTACAACTACACATGCCAAGTATCCACCTGCATACAGAAGCATATACAATGCTAACACCATGTTACACATTCAGTCCTGTGTGATTTTAGTAAGAGTTCTCCTTGGCCATGCTGCCAAATCCTTCCAGATAGCCTTTCAAGAGCACAGAGTAGAGACACTTAGCGAGCAGCAAAGCAAAATGCTCCCAATGTAAAATAATCACAATGCTATTTCTCACGCTTCCACTTACTAGTTTCATTTTTCATCTACAGCAAAACAGAAAAGTGTTTCCCAAAAAAACTTTTACAAACAGTTATCTCATTTAACAGCCTCATCACTGCTCTGGCATTTAGCCACCCTCAAAAAAGCCACTTATTGCTTCCCATCTCACTGCAACTGCTGTGCCTCAAACATTGAGTGAAGTATTAGATATTCCCCAGGAAATTGATCAAAATGACACAACATAAAGGGCAACCAGCAATCTAGGGTATAATAAAATAACAGCACATTAAAGAATTAGTACAATATTTATACTCAAGTTGCACAGAAACCCTGTGAAGCTACTTAGAACATTGACTTCCCACTACATCTATGACATTACTACTAATTTAAATGTCAAAGCAGCTAACAGTGATTTTTCACAGTGTTGCAGAAGGTGCATGTTTATCATACTAAGATGCTGCAATCACATCTGATAAGGTGTGAGGAGAACCCACCAGCTGAACAATTCAAAGTAATACCATGAAACTATTTTGTTTTGTTGTGTCAACCCCCAGCTACACTTTAGGGCATTATGAACTTGCAGACAGCCTGGCAAAATAACATGGTTGACACAGCAACATTCCTACATGTACATTTTCAACTCTCTTGGGCAAACACCCCTTAATCCCCACCAACCGGAACCCAGAGATGAATGTTCTCATGTCTGTATTGTCAGGAGATCAAAGGAATTCAATGTCCAGCTGTGGTCCTGGATTTCTACTCAGAGTGGGAATGCAAACTATTTCCTTCTCTTTGGGAATTTTAAGGGAAAAAAAATAAGCATATTTTGTACTTTTACTAGAACCCCTATAGATTTCTTGCGAATTCCTGTTTTGGGGAAAGCCTGAAGGTACCAGCTCTCTCTTTACTCAGTACATTAGGCCTGGAACCCTGTCTCCCTAAGTCTTTCCAGGCCATGGGTCCTGGCCCCTTTACCACCTTCATCTTTCCAGAGTTTGGGGCAACAGGGTGGATAAAAGCTGTGCAACATTGATTTTGTCAATCAAGTCCTCAACTCAAAAAACTTCCTAGGAAGTATCAAACTTTGACTAAGTGGATTCTTCTCCTTTTCAAATGGCCAGGGACTTCAAACCAAATCAAAATTAGCTAACCATATTTGACATCTGGCAAAAATAAAAAAAAAAAAAAGGAGATGTCTATAATTCCATTCAGATCCTCTCATCTCTAATAATTTTCCTCCCTTATCAGACTTGCTATTATAGTACTTACTGCCAGTGGCAAGCAAAAGAAAAACTTGACAGCCATATGAGTCTTATCTCCTTGCACAAAACAAGTTTGGCATCGCTCTGGGCAAATGCACAGCAAGACTATCTAAGCATCAAAGACACATGGACAATGATTTTGATCAGAGATGTTCATGAAGAGACCAGGAGGAGGGAAAGGAATGGATATAAATGCAGCAAGGAGAAAGCCCAAGAAGTTTTTCAAAATATAGAAGATTATTTAAAAAAATCTGGCTCCAAGTGTCATTTCCAGAGACAGTGAAGCACCTCTGGAGGGCTTTTTTGTTTCATTTTTCTAATATCAATAAACCAAAGACATGAAACCAAAATTAGGACTTTAAGCTTTTTTAAGCTTGTAGCTACAATTACTCTGTTTAAGGATCAAATATAAATGCAGTAATTTCTGAGGAAAAAAAGAACGAAATTAGGCTCATTCCACCTAATCTTTCTCACAATTGCCAGGGACATGCACTATCAGTCTTTGTTAATTCTTTACCACAGAACTTCTCCTCTTCCTTGTGTCAGAAACTTACCTGAAGTCCTCAAGTAAAAAAGAATCAGCTTTCCAGAATATCTTATCTGTGTCAATATACTAAAGATGAGAGCTAAGCTATCATTTAACCTCTTTTGCTGCAGCTAAACTGAAACACACTGAGCACTTCCTTCAACACAGCTAGAGTTTAATCCAGGCAGCTGGCTAGGAATGCTAAGCAGACGTATCATATCAGTAAGTTCACACACACAAATAAATCTAAGTTTTCAAGGCTGACTCTATTACGCAGTTTTATCAACAGTGTTGGCATCCCAACTCCAAACCAGTAAACCGCTGGAACAGGTGTGCCTGTAAGAAACACACACTCTGCAAGTGCCCCCTCTGCCTCCCTCTGTTCTTAATCAGTACTTAACCTGAAAATTTGCTTCTAGGAGAAAAAGCAATGCTTTTATGTTGAAAGTCGATGCATTCTCTTTATCACAACTGCTGAGCTCTCACCTGAGAACAGAGACACTCTACAGGTAACACAATAGAAAAGTCTTCTACAGGAGACAGGAATTTTCCCATTAAGGTACTTCCTATATTCATTTTTTAGTTGTGGAAAATATAAATAAACTTTTCAATAGCCATATTAACGTAGAGGGGTGGCTTGTTTTTACTGGGCTCCCCAAAATAATAATTTTCTTGCATATATATTTTTTAAAATATTTTTTGCTGGTATTTCCTGGCTATGCCATAAAAATTATTGTAAATTAATCACAAATTATTACATTTCTCATGCCAATTTCAAGCTTGAATACGTATTGCCTGGAATTAAAGTCTATACTATATTTTGATTTTACCTCATTATTGTAGAAGTTATTTTTGATTCTGCTTTTTTTTTAATGGAATACCTAAATCAATTTTCTTTTGTTTTCTAACTGTGGTTTTGTTATTGCAATGTGGCACCCTGAAAAAGAGTTTCACATAATTTATTTATCTTCAAACACTACCATCCATCATGTCTTTAGACCTTACAACATCCGAACTCTGTCAGAGCCAATGGCAAAGGCCAACCTGAGTCCAGAATGTCAGTGATGTTAACAGACTCTTTGCATGATGAGATACTCCAGCCACTGGATAATCACTGACTAATTATCTATCTCACATTTTAACTCAAGGTTGCCAGAAAAGCCTAATTTTACAATTAAATGTTTCTACAAACACAAATTGCTAGCATCAGGTAACGTGAAAGCAAGGTCATACTAGGTTATGAGGTTATAGGTTATGAAGGTTATGAAAATACAGATTCAAGACTTGGCTGTCCTCAATTGAGTTCCCCGTTTTCCTTTTCATTTTCTGAAAATCATATTATATCATTAAGGGAATATATTGAAATTAAACTGCAATTCTAAGTTAGTTTTTCCATCATGTACATTGTGGTCAACAGAAATATTCCACCTTCACACAAGGGACTGGATGGTAACACAAAGGTCTGAGGATACAGGGGTATATGAAGTACAGTTAAGGGACCAAGAAGTCTCCCAGAGATTTGCAGCTCTTATTACAATTTCATTTTCTTTGAAGAGATGCACATAAAGGCCACAAGGAAAAGAAATACAAGAGAAGAGGATGAGAGCCTGTTATATGACAGTTCTTCTCAACACTTCCCACCAGCAGGGCGGTTGTGGCATCCTCCTCTTCCTGGGCTCCTACCAAACACAGCTCACTCGTAGTCCCAGAAAGCAGCAGAAACTCTGATGGTTCACACAGTCCCCAGAAACTGCTGCCACTTTAACAACCTAGCTTAGAATCAATTCCACTTGCATTTGAACTTGACAACATCCAATGCAGCAAGCTGTAAAAACACCCCCAAACCCCACACATTAATTTACACAATATTTAATTTGGGCTCCCTTTATTAACCACAGATAATAGTTACATAACTACTTGCGCCATTTGGCCTTGATGTGAAGTGTTTCATACAGAACGTAAATCTTACCATCTTGCCATTTGTGAAGGCAACAAAATTACTTGAAAAGTTAAGCTTAATAACTCAAAGTACAGTAGATGTTGTGAAATGTGATTTCTATAACAAGTTTAGCATTAAAACACACCCCCACATTTTACATTTAAAATGAAAACTTATCTTAGGCAAGTATAAGAAAGTGAAGGCTGGAGATGGGTGTTTTACCTCTGAGCTGCTTAATGAGACTTTTGTTTCAAACTGATGAATAATGCAGGCAACAGACTCTTTGGACACAGCCAAAGAACCTCTCATGACAGGCAACCAGAATTTAAATAGCAAGAGTAACAGCAAAAACCTCAGCAGCTTCACAGAGTGGTGCTAAAGCATCACAACCATGTAACACCACCAAGGAGAACACCCTGCCTCCACCTCAGAGGGCAGCAGAAGTAACAGCAGAGCCATCCTGCTGAACGCCACCAGCCATGCCTCGCACACCCTGTGCTCAGCAGGAAGCACAGTCTGAAGTAGCAGTGTCTGAACAGTGACGCTGGAGAACAGTCAGAGGTGATCTGATAACAGGGCATGGATAAGGTCAAGTACAAACAGTCCCACAGGAGGTGCACCTTATGGACATGTCCTAACACAGATGAAAGTGCATATGCTCCACATTCTCAGCTGAAGTCATTCTATGTGAGGAGGAACAAACTCCCTCTTGCACCTGACAATGACTTTGTGGCTAATCAGAGCTACAGTAAGCATAAGGTGTCCCTACAACCAACATCACCAGTACAAGTAACGAGGCAGTAAACACTAGCAAAGTTCAGGATCTGTTTTAACAGCACCACTTTCCATGGAAAATGTACATGGAGCCACACCCTCACTGGCAGATGAGGGCAGAAAAGACAAATGGCTTCAGCACTTCTCTGACTTAGGGTCTTCTTTCACAGACAGCTCCGGAGCAGCACAGCAGCATTACTGAGCTGGTCTAACAGAGAGAGTTACTGGTGTCCACAGCACACCAGCACAAAAAGCCCACAGTTTAAACAGCCCATGTATTTGAAGTTCCCCAGGTTTCCAGTGTAGAGACAGAACCTTGCACCACGCCTGAAGAAAGGCTGTCACGCGCCAGCAACTGCAGGCAGCTGTGCTGGGCTCCTTCCAGCTGCTCTCTCGGCTCTGCACAAACTGCTGATAAACCTTCCTGAGAGCAGTGCCAAGCACTACTTAAAACTTCAAGAGGTCATTCATTACCAATTCTTTGGGCGCCCCAGAATTTCAGCCTTAAATGAAGCCACGCTGACCTATATAAGCTCCTCACTTGGACATAATGGCTGTAAGTTACTTGATACATGGTTATAATTACAATGTCTTCATCTTGCCAGGAAAAAACAGCGTGTTTCACAGAGTAATTGCATGGCGAAATCACCTCTCTTCAGTACATAAACTGAAACAAAGTGTGCCTGAACCACAAGACTTAAGTTGCTGAAATTATTATCACTGCCATGGCTTTAACACGTAAACCAGTCTTACCAGTTTGCAAAGACCATAAAAAAGACAGTGTTGTTCTGAAAGATTATTTATGATAGATAACACTACAATACAAGAAGGTGGTAAGGAAACAGAACAACAATTGTGCATTAACATCCCTTCTGAGTTTTATTTATCAACAAAAATCTGCTAGGAATAAAACCGTCTGAGTCAAAGGTGAATGACAGAATTTGCTGCTGTTAGGCAAATATCAAATTCCCACTATATAAAACTTGTGAAAAGGTAAGTAAAAGGTCCCATTAGGCATTTCTACTCTGGGCTAAACAACCTGATGTGGCTTGGTAAGTATAAAGTTCTGTCATATTGAGATCACGCTGCTTCTGCATCACTGGATACAAATTTCCTGTTAAGCCTTTAGGCTCCCTGCATTCTAAGTATTAGTTTTGACCCAGTTCTGGCCTCATAAAACACAAATCCCCAAACACCCTCTTCCCATGGAAAAAAAAAAGACTAAGTTCTCACATATAAGATCAACAAATAAGCTCACTCTCATCTTCAGATTAGTGAGAAATCAGACAGGCTATATTCTAACACCACATGATGACAGACAATTCTAGGAAAAGTCTCTTATTCTCACCACTCCTCCTTTATGTGGGGCAAATGGGCTGCAGCAGGAAGAAAAGGCCAATATCCAACCTGTAGGAGATGTTTCCTTCATGCAGAAACAGTTCATAACATACCCAGGAGCAACAGCTCTCAAGGACTTGGAGGTTAAGTTTGGGCACTGCCCAGATCAGCCCATTACAAAGTCCATCACTTTGGCTGCGGCTATGAAGTTTCAACTGCATTATTCCTCAAGAAAACTATCATACAGGGAAATGTTTTAATAATTATTATTTTTATTGAAGGCTATGATTTCTACGAAGATGGATCATATATGCTGAAGTAAGAAAACTGCTTTGGTCTGTATAGTATGTTATATGCTTGGAGAAAAATTATCCTATTAAAACAGGGAAGATGAAAAAAGAGAAATCAAGATACGGCCCACGGAGTTCTGTGAAGCATGAAACTTTACACAAACACACACTCTGCAATAATACAATACTTCCTACAGATTTGTTTCTATGATTATTGGGTGACTATTTAAAAGCCATTAAATTTTCTACCAAGTCATTTTTGCTTTTCTTTTAGTACCTATTTTACCACAACACCAAAAGCACCAATTATATAACTCTTCCAGAATCAAAACTCCAGCTTATGCCTGTAAAAGTGCCAAAATTCCCAGTGTCAAACCCCGAAACCACACCCAACTCAAAAAACCCATTACACACACAACACATACAAATTTTAAAAAAAAAACAGTTAAACTGTGTTTAAGACCACTAAACGCAAGTCTAGTTACTCTATTATACAATCTAGTGTCCAGTACTTGATGTATTTTCACATTTTCTTTCTTCAAGGCCAGGTTGGATGGGGCTTTGTGCAGCCTGGCCTAGTGGAAAGTGTCCCTGCCCGTGGCAGGGGAGTTGGAACTAGATGTGCTTTAAGGTCACTTCCAAGCCAAACCACTCTATGGCTTTCATGATTTTATCTCTTTAAGGCTCTCACTGTCGAACTTCTAAAAGAAACCCTAGCATGACTTACAGGTTCTTGAACCAGGGTTGCCAGAGATTCATTTGGAATGAGGGATTTTGGAGCAGCCTGCCACAAAATCCAATAAATTTAATCTCATTACCATCCACAGGTAGGTGTATCACAGTATCTAATTTTCCTGTCCTCCCAAATAGTAGTCTCTTCTCCCTGTACTGCCAATCTTCCTTGCCACACACTTCTTACAAGCATTCTGGTGTTTGCTCTGTGAGATTCCCCATCAGCAGCATCAAGTATTAGCCTGAAGACAACTAACCCAGTCATGTATTTTTCTGCTGGCTTAAAGAACTGAATCAATTCAATCAAAAGGAGAACCACAGTGGTGGGCATAGAATTGCACTACTGGGACCAGGGGAGAATCCAAGGAACTTGATGACTTAATTTTCCTTGAACAGCAACATAGTGCCAAACTGCTCACTACACTGGATGGCTTCACCCATGGATTTAAACCACTAGTTAAAAAGACATGATGATAACTCAAATCAGTATTATTTCAAGTTTAGTGTAGGGTTAGGAAAAAATATTATTCATATTCTCTGTTAATATGTTAATAGTTTTCTCACACCTCTCAGAAATGTCTATTTTTTGAAGTGAAAACACTAGTTCAAAAACATGTTTTTTCAGCAAAGAATAAACAAGAAATGAATTCCTTAATGAAAAGGATTGCACAGATACAAAGCATACAGGATTCTCAATTTAGGCCACATCAGAACTTTAATTCTTCATTTCCTGGCCTCTTTCCCATTAAAATTTCAATTTGGCATTCCAGTTAAATGTGTCCTTTCAACTTAGATATGATAGGCTTTGAAGCTATGCATTTCAAGTTCAGTAAAGATCAAAATATTCTATTAAAAGACCATCATCAATTAACTGATGTCCTTGAAGTAGGTCAAGCAAACTTTTCTGGGCAAACAACATTTTTAAAAAAATAAAAATAGCACCAAGTAAACAAAACAAGCCCAAGAACAGACAAAACCCTTTGTACAACACCTTGTACTCCCTGCTGGGATTATCATCACCTCTATTCCACCCCAGCTGCCAGCAGTTTCTGAATACACAATGCAGTTACAGCTGCTTCAGTGACATTGGACCCGGCAAAAAAAAAAAAAAAGTACTTCTTAATCCCTGGCTGTGAGTTGTTGTAAATCCAAACATCTGCCTCACCCCTAGCTGAACAGATATACAGTTTCATTCTGGTGCAAGGTAATGTGAGCTTGTAACCTGCTTTTGCCTTCATCTGTTTTTCATCAGGAAATAATCACCATATTAACATTAGGAACTGCCAAAACATTTGCATAAAACAACAATTAACTTCAGGAGAACACACACGCCAGTGCTAAGCTTGATGATCACACCGTTCCATTATGTTGCAGTGCTGAGACTTTGATTGAGAGGTGAAAAAAAAGACAGGTACGATTAAAGATAAAAGATCACAGGGCATTCTTAGCGGTAGAACTAAATCCCAGGTAGTACATTCAAATGCCACCTACAGTGGTGAAGTACTTAAATCTTTATAATAATTTAAGATAATTTTCCGTGCAATATTTGGAATGACAGCTCTCCAGATCCTCCACAACAAACTGCGCTTTCCTTCTGTTTAGCAATTCCTCACAACATAGAACTGAAGTTCCATAGTTCTTACAGAAAGAGCCATAATACATTTTATTCCACTTAATCTTTCGATGTTAGAATAAAACTAGCACCTTCAAATGGGGAAAAAAAAATCCACAACACTTTGAATGGTGTAATCAATAGAAAGCATTCAAATCCAAGCTCAGTCCTGAAAGTAACTATAACCTCATCTCAGTTTCCAGACTGCCCTCTGGGCAAGTAGCCCATGTTACTGATAATGTCCGAAAATGAAGAAGCAGCTTAAAACAGTAGAAGTGCAGCAAACAGAAACCAGAGTCCTTACTCAAACTGGTATAGGAAGAATTCAGGTTATCTTATTACTTCATAAGGACAAGCTATCAAGATTATGAACAACTTTTACTAGAGTCTAAAAAGGTGTCAAGTAAATGCTCTGAGCAAACTACTTAAGCAACAAGGCTCTGCTTCCAACAACCAGTTTGAGATGCTGGCTAATTTTCACAATACCTTGAGGTTTTCTTCTTAAATACTTGACAACTTCTGCTCTTGACACACCAATCACTACAGGCAATATAAACACCACAGCTCAGTTGGGTTAAGTGCCTACTGACAGCAGCGTTTCAGAACAACTGCTGAAAAGATGCTTCAGACCTCATTCAAACAACTTACCACGTGTTCAGCTGTGAGGACAACAGAACCCAGCTCTATCTCAGGGAGCAAGAGGCCTCCAAATGTTTTTAACCAAGTCCCTTTTTCACATGCTATGTCCCACCTAACAAGCACACTGCTATAAATGCTACAAAGACATAATACCAGCCAGCTGCAGGCTCCTTGTGCACCTTGTGTCTTACAGGAATCAACTTGCATAAAGCCATCAGATCAGAGACTATTAGGTTTCTGTCATAAAGACTTGCTGTACTACCAGTCTTCCTTCCAATTAGCTCAACAGATGTCACAGATCTGCATTCCTTTAGTATCCGGAAAATCTCTAATTTTTCCATTTAGACTAACACCTGTCTCCCCCTCAGGAAGCTTTCTCTGCAGTATTAAATACTTTCACTGTTATCTAAGGATGAGAGGAGTGAAAAGAAGTCCTTCTGCTTGCTCAAAATCTTGGAGCTGAATCACTGCCACTGCTACAGAGGGATCCAAGTGATATCCCACAGTAGGCCTGACAACAAGCCCTCACTCTAAAGAGATAAAAGATTAACATCTACAATATGTCTTTGAAACACTTAAGAACTTGAAAACCACAGGGGCTAAAACCAGCAGATTCCCATTACCAATATCTCCATTCTATGAACGCTCAACCGATACCAGCTTCTAGAGGTGTCGTTCATCTGTTTTAAGCTCACTGGTATTCCAAGCTGTTGGTCTGAGGTTTTTTTTTTTACTGTAGTCTCTAAAACTTTACTACATTTTGAAGACAAAAAAAATGACACAAGTACAAACCCCCATAACTTATGCAGACTTATATTGAATAAAACTGTAAGCTCTTAGGGAAAAAAAAAAAAATATATATATATATAAACAAAAGTCAAAGAGGCCAAAAGAAAAAACCAAAAACCAACCCCACAGATTCTGACAAGCCATTTTCTATTTCCTTTACCAATTTCTGTCAGGTTAGTCCTTTAAAAAAAAAGTCATAGCAGTAATATTTCCACGAAATAACAATTCCAAGTAAAACAGGTACCCCTGGTGGCCTAGTGGTTAGGCTGCGGCACCTTCACCGCTGAGGCCTGGGTTCGATTCCAGCCAGGGATACTCCCCGGGCAGGTGGAGCTCGTTAGCCCTGTAAG
>JAWMRA010000090.1:49298858-49321009 GCA_035584735.1 Pseudotriccus pelzelni | reverse complement strand
GAGCTGGGGTTGTTTAGCCTGGAGAAGAGAAGGCTCAGGGGAGACCTCATCACTCTCTACAACTCCCTGAGAGGAGGCTGTAGCCAGGTGGGGGTTGGTCTCTTCTCCCAGGCAATCAGCAGTGGGACAAGAGGGCATGGTCTTAAGCTCTGCCAGGGGAGGTTTAGGTTGAATATTAGGAAGAAATTCTTTACAGAGAGTGTAATCAGGCATTGGAATGGGCTGCCCAGGGAAGTGGTGCATTCACCATCCCTGGAGGTTTTTAAGATGAGACTGGATGTGGCACTTCGTAACCACGGCAATGTTGGATCAAGGATTGGACTTGATAATCTCAGAGGTCTTTTCCAACCGGATTGATTCTATGCTTCTATAATACCAAGCTTAGGCAATGCCTCAGTCTTGTTGCCTCATACCCAAATGCTGGTCATTGCAGGCTCTTTTATAATACAGCCAAACCTGCAGTCCATCCACAAATGTAGCATCCACTACAGTAAATACGAGTTGGAAGGCCAGGAAGCCTGCCAGACGAAACCTTCAATTTCCTCATGACTGCTCACAGGATTATAGAGCTTTCCTCACAACTTCAGAACCATTTATAGCATAATCAGGCACGAGCAGATGGAAACTGCTGGACTAAAATTTCAGTAAGTAGCAGCCTATAATTCTGGGGCACTTGGTAATGAGAAATATAGAGGGAGAGGCTGCAACAAGAGAGGAACGAACTGACTGCTTGTCACTTCTATTATGATTAAACTGAAAGCCGCCTCCTTACACTTATCAAACACAAGTGTACTTCAAAGTCATAAAACATATGTTAATTAAGTCATGTTCTTACATGACCACTCTGCGTAACTAAACAGAGGAACTCAAAATATTCAAAAAAGGGAAGAAATTTGACCTATGTCAACAGTGAAGCTCAACGGAACAACTGGAGTAAATGTGATGCATAAATTTTGCTTGTGAGCAACATTCACTATTAAAAATTACTACTTGCTTTAAAATTAAAATGACTCGCTTTGATACAGAGGTTAATCAAGGACTATTAGAATATGACTGGCAGCAACTTAGAGAACAAAAATCAAACTAGAAAAAATGACAAATGCCTTAGGCACGACACATTCTGAAGTAGTCAGTAATTCTAAAACAAGTAATATTGTCTTCAATATTCACTGCCAATTGCTTTATGAAACATGTTCTAGCCAGCAGCTGTATAACACAACATTTGTCAGTAGTAATTATCATTTAAAAATAACTTTGTGATGGATTTATCTGAATGGCGTGGTAACTCCCACAGACAGTGCCCTGGAAGACCCTGGCAACACTGGATGAGTTTCTGTACAGTGGACAATGACACTAAGTCAAGCCTACTGTTGCATCCCTCTGCAGAATTCCAGCCTCTCTGACAAAGGTCAGTGCATCACGCCTGCTGCTGCTGCTTCTGCAACATGACAGGAGTCTCCCATGCTTGTGACCAGGCCTTCCAGGAGATGCAATGGACATCTGATATTCGCAGTCACAAGTAAAGAGGCATGACCTCGGAGAACTTAAGTGTCAGTCATGGTGTGTCTAGGGACAGGATTACGGCTGCCTTAAATCCAAAAGACACACATAAGAGCTGATGACAACCACAATCACTGAAGATGATGATTTAACTGTGAAACGGTCTACACTAAAGTTAACTTACAGATACTAAGTTAACATACTGACACCTAGAACCACAGGCAGCTTCACTCCAGCACAACAGCTAGGCTGAGGGCAAAGAGAAAACATGCAGCAGTGGGAATGCTAAATATCACCTCAGGGTGTAGGGTACAGAGCAAACAAAAAAAACATTCTTCTTCACCATAACCATAACCATCTTCCATGCTTCTTTGAAGAAAAGAAGTGCCATGAGGAGCAAGAGATGGGCAAAGACAGTAGGAAAACATGGACTTTTTTTTGCTTTATCCCACCCCTGTTTTCCCATGAAAACAAGAATCAGCTAAGTTAAAAGGAAAACAAGAATCAGCTAAGTCAAGGGCAGGTGTTCTTGGCTCTCTCCCTTAGCCAAGGTCAAAGAGGAACTGAAATGGGATCACCTTGACATGGCAGGCTCCAAGGGGGACATCTAGTCCGTGCATCAAGTAGCAGAAACTCTAGAGATACAAAGGCATGCAGCCCCTGTTAAAGAAATGAGTCCTGAAAGAAGAGATTTGGTCTCCATAGTATTTCAGCTGAAAAGAACTCAAAAGCAAAGACTGAGTAAATTAGTTAAAGAGCTTAAATAACTGTGACTGGAAAAAAAAAAGTCATTACATGGCAACTGCAACCGAAGTGAAAACTGTACTAAATTCAGACCTATCTGCTACAAGTCTGCATCAACCAAACTGTGATACCATACTCAATGGAACACCCTTTTAACTACATTTCTTTGGAAGTGTTCACTTAGCTATGGAAATCTCCATTAAATTATTTTTCCTCAAGAGTACTCGGAAACGTTAAACTGGACTGTATCAGGGATAACAAAAGTAGCTGGGTATAATGCAACCTATCTAGGCCTAAAGCAGCTAGCTTTTGTTTGAAAATAACATCCCAAGAGGCATTATTCAGTAGCACTTTCAAGGACAAACAGAAATTAGTTTAGCAAGTCTGTGTAATCTTTTTTTTCCCTTAGCAATTAGTAGATCTGCCTATTCCTAGCAGAAGATTGACCAGCATTGTACTATAATAAAAACCACAATGAGTAACCCTAGTATATATGTATATTTTTACCACTGAAAACACTGGCTCTTGATTTAGTATTTCATAGTCATGCTCTTCTATTTTAGTACTGCTAATAGTCTGCTTTTTTACTTTTTTTGCATTTATTTTCTAATTTTTTTCCCATGCAAGTCCTATTGTCATGTGATCAAAAGGTCACCACTAAAAGAAGAGATGAGAATAAATGAGATAAGAATTTCTAATCCTACTTTTAAATGCAGAAGTTTAAAATTCGTAAACAAAATTCTTCTGGGAAAAAAAAGTTAATTACTTTCTGATGCTGGTATTTGCTAGAGATCAATTTTTCTAATCACGCTTTGATTTTTTAACGATGACTTCTACATCAATAAATTCTTTTTCTGTTATTTGCTCATAGTTTCTAAACCCAAATTCTCAACGGTAAGAGGGTGTTCAGTTCCATCAATGCCTCTCTGTAGAGATTCAGCATCCTGGAGGATCCACTGCTTCCTCCTCTCCACCCCTTAAACTTACAAGGCTTTTATAACCCACAAAGACCTCAGCAGAGACCTAATTTTGCAGCCCTAGAGCAGATACTGTAAACACTGAACAGGTTGACTGCTAAATGACTACAGAATTGGGTCTTACTACTTACATTAAGCTTGAAAAACTGATGATTACTTTTCCCTGGGACCTAGATCAGATTTTAGGGGTTTTTTGCACCTTCTTACCCACTTACTTCCCACAGGGACTCAAAAAATTGACTGATATGCCAATTAAATTCTTCTTTTGCAATTTGAAAGGGACAAGCACATTATTATACTAGAATACGTAATATGGACTTACCAGACCATTGCAGTTACTTAGGGCCACTTTAGTTGTACTGTGCCGGTCTTGCAAATATCCTGTGTAATGACAGTGGTCTAAGAAATCATGCTTCCATTGCGGTCCATCTTTCCCCCAGTACTCTACTGTAAAATGTCTGGACACCAAATCTGTGTTGAGAGTCAGGTTTAAATGAAAGTGCTTGCCATAGGCAGAAAGTTTAAAAAATAATTTAGATGCTGCCAGTTCTTGGTCATAAGGATCTGTGCTCCTCCTCCTTCTTGAAGGTTTAGCATTTTTCACAGTAAAGCTGAGGAAGGCTCCATTTTGATCAACCCTTATTGGTACTGTCAGTTGGTAGTGTTCAAGGTAAGATAGGAATTCCTCTTTGTAAACATTCACAAGGTAAGACAGTCCAGAGAGTGGTCATAGAAGAGAAAATATAACAGGAAACAACAAATAGTAGCATAAATATAAACCATATTTGGGTAAACTTCATCACTCTCATTAACAAAAATAATTTTCATGTAAATGCACAATGTAGCATTTTACTAAGTAAAATATTGTTTTTATTTTTAAGTCAAGAAAATACGTTCAGTTTCCTATTAATTTAATCATCACTGCAAATATAAATGTTTTCAATACATATCTTTTTCTATTTATCAAAAAAATGTAAATATTTGGGGCTAAATTCTAATTTAAGAAGGACATATTTTTCCCACTGACACCATTCAAAGACAAAAGCTATTAAATCCCCTTGCAAGAATATAAACAGCATTAAGAAAAAGTATTATACTGTAAAACCAAAATTTGATTCTTACTTCCTAGTCTAAAAACATGTTAATGTTATCACGGCAAGTCTCTCAACTATTATCAAGTACAAGATTTTACTAGATTTAATTTGCAAGGCTTTCCTCCACTTTAAAGTAGACAGAAGGAAACTAGAAGGAAATTTAATCTGCATGACAATGAACCATGAAAAAACTGAGGGCAGAGCCCATATGATCCTATGAATTATATAAATACGGTTTAGAAAAAAACTACACAAATACAATGCAAAAGCAGATGCTTCTTGCTAGCTACAGAGATCTGACCCCTACCTTGAGAACTGTATGAAAGCCTGTTGTCCCTGTGAAATTCCGATGAAACCATGACTAGGCTCAAAATCCATGTCCACGTCTTCCTAAAAATTTCCATAATTTAGAAAAACAGAAAGCTTGTCTTTTTTCTTTCTCCTTGAAGAGCTACCTGTGTGCTATAGAGTGAACTCCACTCCAGAATTGCACCATAACAGTATTTTATACTACTTCCAAATTAACCATAGGATGTTCCACCTTTCGACAGGTATTTTCTTCTATAGCTGCGGTCATTTTCTCACTTCAAAGTAAGTATTTGTAAGTTTCCTTAAGATACGGGTAAAATGTTAGACTGGATAGTTACTGAATTTTCTCCATTTCATTTCCTGAAAAACAAAAGAAAATGAGTCAAGACAAATTCTTTCTACTGAAACAGACCTATGCTGCAAGACACTAAATCATCATAGTGAACTACACAAGGCAACATTTTGAAATAATATTCACCTAGAATCAGTTTTATGGTAAAATATCACAATCTTACCAAAAAAATGAGGTACCATTAGTTAACTGAACAGCAGATCCACACAGTTTATGATAACTTCATGTTACTTTTATGAATTCTTACACCTATTTAATGTTTCTTGTTCTCAAATACTTTGTTCCACCTATAACCAATGCTATGCACTCATTGATTTCAGCAGCTAATAACAAGTCCCAGTATACTGATAGATAAAGGAACACTTGGGAAAGAATCCAGAGTACAGTTACCTGATCTTTCTACAGCATGTATTTTCTTATTATTTAGGCCAGGGTTCTGCTTATGCAGGCAGGTTTCTCATTGACTTAAATGGGAATGCTGCATATTAGAACACTAAAGAAAAAAATTCACTATCCAAAGCTATTCACCATACACATTCTAATTTTTCAAATATTTGTCAAAAATGCTTTGTCTAGATCTTATGTACAGTTTGGTGAAGTGGAATATATTTTTACCTTGGTTTTGCAGGTCATAAGACTAAGCAAATAACATGTTACCAGCCTTTTCTCTTTTTTTCCCTTTCTTTCTTTTCCTTTCTTTTCTTTTTTTTTTTTTTTTTGCATGTAAAACTGCAACAATAGTTAAAAGCTGCTCTAGCTGCAGCCAAGGATTAAACAGAAGATCCATGCATTCGGCTAACAGTCCAGCATCACAGGATACCAAACCATGTGTTGTGTCAGCTGGTACTCATCAGTCCACTTAAGCACTTGCAGCACACCTATGCACATAGCAAACTTCGCTGAGCCAGACAATGGAGAAACAGAACACCTAAGAAAGGAAGCCTGTTTAAAAACCACTTACAAAAGCTTAAAGAGTCACTTACACATGCACCAGATAAATTTGCCTTTCTAAAATTCTGGGAATGATTTACAACATTCATTCAGACAGGTAATACAGCTACAACCGGTGGATTATTCGCACAGATTTTATAAAGAGCTATAGCATAAAAGCTCCAGGAAAAAAAAAAGCAGTATCACCCAAATCCTATTTATCAACATTACAATTAATATTGGGTAACTTCTTAGCCAATCTGAAAGACATCTAATTACTAACATATAAATGAGATTAACCTGACTCTTTTCAAATGTATTTCAAGACAGCACATAGGATTTAATCAGGTTTGTAAAGAGCATAAAATACACTTTGCAAACATACTTTGTCCTTTCTGGTTTCTTTTTTTAGGGAACCATAATGATTTAGTGATGCCATTCACATTTGGCAAGGCTTCAAAGAATATTAATAAAAAACCTCTCTGTTTACATTACCATGTAGAGCCCTTATTTCTTAGCTAATATTTAGTTACAGTTTTTAGATTTTTACAAGTTTTGAAGATATATAATTAACCCAGACTCTTCAGCTGCATTAGTACATAAATTAACATGCCTTACTTCTAATCTGAGACCATACAGTTTCAAATTCCTGTCGCTGCATCTTGCTTTATCCCTGTCTGCTAATGAGCTGCTTTCCTTCTCCTTGTATGCACAGTTATAATCTGATACAAGCACCTCTTGACACCTCCTGATAAGCAACTCAACCTATTTGATTTATCTCACTCTGTATAATCCAGTTTCCAGATGTCTGAATACTTCTACAGTTTTTCTCTGAACCCTTTCCAATTAATCAACATCCCTTTTCATCTGCAGACACCAGAACTGGACACTGTAGTCCAGTAACGGCTCATTATTGCCATATATAGAGGTAATGTTGCCTTACAACTTTTACTTAGCCAAAATATCCTAACAGGGAGCTCACGTTCAGCCTGTTAGGCTGATAGTAAGTTATCCTAACATTAAGGTCTCCTGGAACTGCAGCACCTAAGGAGTAAGGTTGCTCAGAATACTGGACATAAATTAAGAGTGCCCATTATTTAGACACCAAAGGCCCATATAAACGTATGTTGGCCAACAGTGTCCAGCAGTCATTCACGTCTACTGTTCTTGCAGGGGTCTCTGAAGCGGTCTCCATCATTTTAAGCTTCACAAAAGACCAATCTCCTTACCTATTTAGCTTTCTGGAAGTTTCAGCAGAATTATTTACTACTTCTTCAAAAGTATCGATTGCCAGCTTTAACCACTGATACAAGCAGATTACATATAGCCATATTAATGCTCTGAATTATAGACTAGTAATAGATGTGAAGGATAAAGCACTCAGGTGCCAAGACACAGTATTTTCAGTATGACATTTGGTAGGAACCTCAAAGCCTCCACTCTCTATAGCCTTTTTAATTTCCATCCTCCTTGGCAGCATATATTCAGCATTCCTTTGTAGACTGCTGTCAAGATGCAAAATTTGGTCAACACTAAGCTTACAAAAATAAATATTTCCTCTGTCTTACGATGAACTACACTTTCACCTGCAAGTAAAGGTAGGTGTGGCTTCATGTCCTGAACCACCACATGAAACCACAGCTCCTGCCTAATTGTAAGAGCTCTGCCAAGCAGAAAAGCACAAGACGTTTTCCAAAATCTGGGATGCCAGTGATGAAGCAGCTGCACAACACTCAAATTTCTGTGGAGGCACAGATGATAAATAACTCTGGCAGTCGTGTCACCAGTGTCATGAGGTTCTACCTATGAAACTTGGCAAGGAATAAAAACGCTCCACAGTTTTTGGAGCTGGGGTGTTTAGGCTGGAGAAAAGGAGGTTCAGGGACGATCTTATCACTATCTAGAACCATCTGAAAAGAGCAGACAGTTGTAGAGTTGTAGACAGATGGGCGTTGGCCTCTTCTCTCAGGCAAACAGCAACAGGAGGACACAGCGAAAAGCTATGGAGAGGGGAGATTTAGGTTGGACATCAGGAGTATTTTCTTCACAGAAAGGATGATTAGACATTGCAAGGGGATGCCCAGGGAAGTGCTGGAGTCACTGTCCCAGGAGGTGATTAAGGAAAAACTGAATGTGACACTTGACGCCATGGTCTAGTGGACATGGTGGTGTTGGTCATAGATTGCAATACATGATATCAGAGGTCTTTTCCAACCTAGCTGATTATGATAAAGCAGACTAGGAGGAGGTGACTAGCCAAACTGCGCAGAGCAGTCACCTTGGGAGCCTCCATCTAAGCAGAGGTGCCTTGGGCAACTAAGGCACCCCTTAACCTGAAGCTGTTCCAAGAGCTCCGCCACATCAGGGGCGTCCACCCCACACCCGCCAGGCTCTGGCGCGCTTGGGCGACAGCAGCGCCGAGGCGGCCAGAAGACACACGACACCGCACCGCCGGATCACAGAGCCCAGACGAGGGTTACGTCCCGAGGCGCGGTCGGCGAGAGTGTTAAACGCGTCGAGTGCGAAAGAGACGCGCCGCTCCAGCGGGCAGGACAGGGGCTTGTCCGTCACGGCCCCGCTCCCGGCGATTCGGCCCCGCCACCTTCCCGCCCTCCCCGGCCGGGCCGAGCGGACGGCGGGATCGCCGCGGTGAGGCGCGGGCAGGGGTGGCCGCCCGCGCCGGCTGTACGAGTGGTTGCTAAGGAAATGGGGAGGGCGGCGGGAGGGGACGGGGCGGGGGACGGGCATCAATCACACAAATTCAATTACAGGTATCGTGGCTGGCCGTGAACAGTGTCGAAGGGTTTCAAAGAGCCGGGGATTAGACGTGCCCCCGGGAGCTTCCCCAGGCGAAAACTGTGAAAACTGTGGTGCGCAGACTGCGCCGGGAGGAGCTCGGTGAAAAGGAATGGGGGGCGGGGGGGCGGCGGGGAGTGGGACACGTACAAAGGGAAACGACGGATCCGTCCTCCCCGGGAGATGACCAGAAGACGAGGCGCGGGGAGTGAACTTACTGTCGTGCGGGCCCCGGCGTACGAGGGGGATGTCGCCGTATGAGCCCCCCGCCTGCCCCACGGCCCCCCGCCGGCCGTGCCCAAGGAGCAGCTGTCACTGCATCCTGCAAAAAAAACCAACTCACCCCCCCGCCCCACCCCAAAAAAGTCAACAGACTAGAAAAATACTTGTCTACACAAACAGCCCGTTTACACGCGCATATTATCTGTACACTTCTGCACAGAGAGTTAAAAAAATTAGTACTGAAGCAAGTTGGAGATCACCAGACACACAGCCCTCGAAGAAAATTCAGAAGGAAATAAAAGAGCCTTCCTCCCCAGAGAGGCTGAAAGAAAGAGTCTGGTTGCTGTGGTGGAGCTGATCCTAAAGTTAACTTTCAGCAGCCCACTTCCAGACAGCAGCGCTGAATCTATTTGGATAAAACGCGTGTGACCCAGACACTTGGCGTTTGGCCCAAAAACGCTGCACCGGCAGCCCAAATAAAAACAAGAGTCTGACTCTCTCCCTCTCTCTCTGTGCCTCTCCCTTCTCTCTTGTACAACAATGAAAGAAGTAGCGAAGACAAAATCCGCATACACATCACCGAGTAGCGAGAGCCCACTTACCTCCTACCACCAAACAAAGTCCCTTCGAACCCCGGGCCACTGCAGACACAGACACACACCAACAAACATGAGCATGCAGGGTTAAGAGTCTGGTAACTCCCAGGCGGCTCGAAGTAAATCAAAACCACACGCTTACATCTTCCTGATGAGACCGGCGAGAGCCCGACATCCCCGCCAGCATCGGCTGCGGGACGGCGGCCGCGCCGACCCTCCGAGCCCCGACACAAAGTGTGCACTTGTCTGACCGCGGCACGGACACCGCCGGACACGAAACGGCCGGGAGTGGGGCTTCCTCAGCTCCGCAGCAATCCGGAATAGCCCTGGGTTGTCGCTGGGGTTTGGGGGGCTGCTTTGGTTATCGTCTGTTTGGTTTTGTTTTGATAGTTTTTCTTTTCCTGCCTCTACCAACGACTTACTGCTAAAAGTATTTTAAAAAATCTAAAAACAAACAAAAAAAAAAGTGCACTGTTCGAGATCGTACTTCATCAATCACGTCTCTTATCAGTTGAAAAATCCTCACATCCCCTTCCCCCATCCTTAAAACTTCTTTCCGAAATTACTCCAAATGCACTTCGCCTAACGCAATACAAACCTCTCCCCGCTCCCCAAAGCCCTGGACGCACCACTCGGGAGACAAGAAAAGCAAAAAGTTTCATTGAATAGCGTGAAATCTTCCTTACCGTTTTCATCTTCAATTTCTGATATAAAGTAAGTTTCAAACAATAGAGAATGCACAGGACGATTCCCGTATTCCTCTCTGCTTTTCCCCTCTGTGCAAGCAACCATCAGGGTTATATTCTCCAACAGAATAAAATTCTCTAGACTTCCTAAAAGGGGTTTTTAGAAAACGGGCTGGCTTTGCAGCAAGGATGCCATCAATTCATCCAAGCTATCACCCTGCATTTTGTCTTTCCAACAAAAAGAGGGGGGGAGGAAGGAGGGGAAAACAGGCTTATATTGGGGTGGGGGTGGGTGCCCTCCTCTTGAGCAGCCTCTTCTGTGCAAAATACCATGTGAATATTATCTGAGTCGGGGGGAGAGAGGGGGAGCAAGAGACAGAGAGAGGGGAGAGAGGAGGAGGGGGTGGAAGAGGGAAGGCAGGCAGAGCAGGAAGGACTCAGCGGAGTTTGGATGGAGTAGCCGCAAGGCTTTCGCAGCCGGCGCCGGGCCAAGCGGCGGCGGGGGAGCCGCGGGCGGCGGGGCCTTGGCCGCCTCGCAGGGAGGGCGCGGGGCCCGCTGACGTCAGCCTGCAGATGTGCCGGGCCGGGGCCGCCGCGCATGCGCGCCCGTCACGTGGCGGCGGGGAGGGGAGCGGGTCCCGGCGAGGGCGGGCGCGGCGAGACCCGCGGCGGGACTGCGGGCCGGGGCCGCCCGTGGGGAGCGCGGGCCGCTCTGCACCGCGGAGTCGCCGCCGCGGTATCGCCGGCCCGCCCAGGGGTGCCGGCGGCAGGCGCCGACAAGGGGTGCTGCCCGGGGGCGGCAGGCGGTCGTGGCCCCTGGCTGCCATCCGTACCCCTGCCCGTCCCGCGCCCCGCAACGGGCATTGTGGAAGGAAAGGTCTTAAACACCATGTCCCGCGGAGCAGAGGCGGTGTCTGAAGTCCGCGCCGCCAGCGGTAGCCGGGGCCGGGCGTGCCGCCTTTCCCGCATCGCGCTTTCTCTTTCATGGGCGGTGGGGAACCGGGTGGGGGTCGGGGTACAGCCACCCGTGTGGCAGGACAGGAGAGTGGGCTTGGCAGGGGCCGCCTGCGGGATCGCCTCCGCTCCGCCAAGCCAGCGGTGCCGGGGAGAGGCTCACACGCGGAGGGTAGGTTGGAAACCGAGATTTGCCCTTTCAACCATCAAGGTAATTTCCAATAGCCGAAAAAAAAGAGGGAAAAAAAAAATAAATAAAAACCAACCAAACAAAAACCCTCCACACCAACGAAATATTCATTAACCTGGGTTCTAAAGTTTCAAGTTTCTGCTCACTGTATTTCCCAAATGGTGCGGGCGTGCGTTTTTCTCCCCAGTACAATGGCTGGCTGGGCTGCGGAATGATTGCAGGGAAAGGTCCAAGAGCATAGCTGCCCCGGGACTTCTCCGAGGATTGAAAGAGCAAGATCAGCCTGCAGAGTCAAACAGCCCGCAGGACTCTGATGGTCACCAATGGCTGGCTGTGTGCCCTGTAAAATGGAGGAATCAGCCCTGGCTGGCATGCTTTCAAACGAACTCTGCACAATTACCTTTGAATATGAGGCACTACTATAGTGGCATTCGATGCTATATACAAGTATGTGAAATTTAACAGTAGTTCTAGCAAAATAAATACAGCCTTCTAAATAGCGAGTTACGTTTGTCACCGTTTGTTCTGACACAGCACAGTGAACACTTGTGGGTTCCTTTTACAGTTACTGGGCAAATTAATTTAACAACGGTTCGGGAAGTAGCAGAGTATATCGTTGCATTGAAAACCGGAGCTGTAAAACCAATGCTCCTGGGGAATAGGGGCATTCAAAGAGAGAAACGCTTTATTCGGGAAATACATCTCCAGTCTGCTCCCCCCAGGTTAATTGCTCATACCGAGGGCGCCATCCTGTGTCGGCGAGCGGGCGGGGGGACGCTCGTGGCGTGCAGGGATGCTTGGCTGTCCCGGGACATGCGGGGAGACAGTTTCGCCCTTCTTCCTCTTCATCCTGTTTGTGCACGGGCAATTCCCACTGTAGTGGGTACGTCTGGGTACATCTACTTAATTTAAAAAGGTATTTCTAATGTTGGGAAGAGTATTTTTTATTAATATTCCTTAGTTCCTGCTGCAGCAGCAAATCATTATATACGATGATCACATGGATAAGCTACCCTCACCAACCAAGCCCTGCAGCAGGAGAGCCAGGTGTACCTGAGTTACATCAGCTGTCTTCATGGACAGGCAGAGAGGTTCTGCTCAACCTTTTCTGCAGACTTACTGGTACATGCAGAGACAATATATCTATCCTTTTGAGAGGACAGAGTGTGAAGAGACCTTTTTTTTTCACATTCTGTGTCAGGACCAAATAACCTTTTGAACAGACACATCACGGCCAATTGCCTCATGGTTATGGTATCCTCTGGGGATTTGGGAGACATGCCTTCAAATCAGACCCTGCCTGAATCAGGCTGGGGAATGTTCATGTTGCTGTCTGAGCTGGGTACTATTCTGGTGTGAAAGGCTGGCCCCTTCATGGTTGGACCTGCTCCACTGTGTATAACTGAATAAATGCTCATCAAGCTAAAAAGAAAGACAGCTTATCACTCTCTGGTTAGGGCCCTCCCATGTACTCAACTCTCTGCTCTAAATCCAGCAAAGCAAAGATATATGATGAGCTCTGCAAAAACCTAGCTGCTTGCTTAGACCAACAAGTTATTTATTCCCTGTCCCAGACAATTAGATTTTCTTTCCTAAGCCCACTGGTGTATATATACCGGTCTAAAACTGGTATATTACCAGGAAAAGCTTTGGTTCATCTTAGAAAAATTCCTGACCGTCTGTGATTAGAATTCCTGAAAGAATTCCCAATATACTTACCTGTTTTGCTTTATTGCATAAAACAATATTTCAGAGTGAACCTCATTCAGATAAAAATAGTGAGCTTATTTGGTGACTATTATTTTTGTTTCCTCAGCCCAATTATCTATATACATTTTTATGAGATGCAACTTTTTAGAAAAAAAAAATTACACAGGAAGTTTTATGTAGATTCTTAGTACAGATTTTTCTTTGCTGCAATTAGAAGTCTTTCTAGCAGGGATAGCAATTCTCCTGTGAATTTTGGTAATAGGTATAAACCGCTTGGGCAACTGTGTCTCAGAAGTTCTGAGCAGGATTACACATTTACTGAGCACAGTGCACATTAATGTCTGACAAAGAAAGTAGTTAGCTAAAGCAGTCTTGACTTTAGGCCTTTGAATCCTTTACTGTGCCAGTCAGCAATTTGTAAGATTAGCAAGCACACTTTTTATTTAAATAAATACTCATTGAATTTGAATTTAGCATTGTTAGGTGTATTCAGAGGGGTTAATTACAGGAATCTTAACTGAAATATATACAGAAGAAAGAGCAACAAGTCTTTGCTGAACAGTGCATTTCTGTAAGGTGAGGTTCTTGTTACCTGTATTTTTGGATGTATGTGCTTAATTAAAAGTGTGTTTATTTTGTTTTGGTTTGTTTTGGGTTTTTTTCCAAGTAGTATTCCTGCCTGGTCAGTGAAGATCTGAAGACTGCAACCTATCATATTTAGAAATATCCCAGCAGTGTTTGGGGAGAGAATAACCCTTTTTAAAAATTACATGTAAAATGATGTTATAAATTACATAAATACAATTGTTAAAATACTTTTACCGTATAGTTGAAAAAATAATACATTATAAACTTGCATTTATATTTGCTATAGTTTCTGTTCTTTATCTGTCCTTGTATGGAGAAAAGCTCTGAATGTGCATAACAGCTTAATTTTTAGTCCCTTGAAATAAGACGCTAGGGGTGCTTGTAGATAGTGGTGCTATTGAGATCCAGTATCTTTCACTTCCTTGTAAAAAACCTGAATTCAGATTGCATACAAATCTCAACTCCCATTGCAGGAAGAGATCTAAAACCATCTCTAGAAATAACTCTGGGCCATGTGTTGCATTGTGCCTGCCACATCGTATTTCAGAGGGAGAATGCATATCCAAATGTACTCTCAGTTGGAAAATTCACCTCTTTTGAGTTGAATTGTCTTGATGACCCTCTAAAACAAATTCACAGCAATGCATTTGGCTTCAAGTATGGCTTTGAGGCTACTTCTGCCCAGCAATGCGGATATTGCCAAGAATGTCTTCATTTAAATAAGAAAAGCCTTGCCAAAGGCAGGATGGTAGACCTTCCTTTTTTGCGACACTCCCCAAATCAGCTCTGTGTGTTATGCTTATTCTACGCTAACCCTCACCCAAGCCTCCTTGTTTCTGCAAGCCCCTGTGAACCTGGCCAACCTGCTTATTTTAGTATAAGGTTTGGAAATATAACTGGAAAACTTCATGTAAGCTTGGCATCCTCCATGATATCCAGACCAGTTTTCTCACCAGTGGAACACAGATGAGACAGGGCAGAGAGATGAGAGAATATGAATGTGGTGAGAATAACACTTAAAGCTTGCTCAAAACATGGGAGGAATGGACAGTGAGAAGGATAAGATTAAATATCTCTCTATTGAATCTGACTTGAGGAATCTTAGACTCATCAAACTCAATAGGGAACCCTAATAACAGAATGGATCTTGGCCTCAAATTTGGCAGGCAAATAAGATGAAACTGATCCTATCCTCATTAAGATTTAAGTAGAAAGTATAGGGAAAAAATGAATAAAGTTCCACACCAGACCAGGAACAATAGTAAGTAGAAAAAAAGAGATAAATCAGATGAGGGAGTTGTTTTATTTCAAAGACAGTGATTTTGCTGCTTTGTCTGTTTCCAGCTTTCCAAGTCAAGAAAGATACCAGAAAGATTAGGTCCTTAGGCATAGCATTTTATTTAAAAGGAACATTTCCCAGCTATATGTATTATAGTTTTTCTGTATATTCTCATTGCATTATTTTCCTATTTCCAGAGAAAATCGTTCGTAAGTTCTGAACAATCTGTAAGACTTAGAACAAATCTGAGACAAATTATACAATGGGAAATCTCTATGAAAAAAATTGGCAAATGGTATTCCTCAAAGATTAGTGTACACAGAAACATATAAAAGCTGTGCAGAAAATCTTAGCAAATGCATAAGAATTCAGTTATTTTGATTTTAGAATGAAAAATCTGGAATCAACTCACAGAAAGAGCTAGCTATTACCATGCAGAACACTGCAGCATTTTGCAGTCTGGCATACAGTTCCAGGTAAGACATTCCTCATGCAGAATTAAGCATCTTGGTCTCAGATGCCTGAGTGACTTGTTTATTTTCTGAGTTGAAGGAGAATTAAGGTAGTGATACTGATGAACATCACAGACTGCTCATTCGGCATCTGCTTGACTATGTGGTAATTCCCATTTTCTTGGTATGCTTTATATAAAAATGTGGACACATACACAAATGTCAAAGATTGTAAAATTGGATCATGAAATGAGTACAGATTTATTTTGAATGGAAAGAATTGGACTTTCCATATTCTTGGACTGTATAGGTGGAAAAGATTTATTGAAGAGTCTGGAGCATACAGTGCATACTGCTTTGGACACAGATTACAACTTTGTCTAATTTAGGTGGTTTTCTGTCATTCTTTCTATTGCAGTGTCTTGCAACTGTTTATAAATGGTACTATCTGTAATAAATGCTGGTATGCCAATGGTTTGAAGAAGAATTTAAAAAAAGACCAGTGCTCACCTCTCCCCTTGTAACTTTAGTGTATCCCTCCAAAATGCAAAGACTTACTGTGAATGCAGTAAGGTGTTATGTTAATGTGGTTAGTAAATGTATTTCTTTCCTCTTATCTCACAAGTAACTTCATTTGTTTTGTTTTGGTTTGGTTTTTTACAGGATTTTCACAGCATTAGTTATTTAGAATTGGCTGGTTTTGTGTGAAGTTGGTCTGTGTAGCAGTAAGTGCTCTGACCCTGATATACGTCCCCAGCCAGGAACTGGTTAGACACTGCAGATTGCTGTAATATATGAACTGCTGTATATGCTTGTCCTGTCTTTTGCCCAGTTAACCCTAGTTATACCTTTGTAACCACTCTTGGAGTCAAAATCCAGGGCCAGTTGAATCTTTTGGTGTGACTCAGCAGTTGTTTTCATGTTAAAAGTGGTCCTCAACTTCTTCAGGTCATGTAAGTGGCATAACTTCAAAGCCCTTTCCACTTCCCACTAATTTTCGCAGCAATCCACTGGCATCCACAGAGTCCACTGCACTGTTGGTCCACTGCACTGCACTGAGGCAGCTCAGAAGCACACATATATTGTATTTAGCTGCTCTGCTGTGAGACCAGTGATCTTCCATTAAAGAATAGTGCTAAAAAGAAGACCTAGAAGAGAACCCCTGGCCCCCTGGTAATGACCACAGCTATTTGTCAAATGAACCTCTCAAAGCCCTGTGCCAGTTATACAAAGCCTGGGAGAAAGAGCAAATATCATGATGGTTCAAATTTGTATAACATTTTTATAGTATTTAGTCCTGTGAATCTTCTATTAGTCTTGAAATACAATCAGTCTTCTATATATTTTTATTTATTATTTGTTCGAAGGGTATGGCTGTAGTCTAAAGGCAAAATTAAAGGTCTTTCAATATAAGATCAAAGGTCACAACATAAGTTTTCCAGCATCAAAAAATATCTTTTTCACATTTGCTGAAAACTCACCTGTGTATTAAAATCACAAATGACTTTTTGTTTTTAAGGATTCAAAAGATTACCTTTCTTAGTTATGGGCCTATATTCTGGGCACAATCTGTGAATTGAAATATGAACTGGAGTTAGCACACTGCTGTTTCTGATATAGCCATTAAGTGATTATTCACATCAATACACGAGTTATACTGCAAAATGATAAAATTCAATTTTTCTCAAAAACTTTCAGGATGTTTAATATTATGGTTCAACACGCTTGTACAGTCTGTGTTATCAGTTTTGCATTCTAACATAAAATAACCATAGAACCATCCAGGGACATGGAGATGATGATGTGGGAGTGTTCATGGATGTTTGAGGGCAAAGAAAGAACTACTTGATCCTGTGTTTGTACTTACATGTACTTACATGACGAGCCAAAATCAAAAGAGGCTTCATCTTCCATGTGGTCATCACTGGAAACTCAAACATAGATTCATGCTGATTTTTTAACAGACTAACTTCTCTTAACTTCAGCTTTTTTTGCCTTTTTTTTAAAAACAAACAAACACTCTTCCACCATGCCTGAAACTCAAGGGTAATAACTTCTGTGTAATATTTATGTAAACTTTGTAATTATTGACATATCAAGAGATTTGACAGCCAAAATAAAAGTACTCAAAACAAATGGTGTAACAGCCAAAGAAATCTACAACCTTACAGAAAATTCTGGATATTTATTTTTAGCTCACTATATGCACAGTTGCATCTATACAATTTCATTCACAGATTAGATTATCTGGCAATAAATAGAACAGACTTCTATATAAATTGTTGCATGAGCAGTTTTCTGCATAGATTTTATTATACACTTTACACAACTCTTCCCCTACTGCCAGTTTGTAAAAAGTTTGACTAACAGCAGGTACCTAACAGCCATCTTAATTTAGCAGTGTATTTACAGTGACAATCAGGTAAACACATAAGGAAGACAAACACAGACAGAGATATCCCACCTACAGTGAGTATCTGTGGCGAATTTTTTCTGCTGTATTTAAAAAAAAGATCTTAAAGGTTTGCTTGTTTCCGATGCCAGCTAGTGCTCATCCTGAGCAGTGCAGAAGTTGAAAGTTTAGTTTTGTGCTTTACCAGGTATCATTGCTGTTTCCTAGCAGATCAAATGGGACTGCAAGGGTCTGAGGTGTAATTATGTATTAGTTACTTCATAATTCAGGGATCTCCTTAACTCAGTTTAAATTTGTGCAACATCACATCTTCAATTCAGCTGGTACAAATTTTAAAGCCAAAGTATATTTAAATAAATTCATATAAATATAATACATCTTATAAAAATTAGGTATTTTACAGCTGCTTCCACCTCTAAAGGGCTGCTTATTCCCTTGGCTTTGGCTCATACCTCTTCAGAAGTATTATTTTTATGCATCACCTGTGTGTATAGCCTGTCCTTTCTATTTAAAGTCTAGACACAGGGCATTTCTATTTCTCATTTTCCGAAAGCTGTCCCAGGGCCATTCTCTTTCTCTGTCCCCAGACAGAATGTCTAACTTTCAGAGGTGAGAAACAGGATTGGGATTCTCATCAAATAGGCTTGGGGGAGGGTGCAGGGGTAACCTTTGCTTTTGTTCTGCCCCAAAATCTCAGCTTTGCACATGAATGAATACTTTTCTATTGGGATCTTTCTTTTGGGGAATGAAACAAATTAACTGCAAAAGAATACAAGGGAATTCACTTTGTGCACTGTCTTTGCAAAGGTTTTCTCTGAGGCTCATGACAAAAGAAATTCAGAAGCTTGAAATGCCTAGTGCAAAACTTTCAGAACAAGCAGGGCAACCCAGCATTCCCCACACTCTACTCTACAATTAATGTACTCACAAATCTCTTATCAGATACAAATCTTTTGCAGCTAAATCTCTTACCATCTTTCTTACCCAAGATGGGATGTAAAATGCATTACTGTAATTCTTCTGAAGCTGTAGTTTTGAAGATCAAAGTTTTCTGTTTCTTTAATTGCTTCTCCCTAACTAAGAAGGATGGAGACCAGGTGTTTATTATTTTTATAGAATTTTTTTTTTAGTTCAAGGATCTGGAGAATTTTCTGAAATATGATATGAAAAAATTATTTTTTCATCTTAAGAACAAAACTCTGCGTGACAAAATACCCACACTCTTTAAGACGTATGATTAAATATTTTGTTGTTTGTGTTTTTTTTTCAAAAATCCCCTCATTATGCTTGTGCTATTAAACATGACACATGTCCTAGTAAATGGGCCTGTATGGATGCATTGTTACCAAAGTGTCTTCTGGCCCTTGGTAATGCTAGCCTTTAAGCATCAGAAGTTTCTTCAGTTTTTTCATGCATGTATTTTACATAGAACACAGGAATTAATCTTGTATGACTCAATATGAAAAACCTGTAGAAAAAGATGACTGTTGTTTGTGTTTTCTTGCTATGAGGTATTTAATATCGTATTTATTGAATCTGACAGTATTTTCACGTGAGGCAGTGGCACTGTGATCAACCATAATGAATGCTGTTTTGTCCATTGACAGCAAACTACCCTTGGGATCAACACTAGATCGTGGCTATTGTAATTCTGCCTCTCTCTCTGACCCTGTTCACAGAGAAAGTGAATCCTTCTGCTGACCTCTGAGACACATTAAGAATATTAGTGGTAAGTATGTGCATTGTTAGTGATGTGTGTGTCCCATACAGAGGTCATTACTTCTTAGCTTATTAAAGAACTTTTCTCATATGAGAAACAGTTTACTGTAGATGAGTTGGCAAGATCTCATGGGCTTAGTAACTTCAATGCATATTAAAAAAAAAAGAACTGTTTTATTCAGGTCTATTTATATAGATTTAAACATAGAGTTGTTTCATAAAATGATATATATATAAGTATAAATGTAAATTATGCATATGCTGGTAGTGGGAGGGTAAGCAGAGCTGCTATTTAATTATTTTACTTACTGTAAAATAGTGCTTCACTATATAAAAAAACCACCAGATCTGATCTTGTCTTATGGTTAGAGTACTGTGGTTAAACTGACCTTTCTAGCTTTTCTCTTCTTTGTTTATGAACAAGCTTTTTCTAAAACATTCAGGTGGTTTGATAGTAGTGAACTTATAAGCACCATAGATTTACATTTAAGAAGTCCTTATAGCTGAGAATGGGGAAAGGGCTCTGCTCTTGCTGACTGATCATGTGGTTTAGATTCAGCTGTTCTGACGGTGCATAGGCCTGTCAGAGCAAGTAGTTCTCCTGTTGAGGCTGAATAAAAGTGGTCTAGATTATCCAAATTATTTTTTTTAAACACAATCTAATTTAACTTGAACTAATTACCTGTACAGTTGGAAGCCAATTTGCATGATTAACAAACCCTGCTTTTTAGGCCTTTGGGGAAAAATATAAGCATTTAAAAGGAATTGCCATTTTAAATGAGGGGATGTTTTATATACTTCTTATCCATCTTTCCTCCTGTGTTTTACTAAATTAAACATACTTTACTGTTTTTTCATAATCCTGGTAACAAGATCAGAATCTCCCTACAAATATTACAGCTCCATCAGAACAGATGATTTTTATTTCCCAACATCACACTTGGTCATCAGGCAATCATCCCACATCAGGCAGCATAATACATTACATCTCTGAGCTATAAAGTCGTACATTGGCCAGCTGGAAGCAAAATAGGTTTCCCCTTACCCATTGCCAATGCTTCCGGACTCAACCAATTCCCTGAAGAAAAATGACTATATACTTGGCACACAGCAGCTACTAAATTTAAATTCCTCCTGCCTCTATATACTAAGCTTTCTATCTGATTCAAAAGTGAACTCCTATGATTTGGCCAGCTTTGATTAAGAAAGGGATCTTAGACATCAGTGAATTTACTGAAAAATGATGCTTTGCTTTCCTTTGCTTCACAGTACTAAAAGGAAGTTCCAGTGAGATAGAAAGAGTGGCAGATACAGCCAACCTAACAAGCCATCAACAATAATTTTGGCTATATTACCTGCACCAGTCCACATCCAATTGTACTGCTTCATTTCTCTTATGAATTACAGTTGTCTGTAGCAATATGCATGTTTAGTCATCAAATCTGGGCTGAATTCAAATTTCTAGGAACGTATAGAAGAGAAAATTAGTCTGAATAGTCATTTCATTAAATGAAAACAAATTTCAGTTAGAGTTTTCAACTCTTCCTGGGACTGCATAAAATTCATCCAATATTTTGTGGAAGAATCATTGTATCCCTGTCTTGCGATTCTTTAAAGTAAGTGCCACTAAAATGAAGAAATATTGTCTGTGTGACTTAGCAGACATTTATTTAATACATTTGTTAACATTAAATGTTATGATGATTTTATGAGCTCTCTGATGTCCATTTATTCTGGAGAAAACTTAATTGCAGGATTAGTGTCTTTGTCTCAAGTTAGATTATGTTATAAACTAGCCACATGTGTGACAAGCCTGATGGAAACTGTATAGGAGATGAGAATAAATAGCAACAACTTTGGCTTAAGACATTCATACTAAAATGCAACTGTTATATAAGGAAAAGCAGAAGCGTAATTCTCTGATATTGTGAACAGTGAAGTCATAGTAATTTGGTTTCAATAAAATAGGATTGGCTTCTTTCTTTTTACTAGTCTAATTTTGACTTATAGGACTCTCTAACTGCCTTGAATTTTTGTTTCCTACAAACCCTCCCTATGCTGAAGCAAGACAGAAGGACCCATGAAACATCTTATAAACAACCTTAATAGATATACTAATGTTAAAGTGAATGTATAACACTTTGACAGAGAAAGAATTATTGTCAGAGGTTCAGTCCTTATGCATATCCCTGAAATGAAATAAAAAATAAAGCGAGATTTTTCTATTGAGTTTTTAGACCAAGTACTTTGGGATTGGATTTTTCTATGTGACATTCATATTCTAATGTCTACTCCATAATAAGTCAGAGACAATATTGCTCACATTTTGTCTTGAATAAAATAAGCAGAAAAGAGTCTATATCCAATTCAAATGTTTTTCAGGTTGCACTGCCTCTACTGCTGTCTCATTCCTCTCCAATACATCATTTGTGTTTGAGCGATAGAGACTTCTCAAACTTGGGCTAATCTATTTGTGATCAAATCTCCAGGCTTACATCCACCTGTGATTAATCTGTTACAGTGCCCATAGTTATCATCTCCTTTCTTTGGATTTAAGTGTTGCAGTGTATCTGCAGTATATAAGAAAAACAGAAGTTTTAAGGTTTAAGTGAATGCTTCAAGATGGCTTTTGGTAGTTTT
>JAWMRA010000090.1:49268443-49283881 GCA_035584735.1 Pseudotriccus pelzelni | reverse complement strand
TCACATAAAGTCACATATAAAAGCTATAACATGAAAACCATTCTGTGATAGTATACAAACCTTTAGTTTTCTATCTACTGAAAAATCATTAAAGTTCCTATCTCAATAAATGGCAATCTGGTTAATAAAAGATATACTTTAATTTTCAAATGTATAGTCACTACAGATACACAAAAGTAGAATTATTGTACTCAAAGTCCACAATAGCAATATCTACAGAAAAGACTGAGATTACATAAAAGGACAGCACTGAGTCAGAAGGAAGCCCTCACCTGACATAACTTAAGACACTGCAGAAATCAACAGAACAGAGACCTGTTACAAGCCTTGATAAACTAGGTCTGAAAAAGTGAAGACAGATACTGTTAGAAGACTTCAGGCAATCTAAAAAATCTGAAACACAGAAGTAATATATAAAGTATGATTTTTAAAGTAAAAAGGACTGTTAAACATCTTTATTTTGTCTGTTATCTGAATCTGCATCTTATAAAAGCAGCTGAAAAAAAATTCCACAATGCAAATCTTGTTACAAAACTGAAGGCAAACTTCAGCAGTTAGTTAAGGAGTTAAGCAGTTAGAGACTTTTTTTAAGAGAGACTTTTTTTTTCTTTTGCCATATTTCATACTCTTCAATAAAATAGAAAAAAGTAACCCTAAAAAAAGAAGTGACTGTTGATATAATAAATGAAATTTAGTATGATGCCCAAGTACATCCTATCCCCAAATTAAGAGTAATGGTGGTGTTTTATTTTCAAGTACATATGTACATCACACTACTTGTGAAAAGCTTCTAGGCGCATTCTGTTTGGATCTTCTGGATGCCTCATGGCCATTCCAAATCGCAACAGCATCTCAATGTAAGGTGGCCAAAATGACTCATTGATTGTTACATAAGGTTCATGTGGTGTGGTCATTAATTTATTTATCAGAATCTGGAAGACCAAAAGGATAAGATTTAGGAAATAAACAAAACAGCTAGATTTTTATCTCCTTTAACCAAATTTATACGAATTACTGTAATGTAGGCAATATAAGAAATACAGGACTACAGGAGAAATACAAGACCTGTCCAAAGTAGAATCAAAGAATTTCCAATTAACTTCATTGCATCATTTTTAATGTAAAAATTAGAACCACAATTCTCCTTTTATCCAGAATAAATACAGACTAAATTCCTTATCTAAATAGAGAATTTGTTAATGGAGTTAAACACAAAATCAGTTTTGACATTTGTTTTCAGTTGATGGAGAGAGTGTTTATGTCCTCATACTATTGCTCACTGGGAATATTGCACACATTACAGATTAAGCAATCATACCCATCCCATGGTGCTCTCCCTACTGATCCCAGATATTTCATCTTTCCACTCAGAGGTTCTAAATGTTATACTTTCCCAACTTCAATAAGTACAAAATATTGTCTGCCCCTTTTTGCTTAAGACAGACTCAAAATCCTTGCTACCAGACTATATTCTTTTTTCACCTATTGCTATTTAAAAAAAAACCACCTCCAAACACACAACTGTTCTTCAGAACATTCTAAAGAATTGTTCCAGTTTTGTACTTATTTGACCCCATTATGAGAATTTACTCCAAATGCGTTATTTGACATGAATTTTTACTTAGTCTCTTCTGACATCTGATATTTCAAAATAGCCTTTATGGCTGTAACGTTTCTATCTGTATGTAAGAAAACACTTTTCATATTTAACAGTGACTTCAAGCTAGAATCACATCACTCAACAAATAAAAACCTCCCAGAAAACAACGATAAGGGACGCTGACACTTTAGGCCAAGACAGGTACACTTAAAAAACAAATCTGAATTTTTCAAAGTAGTATGTTCTTCCAAATGGAAATCAGGCATTACTTGGATATATTCACATTTGAAGATTAACAATAACATACAAATATGAAGGACAATTTTTAAGCATTAGAAGAACTTAAAAATTCTAATTCTATGTGTAAATGCTGAATTCTGATCTGTTTTCAAGCTCTGTCTAATTTGACATTAATAGGTATGCTAAGATATCTAAAGCATGTAAAATAATTTTGATAATGCAAGCCCAAAGCCTGGATTTTAAACTAAAATACAACAACATCATAGCGATCAGATAACAGCATCTTAGTACCAGAAAGTTTTTATCCATCACATTGTGCCTCAGAAAAAACCTTTTTCCCCCAGGGACATTTTATACATAAAGATGCTTTGAACTGTCTGAAGAGTAAGGATAGAGGAATACAAAACGTCACTTCAAATGCTACATTTAATGCAAGAAGGAAAATTATGTTTTATAATTCAAATTCACAGTTTGTACTGTAATTAAAAACTAACATGAAGCACTTAGAAATGCATGAATTGGATCAATTTTCTCATATGAGAAGATAACCATACATGAGACTACATATTAGTTGGTCCTTCTGAGATTACACATGAATTGATCCTTCTATAACTGTTATTGCATTAAATTTCAGAAATATTTTCATTGAAACAGTACAAAATAGTGTGAAATGGACCAATTTTTTTGTTAAGCACAGTATTTTTTTCTCCTAATATGAGCCACTAAAGTAGATAAAACCTCTTTAAAGTTAACGTTATAAAATCAAGAAATAAGAGATAACCACTCTCCAGCTTAAACTGATGATTATTGCCACATCTCTTGGGGGTTTATTTTGATAGGAATTAAAGTAGAAAACTAACTTATCTGAATATCTCTTCTTTCAGTTTAAAACTATTCCCCTTTGTCCTATCACTACCACTACCTGTATAAAAAGTTGCTCTCTCTCTTTTTTACAGGCCCCTTCTTAGTACTGGAAGGTTGCAATGAGGTCTCCCTGCAGCCTTCTTAAAGCTGTAAAATTCTTAAACATTCTACATAAACCAAATGCTATATAGTGTCATTCATTTTATTCATGTTATTAAATAATTACCACTTTATAGCTATTGTTATTATACGATCTGAATATTGAAAAATTCTCCAAATCTCTCTATAATAAAACTATCTTACCTCTAAGATGTCTTGCAATGCTAGCAGTTCTACAGCTGGCTCTGGAGAAGAGTTCTGGAAAGATATATATGCCCACAGCCAAATTAACAACACTTCAAACTAGTAAGGACTTTCACTTGATTTAGTCATGACAGAAATACAAGATAGTGTTTAAAATTACCAATTCAAAAGCCTACACTTCAAATGTAACTTTTTTTAAATTTTAAAAGAGATTAACCTTAAGTGATCATGTTTCTATTTGTGTTTATATTTGTATTTCAAAAAAACCTAAGTACATCACATTTATAATATAGTATAGTGCAGGACCTTCTATGAACATGAATATGTTAGGGAAAAAATGTTTTTCATGAGCTTTAGATAAATACTTACAATACAAATTTGTCACATGACTTCATTTCATAGTGTCTTAATATTTTTTCATGATTTGCCAATGAATATTTATTTACTCTTACTCTAAATTCAATTTTTAAAAATGAACAAGAGTAAGAAATACAATAATTAAAATCTGGGGTAGAGGGAAGGTGATAAAATATCATTAGAAAATGACTTGTTTTCTTTTGTAGCAAGCAAATCAGGCCATTTGTCTATAACCAATAGAGATTCCTTAGGCAGCAATGCTATTGGATCTGCTTGTGCTGTTGCATGGTGAACCTGATTCTTTAGTTTTTCAGTTTTATCCTTTTTACCCTTCCACTTCACTTTCAACAAAATTAAGGAGGTAATGCAGCACTGGCAGCTGCTTACTCAGCATTGCTGCTGAATATGTCAATTAAGTCCTAAGATATTAAGAGCTGTGCTGGACCATAGAGGAACTTCTGGAACAGAAGAAGAATACAAGCAAGAAAGAAAAATTTGTAAAAAGCAAGTTCTGGCAACTATTTTTCAGTCACACTTTGTAATATTATCACCTTGTCTGCTTCATGACAATGTTGCAAACTATGAAGGCTCAATAATGCCTATTTTGTGCCTTTATCTTGACACTTGGCAGAGGAAATAGAACTTACACTAAGTGAAAAAGGTTCCTTAGAGCAAACATAAGGACACTTCACAGCCTCAGCTGTTTTATTTCCCTGGTCAAAAATACTACTTTGTAACTTAAGGTAGTGGGTTCAATATTCATGTTTCAAAGTTGAAATTACATTATGACTTCAGCAATTATTAAAACTGATTGTATATAAAGAATATTAGTGTGAAAAGGTTTGCACTCTCAGAACTTGCACTCTCAGAACTTGCAAACTTATTTTGCTAGGTTTATCATATACATTGTGTACTTTGTAAAATTATTTTACTTACATATTTTAAGTGTCACCGATATAATATGTACCTTTAAATTAATGATTATAAAGTCAGTTCAAGCAGGATGCTCAGCATTTAGTTAGTTAATCTGAAAGGCACCTTCTTCTCCCTTCTGTTAGATAGGTTCACGTAAAAAATATTCCTCAACTTATGACTTTTCATAGTCTTCTCTTGACAAAAAAAAAGGGTGGGTTTTTATCTAAGATTTAAAATGCAAGATAATTCTTACCACAATTACTACCTATATTAAAGGTGTTTGGCTATGGCAAGGGAAGCTGACCCAGGCTGCTGTGACTCAGTCTTCACTCCAACTCCCAATCCCAGATGCATGTGCCTGGTGAAAGGGGGGAACCAGACCAGCGAGGCTTCTAGCAGTTTACACTACTCTGCAGCTGTGTCCTACAGATGTCTGCCCCACATATTTGTCTCACACAGAACTATTCTGAACACATGTTTCCACGAAGTGAAGCTTATGGGGGACCTGTAGTTAAGCCACCGAGAACCAAGTGAGTCAAAAGATATAGAAGAAACTGAATTCATAAGGAGTGAAAAGAAAGAAAAAGATGTGTCAGAAAGCAAACCGTGTTTAAGAGTTCAGAAAATGCATAAATGAAATTTAAACTAAGGACAGATAAAACCTTGTGCTGAAATTATTCAAAATAAATTTTTTGTTTAAGTAAAAGATATTGGTCAGAGCCAACCTGCCTTCATTAAAGATCAACTGCACCCAACAAATTTGGTGTCCTTTTATGATGGAGTTAGAGTATTGCTGGAGAAGGGAAGAACTGATGTCATCTACCTGGACTTGTGCAAAGCATTTGACACTGTCCAGCATGACATCCTTGTCTCTAATGAGAGCAAAATGTGTCTAATTTACTAATAGTGGGAAACGAAGGGCATTGGTATGAAGAAAAACTAAGATTCAACAAAAAAAGGTGTGTGAATAATACACTGAAATTGATCATTGTCTCTTAAAATCTTCCTTTGGTACTTTTATATGCAAAAGATACAAAATACTTATGTCCAAACCCAAGATTTTTTAACTACAAGCTTCCTCAGTTGCAAATAACAGATAGAAAAACACAAGAGTATAATTAATTGCTTTGGTGATGGATGTGAGCTAGTAGTTTTCTTTATAATACTGTTTTTTACCAGGTTCCAAAAAGATTAGTCCAAGTGAAAACAAATATAGAAAATGGGTATTATTAGGATAAGCCAGGGAATTGAAAAATACCTGAGAAGAACGTAGAAGTGTTGCTAATTCAAATAACAAAACAAAGAAAGAGAGGGTATAAGATTGCTGCCTAAAAATACATCAGGAGGAATAAATACAAGAAAGAAGGCTATTGTAAGGAAAATACTGGTGTAAGAATGCATGTATCTGTGTTAGACATGGATAAATTTAGACTCGGAACTATAAGAGTTTCTAACCAGAGTACTGAGGTGCTAAAAAAACCCCAGTAGAAACAGTAGTAATGAAAATTATTTGTTTTAAAATGAAGTTCAATAATATTAAAGGAATTATATTTTGTGGTTGTCTGAAATAACAGGGAACTGGATGAAAGAAATCCTTTCTACTTCTGAAGTCGTAAGTATATCTGGAATCAAAATCAAGCCCCTGCCTTTACTTTTTAGCCTTTTTGTATCTATCAAATACTAGAGGTAATAGTTTCATCTTTACATCAGACTTCGAATTTATTATGCAAAATACTCCCTGGTTGCCTATTTTCCCTAAAGTTTTAAGATCATTTTTGGCCCAATTTTCCTGAACAAAATCTGATGGTTAACATTCTAAACTACTTTGTAATTATAAACACTTGTCCTTACTGTTCTAAAATCACTGTTAGAGAATTAAAATTTGCTTTGCCAAGGAAAACAGGAATCCACTTGCCTAGTTGAGTAAAAAAGAAAATGGGTCAATTTGGATTGAACTCCTCATCATTTCCAAATTCGGCACAGCTTGTAGTTCAGCAGGAAGTACATTATTATGCATTAAGAAAAGAAAATATCCCGCTGGAAACAGCCTTAAATAATATAAACCAACCTGAAAAATACAAATTAAACCTAAAGGATCATCTGTAAGAACTATACATATTTCAAAATATAACTGCAGATTCCATGCTAGTGACTTCAAAAAGATACTGTATCTAATTAAATAGAAATTGAACATTTTAAATGTAATAGTCATAGAAAAATCTTACCTTGTTTATAGCACTTCCACTTCCCCGTGGAAGGGGAAAATGTTCATCCAGGAATTCACCCAGAGCGCTCAACAGTTCTTTCTTATAGGTCTTTAATTTCAACATTTTATCGTGCAGTTCTTTCAATCCTCTAATTTTCAAATAGTAAAAGCACAGCAATAGAATATGAAATCAAATAAAATAATCTGGAAGTTCTTCATAAGTAAAAAACCCCCTCAAATTCAGTTCTTATAAAAACAACATCTTGAACGACAGGATATAGTAGCAATGTTTTCTATATTACAAATCTGGATTACTGAGCAATTATTTGAACTATTTAACAAAACAAAGAGTATGCTTTAAGAGTTTGTTCATTTGCTCCTGTTGGTATTTAAATTCTTCAGTATAAAAACTCAACAATGTAGAAATACCTTGTTCTGTAAAGTCGTGCAACTTGGGGTTTCGTCTCTTCTTCAATTCTGTTAAGAGTATTTAGAATCTGTTCCTGTTCCTCATACCATTGCTGTTCTCTTTGAAACAAGAAAAGCAGGAAATGGCACAACAGAAAAATAGTTTTTCTGGGCGGTCAAAAAAAAAGCTTACAACATTCTAAATTCCAAGTTATTATACTACCTTTCCAGATCTTCTTCTAGTTGTTTATTCTTTGAACAAACTGCTGATAGCACCTTTTCAAGATCATTCTTTACTTTCTGCAACTATAAAAAAGCAAAAATGAAACTACAGTTTGCAGGTAGCCCCATCTGTGTAAGGCTACATCTGTAAATCTGAAACAGAGGGCAAAATGATCTGCAAATTCTTAAAAAATATGGCTATAGTGTGACACACTATTTTAGAATCCAGTTTAAAATGCAGGAGGCTCTTTAAAACGTTACTGTCACCAGTTGCTCATTGGTGCCTTATTGAAACTCTGCAAAACAACATAGTTAATTTTAGCTGAAGCAGATTATGGAGCACACATATGAACTGCTCAGCTGATGAATGACTGAGGAAAAATGTCTACAGCACCACGGCTGTATTGTCTGAATCACTGCAACTGCTTGCAAGGATGCTAATTGCACTAACATAAAAAGTATAGAAAACAAAGATGCTGCAAAAGAGACTAATCGTATACATGGTTTAAATGGTCCTTGACGCTATGGACATATCTGGGAGAGGAAAGGAGGAGAAATAAAACTACTGCAGCCAGAAGCCACAGGCACTGCTGAATGCAGGGAGCAGTGGACTCTTAGTGGGCTGGGTCATCCATTACAGAATAGGTGAGGCTGTGTTGAGGAATACATTCAGGACAGGTACCTTGGTGTGCAGCTGCAGTACAACCTACTGATTGAGCCCCTGGGGGGCTGGAGTCAAGCCTGAGGCAAGACAACACTATGAACTGCTGACCTTTGCATAACAAAGGGCCCAGGGACCTGTGGGCCAGCCAGGACACTGAGAGTCTCCCCACAAACTGATGACTCCCTGACTCCCAGACTTTCCAGAGTTTAGACCAAAAAGGTCTAAAAGGTCAGGATATAGAGGTATAAAAGGTATAAAAGTTCTGGGTCCCTCCTCAGAGGAGCTGTTATTTTGTTATTATTGCACCATTATTAAATTATGTTAAGGATCTGGATGTCTGAGACTCTTTTGTGGGAAACCTGAGGTTGAGCCTCAGGTAAGGATTCCTTACTCAGGAAGAAGTAAGTCAGAAAACCTGTCTTAAAGGCAGGTGTCAGAGGATGGGGTCAGGCTCTTTTGAGTGGTGCCCAGTGATAAGGCAAGGGGTAGTAACAAGAACAAACTTGGAACACAGGAAGTTCCATTTGAAAATTAGGAAAAATTGCTTTAATGGAGGGTGAGCACTGTAACAGGCTGCCTAGAAAGGCTGTGAGTCTCCTTGTCTGGAGATATTCAAAAGCCACCTGGACACAATCCCGTGAGGCACTTAGGGATGGGGTTTAGTGGTGGATTTGGATGGTTGGACAGAGGTAAAATACTGTTAATTGTGTGTTATTCACTGACGTGTGCAGTAAGTCAGTTTAAAAGCTCACTCATTACAACTAGATAATTTTAGTAGTTATAATACAGGGGAAATAAACAGAACAACAATGCCTAAAGGAAAATAGTCAGTATCTCAGCAGTAGTCCATCCCTAGAACCGTCACAGGAAAATGCAGCAATTTTATATAAGTTTTCTTTTTTTTCCCCAATAAAAATTCATTATCTCTTAACAAATAAAAAGACGTACCTCTTCTTTTCCTAATTCTAACAGTACATCTGGATTGGTAGAAATTGCTGAAAAATAAAATGGGGGTTTTTTGTCACTGAATGATAAAGACTTATTTATACTGAAAAGCAGCCCAGTTAGAGAGAAACTTGTGTAGCCTCTAAAAAACCAGTTTGGCTGTCAGCACCAGTTTAAACTTATTTTGTGGTGTCCTGCTGGGCTAACCTACTATCATGATTCAGCAAGTTAAACTAGACTGAAAAAAGTGCAGTTAGTGCCTCTGTTATATAGTGCAGTTATAATGCCTCTGAACTAGCCCCAAGTATATAGGCATAGGTATATAATGACTGTACATCACATTTAAATATACTTCAAGATAACCAAGCCTGATTTTTTTCAGCAGAAGGCATTCCATCAGCATTACCAATGCTGGCATTGAGACTTCTCCAGTCTTCCAATTCCGTGTTAAACAGCCTCCCAAATGCTTTACCAAGACTATAAATCCTACCATTTTTAAGAATTTAGAAAGCATCTCCCCTTCCCTTCTGTTCAAAAGAGCCACTACAGGTAGGCAGATGAAAGGCCTAGCAATATCAATATCCTAAATCTAACACAGAACAACAACAGTACTTAAGGGAAAGCATGGTACAATTTAAGAACACGGAAATATTTCCCCAGAAGGCTTCTGCAAAATGCCCTGATTTACGGATTATGGATTTTCAAAATAAAAAGTGAACTGTTGTATTTTGCAGCCTTCAATGTACTCCAATTCTCACTTCCATGTCAACTTGCAGCATCCGCATAAAAGTACGACTGTTTTTGAAAGTGAACTATTTGAACACATTAGTAGGAGAAACGAAAGCTACTTTAACAGATTTGAATCTTAATATGACAGGGATTTATGGTGAAAGTTTGGGCTTCCAATCCCTTAATCTTAAAAAAAATTATTTTAAAAAAAGCTTTTCCTTTAACAAAAATGAAAACCCTTAACCCTTTCCTAAAAGCACTAAACATCTAATAAATACATACTGTTGATTTCATAAATTTAGAAAAGTACTTTTTTTGTAATGTTACAGTTTTTACCTGAACAAATTTTAAGAAGCCTTAGATGAATAGTTTTTAAAGCAGTGTTTGTTCTGAGATGAAAATCAGCAAAATTACTGAGTTAAAAATATACTAAATTACAAGTCCAAATAAAATCCCTTTTACCGTTTCGAAACATTGACACAACATTTGACTAGTATGCTGCCAAATTAAGCTTAAGAGCTGCAGGAGCTAGTGGTCTGTGCTATTATTAGAACAATATTTCTTTAATTACATTAATATCCTATACCCTATGATAAAATTCATTGGTAATTTTTTATTCCCAGTCACTGGTGTATTTGAAGAAACCCATACAACTCTTCCTCCTACAACTTCCTGCTGACATGATTATTATAAGCCGTCATTTAACAATTATTATCAATCTCTAACTATTGGCTTCAAACACTTCCTCATTTTTAGATACCTAATCCTGAGTTCGTGCTTCCTGTTCATTATTCTCTCACTCTCTTCCTGAGAAAGAACCACTAACTGTAATTCAGTTCAGGAACAATGTAGATCTGAGACACTGGGGCAATGCATTTACAGTTGCCACTGTAAAGTCACTGGTTTTATCTACTAACAGTTAAAGCTTTTTCAGTCGTAGAGTAACTACGCTGGCAAAAATCAAGTGTCAGACAGAACTGTCTAGTGATACATAGCACAATTACTAAGCAAAATACTACCAGATGCTAGGAAAGTAAAAGCCCATTACCATGCACATATTTGCAGAAACGCCTATTAAAATAAAATGGCAATTGGCAGAATACTGTTATTTTGCAAAGAAAAATAGAAATTATGCAGAGACTATGATTGGTTTATATGGTTTAAAATACGGTTGATTTCATTTCCTTATTTTGCAAAGGTAAGAGTTAAATTCTAATTTAAGCCAAATGCTTTTTAAAAATGTTTAAGTTCAGCTGATTTAGCAGATCTAGATCTACATAAATAGCAGCAGAGACTAAAGCGAAAGCTTTGCAAAAATAAAATTTGCATCATGAACTCAAGTCTGTTTGCCAATATTGTGCTCCAAAAATGTAGAACTGACAAGTTATAACCTCTGAAAATAATGTTTAAAATTGAAATGCTGACAGGCCCTCATTTATAGGAAATGAACTGGCCACTACTAAAAGCAGAAACCACAGTAACAAGACAGCCTGACATTCATGCTATTAATAAATTGTATGAAATCAGTATTTCTGCTACTTTTATTTAGTTTTTTTATTTACCTTTTTTTAATTTACTTTTATTTAGATAATTTCAGATAATGCTTTCAATTAAGTAATTCAAGACAAACAGTAGGTACAAAAAAGGTGGACAAAGAAGTAAGCAGACTCCTCATTTTCATACAAGCACTACAACTATATATTCAAATTCTTAGCAGCAACTTCTTTTTAGTTCCCTTGGAAAGGTAGCCAAAAAGGCAAAGCTTTGTCTGCAAAGTATTATTTGCATTACAATATGCATAGATAATTTCTCTATTAAAAAATTAAAAATAAATATTATCATTTGGGAACAAGTAAAAATAGTTGAACAAAGCAAAACAGCAAGCCAAAAAATTACGTCAAGCCCTGAAGATATTTTTAAGCCAACAGTTAATATATGTAGTTTAGTAAGGAAATTTAACAACCCCAGGTATTTCAACCTGGTAAAAACTAAGTGCTTTCAATTAATTTGCTTTAAGCCAGCATCTTATTCATGAACAGCAGCCAGGAACCAGTATGTCCTAAATTCATTCAATGCCATACTTTTGGTCTACAGACCTCTCAGAAGTTTTTGAGGCTGACAATTCTTGAAGATAGGCTTATGAAGCTGAACTACTAATTTATTCTAATAGGGTAATGATATCTATTTATAAGAAAGAAAAACTACTTTCTCCCAGCTTCTCTTATTTGATCATGACAGGCAGCAAGTACATGGACTTCGAAAGAAGCTGGAAAACAGCCTTCAATGCTGACCTGAAAAGGCATTTCCATTAGGCCAAATGACAAAACATTGGAATTCACCATGGGCTGTCTAAAGCACATTCCTATAATTTTGTCAACACTAAAAAACCAAGCCTCTTCTGGCTTAAAAATATTCAAATGAGACAGTGTATTAATTTAAAGATTAAGTTTTACTGGGTTGACAGGTGCTAACAGGTTCTTGATAGGAGACTTAACAGTGAGGGCTACCAGAATACTAACGATAACGTAGTGTGAACTGTTTTAAGAGCCTCGGAATGGGACATCTGAAAACAGATTACTTTACTCACACTCTGATTCTGAATGGTTTTATTTCCAGTCTCTGGCCACATCAGCCTTGTGGGAAAGAGAAATCAGTCAGCACTGATGCTTATGTAAAAAGAGAATTTTGAAGAACTGAGGAATTTATACCTCTGATAATGCTTAACAAATATAAAAAAACCACTTGTGGTTTGTGCTTCTCAGGATCAATAAGTGTCCTGGATTCCTGTTTTGTTAAAATAAAACTCTAGTGTCTTTTACCATCTTATCTTGAGCTGAATCTCCAATCCCTGTTAAACCAAAACAGGTACATACAACATACTCGTGTGAAGTATTAGTAAAAAAATAATCAGAGGAGGTATGGTTCAAAATATAACTGGGCAAATTATTGTTAGCTTATTAGCAATACTTGCAAAGATAAAAATATGTAACAGATTCTTAAAAGACAAGATGAAGACAATATTACTTGTCAAAGTAGTTCTGTTCTAAAAAGGAAACAAAAATGAAAGATGGAGAAGAAACAAGCACACAGAGAAGAACATGAAGGAGATTAAAAGCATAATGGACTTCTGTTATTTTGTTAGATTTGCTAACAGTTATTTTTCCAGTTAACTGACTGATGAATGGTGGTATAAATCATGCATTTATTTGTGCAGAATTATAAGATTAGGTTATAGAAGAAATCTCTTTTAAGGCAACTTAGAACTGAAATGCAAAAAGAATAAAGAAATTACACATAGACGCTACTGTGCGAAGCACTTTATTTTTAAGTAATATGAAAACACAATCAGCAGACATTCAAGATACCAACAGTTTAAAGTGCCTAGATGAAAGAAACTGCAGAAGTTTATGTGAGCATCCTTTAAAGGGAAGCAGTTACTTACTTTCAGGACTTGTCTCATGCCACTCTTGATAATCTACTGTTAAAGCTTTCCATTGCAGCATTAACAAGGCAAGCTGTGTAACAAGAAAAAGAAGCATCTCTTGAAGTGTTCAGTTGCACTAGTGCAAAATGAGGTAGAACAGGATAGAAGTTAAATTAATAAGTTCATACAATAGAAAACAGAAGAGCATGTATTACAACAGAACACTTAGTCCTTCAAAATATTTTAAAGTTACTTGCAGGGATCAAAACATTTATATTATTTTTTCAAAATGGGAAAATGAGAAGGAGTAAGAGTTGGCATTTTTCCTCTAATTTTCTTCGTAATGACTACAAGGAAAGAGGAGTTACCTGCCTATGTTAATCATTAATCAGTTGTGTGCTTCAAAGTTAGTAAATCTATCCTTATCTCAACCCAGGAGGCTTCAGTTATATTTCCTCTCAAATGTCCAGTTGAGGAGGGATAAGCAGCTTTAGTGGGCAGCTGGTGGCCAGACAGGGTCAAAGCCACCACAGATGCACTGAGGGTCCTAAGGGAACTGGCAGATGAAGTGGCAAAGCTACTATCCATCATATTTGAAAAGTCACAGCAGTCTGATGAAGTTTCTGAACTTAGAAGAGTACACATAACCCTTATTTTTAAAAACAGAAAAAGAGAGACCGAAGGAACTACAGATTTGTCAGTCTCACCTCTGTGTCCAGCAAGATCATGGAGCAGACCCTTCTGGAAAATGTGCTGAAGCACATGGAAAATCAGAAGGTGACCGGTCTTAGCTAATGTGACTTTGCTAAGGGCAAATTGTGCCTGACAAATTTGGCGGCCTCCTATAACAGGATTACAGCATTGGTGGATAAGGGCAGAGTTACTGATGTCATCTACCTTGACTTGTGCAAAGCATTTGACACTGTCCCACATGACATCCTTGTCACTAAACTGGACAGACACGGATATGAGACAGATCACTGGGTGGGTAAGGAACTGGCTGGATGGTTACTCTCAGAGGGGCAGTCTGGGGGCAGTCCAGGCAAAGACAAGTGATGAGTGGCAATCCTCAGGGGTTGTTTTAGAGACCAGCATGGTGTAAGATCTTTGTTGGCAACATGGACAGTGGGATCCAGTGCTGCCTCAGCAAGTTTGCTGACACCGAGCTCTGTGATGCAGTCAACATGCTGGAGTGAAGGGATGACATCCAGAGGGACCTGGACAGAACTGAGAGCTGGGCCTGTGCAAAACACGAAGTTCAACAAGACCATGCACAAGGTCCTGCACCTGGGGTCAGGACCACCCCTGGTATCAATACAGGCTGGGGAATGAATAGATTGAGAGCAGCCCTGTCAAGAAAGACCTGGGGATCCTGGTGGATGGAAAGCTGGATATAGCTCAGCAACGTGCTCTTGCAGCCCAGAAAGACAAACATGTCCTGGGCTACATCAAAAGCAGTGTAGCCAGCAGACTGAGGGAGGGGATTCTTCCCCTCCACTCCACTCCAGTGAGACCCCATCTGAAGTGCTGCAACATCTCTCCTCCTCTGAAGACAGGCTAGGAGAGCTGATGTTGTTCAGCCTGGAGAAGGCTCCAGAAAGACCTTAGGGCAGCCTTGCAGTACCTGAATGGTACTTGCAGGCCCAAAAGAAAGCTGGAGAGGGACTACTTACATGAGCATTGTAGTCACAGCGCAAGGGGCAATGGCCTTAAGCTGAGAGAGGACAGGTTTAGATTAGATATGAGGAAGAAATTATTTTTTACTGTGAGAATGCAGAGACACTGGAGCAGGCTGCCCAGAGCAACTGTCGATGCCCCATCCTAGAAGGGTTCCAGACCAGTGCTTTGAGCAACCTGATCTAGTGAAAGGTATCCCTGCCTATGCAGGTGCTGAAAATAATGATTTTTAAGGTTCTTTCCAACCCAACCCACTCTATGATTCTATGTTCTTTACAGAAAACAAAGTATTTAGTGGAAAATAAAAAAACCCAAGCAAACAACTGTCTTACCTTGTTATCTGATTGTAGCAGTGTTTCTATTCCTAGAAGCATTAGCTTGCTTTGACACTTGGTAGAAAAGAAACAAAACACAAACAATGTTTCTTTACTCTTCCCTTTTGTAAGAACAGAACACAATGCTTAGAATTTTCAACATAACTTTTTTAATATAAGAATAAAAGAGTTGTGACTTGGATCCCACCACATCCCTCAGATCATTACCCAGAAAAGCAAATTAAGAAATACTTTGAAATCATACCACAGTAAAGAAGAACTTAATTAAGTGGAAAGTAGAAAAGTAGCAGCTATAAAAAGATGTGTCTTTAGAGTAAGAACACAAGTTATGGGGGAAAAGTTCATATTGGTGTCCTAGTTAGAACAGCTGGGACCAATTCATCACTGGATGGGTGTAGTCCACATCTATGTATTCTATAGCCCTCCATGCCATTTCCCAGAAACTGTTATCAATAGAGCATTCACACCCTCCGCCCAGAGCAGCCTGACTCCTCAGGCTATAAACTAGGCGTTAAGAGGCCTGCGAGATAAGAAGATGTTCCTGTCCTC
>JAWMRA010000090.1:49216877-49228698 GCA_035584735.1 Pseudotriccus pelzelni | reverse complement strand
TTATAGATGTAGTTGCTTAGTTTTTATTTTTGCTAGTAATAAATCCTAATATTATTTTCTCCCCAATCAGATCTCTTGTCTGCATAAACTTTCTCTCGTCTTAGAGCAATTTATGGGGGGTGTGGTAAAAATTGTCCCCTGGGCAAACCCATGACATTGAGCAACTGTGGGTCACAGTGAATCATTCCTTCTAGTATTAACCAGTAGGATGCAAGTCTGTTATCCCAGATGCAAAAAGATCCTGAAGCTTTTCTTCCCTTTTCCTAACTGTAGAAGACTTACAGGTCTAATCATGTTTCATCAGAAACTCCTCAGTATTAAGTAAGATAAAAAGAAAAAACTGCAGCTGTTTTTGTAAAACTTCATTTATGCCAAATATGAAACACACAAACGATTTATGACAGGACACCTTCAGATTCCCGGGAAAAACTGCACAATAAAAACTAAGAAGCGACAACTTTCCCACTATAATAAAAAAATAAACGATGGCCTTGGGCAGAAATGTTACATAAGAGCAGGACTGAGTCCTGTGCTCTCCCTCAAAATCATAGTTAAGAAATCTTGTGCAGCTGTACAGTCACAGGTAAGAAATAAATTATTACTCTTTTAACTACTTCTACTAGATTGGCAATCATTCATGACACCCATACTCTACCACCTTCCTCTGCCCAGAAAACACGCCCCTCTTTCATAAGAGACTGATACATCTTCTCCTGACTCAGATCTCCACAAAGACATCTTGCAGAGTGCCTTAATACTCCTTGCAGTTTGGTCTACAATCTAGCAGATTCTCTTACTGCAAAGTAAAGTCTTATGTGAGTCAATTTGACTCTCAAACATTTCTTTCAGGGATTACCAGATTAGAGATGTCCTTCTCTCAGGATTCTCCTCCTTTCAACAGTTTTTTCCCCCTGGTGCTATTCAGAAACTGCTGAAGCCAGTTCTATTAACAAGTTCTTCTTGTTACAAGTTCTTCCCACAACTTATCTTCTCTGTAATCCTATGCTGACCAGGTAATTCTTATTCTCAAGAAATTGTAAGCATGTGTCATCTTTTCTTTAAAATAAGCTTCCACTGTTGGAAAAAAAGCTGTATCCTACCCTTTCAAGTACTACTTGCAGACACTCTGATAGTAGGGGAATTCCCATTGGTATCCTCCCACTGCCATTTACTGCATGCATAGAGGTAATTAACATTGTAAAAAACAGTTTATTATCATTGATACTTCCCTCTATATCACTTGATCATAACTCCAGACAAACGTTTGTCAAAGAATTTACCTATTTAATTGCATGGGTTTAGTGTTTAGAACAATAGGAAACTCATACTCATTCAGGAATCCCTACAAACTAATTTAAAAAAGAACAGCCCTCTGTCAATATAGTACCAAAAGACTTCAAGGTATAAATCTTGCAAGCCCAGGTTTAAGAAAATAAAGGTAGATATCTATACTTCCTTTTTCTAAGATAGCTACTTTACTAGTGTTTAACAGTGCTATGAGCTTCTCTGAATAAAAAGGAATACTGCACATTCACTACTTGGAAATACTGTCACTGAGTAGATCGTTAAGAATCTATATTTAGCTATATTTTCTAGATATCCTTGGCTGGCAGGTTTCAGGAACTTCAAACTTACATTTTCTTACCTAGCTCAGTAACTTGTCGATCAAAAGGACAACGAACTGCTCTGCCATGAAGGGGAAGCCGGGTAAGACAGTCATGGCAGACAGTGTGGCCACACAAAAGCAGCCGGGGAACTTTGTCACCTTGCAAAGAAAATACATCTTCACAGACTCCACACTCAAGAACCTGTAAGTTAAAAAAGGCCATATTTGGTTTGGAGCCGATTAAAAAGCAAAACTTCATGCAGTAAGCCATATGTCATAGTTTATTTTACAAAAGTTCATGCCATCACAGCACACCAGACGAGTCAGGTGAGTCATTAATTTTGATTTTTGAACAAAACTAACAATATTTTTAAAGTAAATAAAAAATTAGACACAAGCAGAACTTTTTAACTCCTCAGCATCCCACCTGATGACTACTCTTGCCCACTTAATTAAATGCACTGCCCCAAGGAAAGGCGCCTTGTCAAGCAGCACAACTAAGGAGAAACACCGTCGCAGGAACATCAAGCGGAGGGCAAGACCCTGAAAAAGCGGAATGCTGGCCGGCGGAGAGCTTCCCTTAGTAGCTGGTGCACATAAGGAGGTCAGTCACACACCAGGTCAGACACTTATGAAGATACTAACGCAGCACCAAGGCAACGGGAACAAACAGCTGAGGGCCGGAACATCTCAAAACGTTAGCGAAAAGGAAAACTGACAGTCATTTAGGGGGAAAAAAAAAAAAAGAAAAAGAAAAAAGGAAACCCAACACCGGACAACCCCTAAGACCCGCCGCCCCAGGGGACGCCTCCTGTAGCACAGATGCCTCGCTCCCCCTCCCCGGCCGGCACGGCCCGCCCCACCGTAGGAGCCGAGCCCGGCCCAGCCGCCGCCTTACCTTCACCGCAGCGCCCGCCGGGCCGCGCCCGCCGCCACCGCCAGACCCGCGCCCGCCGTCTGGCCCAGCCCCAGCCCCAGCCCCGGCCTTGTTTACAAGCAGGGCCGCCATCTCGGGGCGGGCGGAACGGCGCGGCTCCCCGGGAAGGCGCAGGGAGCCGCCTCAGGCACCGCCCCGCAGCACTACAGAACTACGCCTCCCATGGTGCCGCGGGCCGCCCGTGCCGGCGGGCCGACGACGAGGCGGTGCGGCCCCGGCTGCCCCGCGGAGCCCTGGGTGCTGTAGTCCCGCCCGCCGCGCTGCAGCCTGGGACGGCCGCCGCAGCCAGCGCGGCTCCGCCCCAGCTCTCCTGGCCGTAGCGCGGGGTGGAGGACATGGACGTCAACCAGTCCAAGCAGGAGCACTTACTGGCTCTGAAAGGTACCGACAGCGCGGCCCCGCTCCGGTGAAACAGCGTGTGCGATCCACAGCCGAGTGTGTTTCTCCCCTCTGTCTCAGGTGGAGGTGGATCAGGGGGCGGCCCGGCGCTGCGGCCCGTGGCGGGTGGTGCCCCAGGGCACAAGGAGGCGGCGGGGGCTGCTCTGAAATGCCCCGCACACGGGCGTGGTGGGGCTGCTCGGCGTGTCCGTGCTTTGCACAGGGCTTCGGTTATGAGAGAATGCTTAGTTAAAAATTCCTTTTCAATTAACCTGCGGCCTGTTTTGTTTGTTTCTTCCGGACGAGTGGACGTAGTCTTAAACTATGTCGGGGAGGGTTTAGGCTGGGCGTTAGGAGGGATTTCTTCACTGAAAGGGGGATTAGATATTGTAATGGGCTGCCCAGAGAGGTGATGGAGTCACCGCCCTGGAGATGTTTGAGGAAAAGCTCGGACGTGGCACTTGGTACCGTGCTTTAGTTGATACGGTGGTGTTCAGTCACAGGTTGGACTCCATGATCTCAGAGGTCTTTTCCAGTCCAACTGATTCTCTGATTCCTCCTTGAGTGGATTTTGCCCTTTTCACCTTTTGCTTAATGCATTGCTACCAGGCTTACTTCCTTGATTTGGGGATCACGAATAGTGAAAATAAAATTGTGTATGTCTCTTGCATGCCTTGCAAAATTAATACAAAAGAACCCTCTGAAGTTTTTGATAATTTCTGAATAAAAAATGCTGCTAGTTATGTCATTGCGATAAACAGTTGGTTACAATCTCAATTCTGCAAACGTTCTGGATCAGTGAGGATGCCCAGATGGATAAAGTAGTGCGGTGTGGGGTTGATTTCAGAGCCCATCTTCTAGTTTTAAAACATTCCTGGGCGGAGTTTTTAATGGTGTCTGCATATCACAGTAAAATCTGTTAACCATAATTCAAAGCTCAACAAGCTGTTTTCGAGAATGTTCTGTATACGTGTGTATACACATATACAAAGTCAAAAACTGGAAAACGTGAAACATCATCAACTGACAATACAAATGCATTTTGATAGTACCTAATTCAAAGCAAAAAGTTTTATGATGGGTCATTTTACTTTCGTAAGAAAACATTGCAGTCCTTGGGCTTGTATTTAATTTGGTGCAGTGTCAAGGCTGTAGATTTTGCAAAAGAAGTGGGAAAGATGTGAGGGCTTCTTTGCATTGTGACTGTATTAAAGAGAATTTTGACAGTACAATGGTCAGGCAAACCTAGATTTTATTATTTTAATATCATTTTATATTACTGATCGGGAGACATCTTAGAGGGTGAAAAACCAGAAGAGGAATAGAGTGCATGATATGCTTATGTTTCATAACAGTGTTTGTAGTTTTCCCTTCACCATGCTCCTGCATTTAATGTAGTCTTTGTATGAAAGTATAATGCCATTGAGTACCTAATGAGTCTTTTAGTTATTCTGAAAGTCTAATAGATGAAGGAATTATCAGTTCCTTGAATTAACGTTGCATGTATTGCTTGGAAGCTCTGAGACTAAAACTGAATGTTGTAGTTCTGATATGAAATGGAAACATGCAACTTTTATTTGCCTAGACCACTTCCCTTTTAACTTTTTACTTTAAAAACTGTTGTATTGGTCAGTACTATTTCAGGAAGCGTTTTTGTAATGCACATGTTGCGTTATGTGCCCTGGCTTAAAATATTGATGTGTAGGAGAAAAACATTTTTAAAAAATTTTGTCTGCTAAATTTGAGAAAATAGGCAGTAGTACTTTTATGTCTTTTAAGATACACCACAATAATATAGCAAGAATAGTGATGGATGGCAAGTGTGAGATGATGACAGTAAAAGAATTCTTTTGCAGAGGAACTGTGTTGAATAAACAGTGTGCATGTGGATAATGTTCAGTGTACTGAAGTTACACTGGTAATGGTGGAATACAGCCACTAATGTTCAGCCTAGATAAAGTAGAATGTTCTGATACATACCTCACTTATTTTTACTACCTGATTCTTTTTTTGAAAAATGTCCTACAATGTTTGTCTTAATATGGTAGTATCTTATTGTTTTATAATACTTCTGCTTTAGGTCCTGTTTTCCAGTGATCTTTTCATCAAGGAAAAGGAAAGGGCAAGGAATTTCGTGTAAATAAGATGTTTCAGTCTAGATTTGAGAATCCTAATCAAGAGACTGTTTTCCTAAGAATCACTGGATTCCTACGGTACAAGCATGGAAGTGGTCTTGCATTATCGACCACATCAGAGAGATGTAGTAAAACTTCAGAAATTTGCAGAAGTAGCAGTGAAGGAGTTTCCCATTCGTCAGTTACGAAGATTTTCACCCTGGTTTCCAAATGATTTATACCGACTTCCCCTCAAACCAAAAAAGCAGGCACCTGTTATTTCTCATGAGGAAGCTGAAGAATTGAAACATCTTTCTACACCTTCAGAATATGTTACAGGATCTCCTGATTATGACTGCACAAAGAATCTCCTAGAGTTTCAGTCTAGCATGAAACATGGTCCAACTTTAATCCAAGCACAAGCTGTTCACAGACAAATTAACTTGGACTATCAAGGACAACCACCACCTAAAAGAAAACAGAAGTTGAAAAGGTCTTGGAGTATCTCTCTCCCTAGCACTAAACTTACAGAAAAGCTTCTTCCTTTATCTCAAGAACTGCAAAATAATTTGGAAAGACTAAAACTGCATGCATTTTATAGAGCGAAGTGGACAATTGAACAATCTATTTGTAATAATCAGAATTTGGAGGACATCTGGATAAAATTGAATAGACTTATCAAGGAGAATGAATTACCATCTTGCAATGCTACTATCCGAAGATCTGTGGGACAGATATGGATTTTCTGTGATATATTATACTGTGAATATGTTAGAAATATTCTTAGGGAAAAGCTAAGCCTTACAGATAAAATGAATTTGCTTGTACATAAATATGGAATTATATTTAGTTTATAATTTAAGATACAATTTAATAATAAAATTACTGTCTGGAGTACTAGAGTTTTTAAGCAGTTTAGTTTTTTCATTGTAATATAGAGACTTCAGAACAACTGATGAATTATTAAGCAAAAAACTACTTATATTACTTTGCTACAGTTTTCTAACTAATGATATATATAACTTTGTTTTGCCTGAAGACTTATGGTTCAATTAAGATTAGTAAGTTTGTGTTTGGCTTGGTACTGCATTTCCAGACTATTTTGGCATGCTGTGTCAGATAATAAACTCTATGCTTTCAGTCAAACTAAGTACGTCCTTTTTGCTTCTTTGAAATTAGGAGAAGGAAAAATGTTTTTAAATGAGTTGTAATAATTGCTGTTATTTCTCTAATTATTTTTGACATTAAGGCTTTCAAAATCTGATTATTTTCTGAAAGTGAGGTGTGTGAGAGTTTTTTTAATGAAGGCATATCCCTTGTCTTACAGACTTACTTTATGTGGCATGTATATGCTGTCTTAGTAATGTTAGCTGTATTTTTACTGAAATACTAATGATAGCTTCAGTAGAAATTCTGTGCTGAAAAAATATGAACCATTTAATAATTGCTGGTTTACAGCTTTGGTAAGAAGATTACTTTTTCCAGATATTTCTGTTGTTTTGTCTCTAATTATACTGGGGAACAAGAAAGCACTAATGAGCACTAGAAAGCACTTCCAGCTACAATGAGGAGATTAAGAAATGAGACTTCTGTACATAAACCTCTATTTGTTGTCATTATGGAAGGTAAAGGTCTCTGAGGGTTTGAACAGTCACAAAAGGTTGAGCTCATCATGACTTTTTGTCACCTGAATGAAGTTTTCGAAGGTCATGCTGTCCTTGCTCAACTGAACGTTTGGAGGGTCAGTAGAGAAGTTAAACTGAGATTGATATGACTGCAAGGTATGCATTTCTCTTAGGCGCTTCTGCTAACTCTAAATAGTTTTGCTCTAGCTGGAGATCAAGGACTATGGCATCTGGAAAAGGAGGAAAACAAACGTATGGTATTTGTAGATTGTTAGGTTATCATTAATGTTAATCAAATAAAAGTGCACATAAGCATAACAGACACCTCTGTGTAAAAATAAGTCAACTCCCCTTAGACTTTTACTTACATTTTTTTATGACATCCTTGTGTTGAATGATTATAGGCATTACATTTTTTTTAATATTAAATTAAGGATATTGCTCAGTTTGGGTCAATGACTTGTATTTTTGAACTCTGACTGAATTTTAAGGGGGCCACACAGTGACATTTGGAGTGTTTGTGCCATTTAAATATGACCACTTAGCAAAATTCGTGCAAAATGCTGTCTAGTATAACTGCAGGTCGTTATTAGTTTTGTAGCTTCTACAGCCGAATTATTTCTCTGAAATTATACTTCTGAGTTTAATAGTAAAAAAAGTTTCTTTGTGCATCAGCATTTTTTGAAGATATAATGAAGTAGAATGCAATATGATTTGAATTTTATTTGATGTTGTATTTTGTGTCTAGGATCTTAGAAGAAAAGTGCTGAGATGTTGTCCTACAAAGATACTGTATTTTCTAATATTAATTTGGTAGTCTTATTAAATATAATAATATACCTATAGTAGTTTTTCTCTGTTTTAACTTCATTTTGTGATGTATTTATTCATTGCCTGAAATATCACTAAACTTTCTTTAGAAACAGTTAGCAACTACTGGTTTATAGAGACTTAGTGTAAATTTGAATAAAATTAAGTAATGCCAATAATACAATCCCACTATATATCATTGGTATACTGACAAAAGAGCTAAATAAGCATCTTACTAAACAGAAGGAGGGATCACTGTTACTGCAGCTGTCAGCTTTCATCTCCTTTGGCTTATATGTGTATAATGATAGATGCTCTTCTAGCTGTGAGCACCTCAGCTGTGTAACTGTCATGTAATAAAGAGCGAACACCACCTTAGACTTCCCTACAGAATTATTTGTCTTGGGTAGCACCAGTGTACCAGCTGAAATCCAGGCTTTCTTTTTGTTCTCTTCAAGAAATGCTTAGTTCATATGCACATACAATTCAGTATTTTATGGTTTTCATTTTCAATGTTGAATGTGGTTCCCCATTTATTCAGTTTTATCTATCTTTTTAATATACCTCATCATTTTAAGCCTTCAGAAGTCGTATTTTTCAACTTTTCAACATACAAAGAGAAAATATTATCTTTTTTTATGTGAAAAGTGAGAATTGTTTGTGTCAATGCTAACTTGCATAGGTCTGCTGTATGGTAGTGTAACTTCTTATGAACCAACGCAGCCCACTGTACCCAAATGTATATTGAAGCAATTAAATCCTTTACAGCACTGGAGACAGTGAATGCTGTCTGGATATATAAGTCGTACAAAAATGCAATAAAAATAAAGCCGCAATACATGTGATCAGTGCAAGGATGTTGATTAAGATGTTGCAGTCAAGAGAAATCCTTTTGAGTTATTTTTTTAGTTTTAATTGGTTTTATGTTTGTTAAGTTTCAAAGAACGAAAACCCAATGATTTTTACATATTCAGATCAACACCTAAGGTTAAAAATGCTCAATTTTGTTACAGGTGAATGGTTTCATAAAAAGATATATGTGAGATTGGGGCCGTGGTTAATGGAAATAGGGAAGAATTCTTTTAAAAAAATAGTATCTTGAAGCTGTTATATAAGTAAAAATAATGCAATTTTGAGTATGTGTTAGAATAGACTTTGAAAATACCGCTTTCTTGAAGTAGTTTTTTGAATAGCAAAATCTCAATGATTTTGATTTTGTCAGTATCAATAAAAGTTTCGTTGTAAATATGTTCCTCAGGTTTTTGTGATGATTTTGGTGGCTTGAGTTTAAAGGTTGTGGCTTGAAGAAAAAGCAAGTATATAAATAATGTAGGCGTTTAGACTTGTGACTCTGCCTTGCATATGTGTTGTAGATTAGGGTGTAAATGCAATTCCTTATAGACTGGTGTTTGACTGAAAGGGTCTGTCTTAGCCATCATGTCGCATTCTAGAGCAACAAGGGTCACAGGACAGGAGCTTAACAAAAAAATTAAACTGGTACACTTCTGAAGACCACAACGCCCTTAATGCTGCAACAGGTATAAGATCTTTAGCACATAAAATTGAAAGCAGTAGATGTCAGTGCACCAAGGACACAAAGCAAGAGGGAGCAATGGCATTACCAGTGTTCTTGGATCTCAGAAGAGCAGGGAATTCTTTTATATTGTGAAAGGCCAGCTGATCCAAGAAGGTGTTACCCTTTTTCAGGCTAAGATTTATTCAGTGGTTGTGGTTGGTTGGGGTTTTTTTGGTGGAAGGAGAGCAAGACAAAATTATACTTCAGAAAAACATTTTAAAATATTTGCTTAACTGACCTGTGCTTTATTTTCTGATTTTTGCAGTGATGAGGCTCACCAAACCTACTTTATTCACTAATATTCCGGTGACTTGTGAAGAAAGAGATTTGCCAGGTAAGTCTTTTCTTCTGACTGTTATGTATGTATTACCAGGTTTAAGCAATGTGACCATCTAAGATATAGATACTGGAGGAATTTTATGACCTCTCTTAGAGGGGGAACTCTGAAACAGCAGTATATTTTAGATTTGGTAATAATTAAAGGAAGATGCCAAGGTGCACTCTACAGCTCTTGATCTACAGCTTAGTGATGACAGTCAAATGCATGACTTCAAATCTGAGCAATTAACACAAAATTGAAGGCAGTTCTGTGAGAGAAATGTGTAAGTGGAGAAAGCTTGTCATTACTATCTTTTTTTATCTGGAGAAAACGCCCTGGTAATTAGAACCAACATGTGAATGTTCTGTGGAAAACAGTTTTGCAAGACTGGTTTTGAACTGTGTTATGCTTAGTGTGCCATCATAAATTGGAAATCCCTGGGTTGTCCCACAGAAATAATTGAAGTCTAGGAGTCAAGTATAAGAGTCAAAGGGAAGATTCAAGCAAGAGGATTATGTGGAAATACAGAGCAAGCAGGGGAAGAAAGTAAGGTTGATCAGTTCTGTTTTACAATGTGCTTTACTTGGATAGAATTTCCCATAAAATTCAGTGTTAATTTGAGCTATGCCTTTGGGATTGTGCCCTTCAGTATGTATACTGAATAAATTATTGGACACAAGTGCGTGGAAGTTAAATTATAATTTAAAGGCAGGCCTATGGATATGTATTTTCCCCCTAAGTAAGTTTATTATAAAATAAATATATCTAAAAGTAAACTACATCTAAGTAAGTGATTAAGTGTCTAACTTAAATGTAGACAAACCTTTATTAGCAAATACGTAATTAATAGTAACTTGATATTTCTACAGGTAATTTATTTAATCAGCTCATGAAAGATGATCCGTCTATTGTAAAGGGTGCAGAAACTTTGATGTTAGGAGAGATGCTGACTCTACCTCAAAATTTTGGGTAAGAATGAATTGTTTTAACTAACATGCAAAGTTTAGAATTCATTTAATAATAATTTATTATTTCTCTTTCTTTTGCATTGTCATGCAATTTTCAGTAACTTTAAAAATAACCTGTGGTTTGATTTATAAATCTAATCTATGTGTGTGTGTGTGTGTGTGTGTGCTGCCTGATGTTTCTTTTCTGTAGCCTGACTGAATTTAATAAGCACTGAAAGTTGGAAGAGATTTGCAACTGTGGGTGAATGGCTAATGTAGTGCTCTGCTATAAACCCCATCTTACATTAACGGAGTTTACTACCGTGATGCTTTGGGTACTGGAAGCCATCTTCTTGTTCTTCTCAGATATTGAGCTGGAAAAAAAATCTGATTTGTTTGTTCTCTTTTGAAGCTGTTTGTCTTAAAAGGATGGCTTCAGAAGTATAGGTGTGAAGATGCCAATGTTCTTCTAGGATTTAATCTGTCAAACACATGTGTTTGTGCATGTATTTTTTTAATTAGAACTAAAAGATGTTTCAGTGACATGTTCTGTTTTTTTTAGTAATTGTTACTAAAAATGTTTTTTTTTCCCTGAACTGCAGAAACATATTTCTGGGTGAGACCTTTTCCAGTTATATTAGTGTGCACAATGATAGTAATCAGGTTGTCAAGGACATACTGGTGAAGGTACGTGAAGATAAATCCACTTACTAGAATTCTAAAAAAATATGATGAGTATGTTTTCTGACAATATATTGTATATATATATAATGCTAATATATAGAGTTTAGGAAGTACATGTTACTTTTTCCAATGCAGAAAATATATTTGGAAATTAGAAACAATAAGACAGAAAAATAGAAATTATTTTAGAAATCTTTAAAGATTAAAATGAAAAATTGTGATTGTGTCAAAAAATGGGTATATTACAGAATCACAGAGTCATTAAGGTTGGAAAAGACCTCTAATATTGACAAGTGTGACTGTTAACCCAGCACTGCCAAGTCCGCCACTGAACCATGTCCCTAAGTGCCACACCTACACCGTCCCCACAGGGTTGGAGACTCAACCTCTTCCCTGGACAGCTTGTTTCAGTGCTTGATAACCCTTTTGGTGAAGAAATTGTTGCTGCTAGCCAATCTCAGCCTCCCCTGGGTAAACTTCTGGCCATTTGCTCTTTTCCTATTGCTTGTAACTTCAGAGAAGAGAGCAATCCCCATCTTGCTACAGTTTCCTTTCAAGCGTTTCTAGAGAGCAACATGGTCCCTCCTCTGAGCCTCCTTTTCTCCAGGCTAAATGTCCCCAGCTCCCTCAGCTGCCCCTCATCAGAAGTGCTCCAGACCCACCAGCTTCATTGCCCTTCTCTGGACACACACCCTTCTATGCAGAGCTTCTCTGAAGGATTGGTCTAGCAAATCTTCCCAAGCAAAAAATATGGAGTTATATTCACTTACTTGCATGCTCAGTGGGGTCGTCAAAGCAAGTCTCTGTAAAGTGTACGCTGGTTTG
>JAWMRA010000090.1:49205530-49216006 GCA_035584735.1 Pseudotriccus pelzelni | reverse complement strand
GTTATTTTCTAGTGCTGCTTTGTTTTTTCGCATTTTCTGTTTAACAAATAAAACACTGAGAACAGAAATTCCAAAAGTCATTATGGAACTTAATGTAAAAAGCAAATAGAGATTTTAGAAGTTGCATGTTAAAGAACTAGAGTACTCACAAGTTTCAGAACTTTTCTTTAGCTTTGCTAAGTATCTCATAATGTTAATATATAATATGTATGAAAACACAGAGCACAAAATGCTCAGTGAAACCTAGTACTTTATAAGGTAAGTTACTTTTCTTAAATGGTTTTAAGCAGCTGCAGTTCTAACCAATGCTTTGTTTTTCTGTCTCCAGGCTGATCTTCAGACAAGTTCTCAGCGTTTGAACCTTTCAGCTTCTAGCGCAGCAGTGGCGGAACTTAAACCTGACTGTTGCATTGATGATGTGATTCATCATGAAGTAAAGGAAATAGGAACACACATGTAAGGTTTTAAATTTTTCTATTATTGAATGATCTTAAATGAAACTGCAGCACAAGCATGCTATTCTGCTTTTGATATAGGTTTGAAGTAACTCAAAATTATTTTTTAAAAACTTGTTTCTTTTCAGCTTAGTTTGTGCAGTAAGTTACACTACGCAGACTGGAGAGAAGATGTATTTCAGAAAGTTCTTCAAATTTCAGGTACTACATGAAGTATTCCACTCTACTTTTAATAAGTGTGCGAGTCTGGAAAACTGATTTTAAAATGTTTAACACTTCAAAAGCACTTTTACATACCAAAAATCTATTCACTTTTAAAAGTGAACTATTAAAAGCCATCACTTCAAACTTCACATGAACTGGTGGTTTGTAATTATACAGGTAAACATTTCAGAAACCATAAATATTATATCTTATGATTTTTCTTTATATATAGAGAAAAAAATTACTCTTAAAAAATCCCTTTTTGTAGCAGCCAACTTTATGACTGTTTTTAAACAGAAAAAGCATTGTTCATTCTGACTTTGATACATCTAACCATTGAGTTTGCACTGTAAAATTCTGATTTTCCTTCTAGTGTGTGTAACCTTTTTTAAACTGAAACTTAGTGATTTGTTTCTTAAAGGAATCTAGGCAAAGATGTCTGATGTACTATATATAATTAATACCCACAGAAGTAATAGGCAGAGTTGAAACCTTTTGTTCCATCACACAAATTTCAAGACTTAAGATTGGAGTAACTGAGGAAAGCGGGAAAATACTGTTATCTGTGGACTGGTACTGGAAGGAAAGAATCATTTTCAGCTGTGTATTTAATGGATGTTTGGAGGTTTTTTAGAGAAATATGTTGAGATTTGGATAATGTGGGCTCTTCCTCATGGAATGCAAGATACTCTCACAGATTATCTGACAGTACAGGAGCATTATATAGTTTAGTCCTGAAGTTGTGTCAGGGGAGGTTTAGCTTGGATATTGGGAAGTTTTTCACCCAGTGGGTGGTTGGGTGCTGGAACAGGCTGCCCAGGCAAGTGGTGAGAGCACCAAGCCAAACAGTTCAAGAAGTGTTTGGACAATGCTGTCAGGCATATGGTGTGACTTTTGGGGATGGTCCTGTGCAAGGCTGGGAGTTGGACTTGATGATCCTTGTGGGTCCCTTCTCAGGATATTTTGTGTTTCTATGAGATGGTTTCATTTTGTGGTTTTCTAGTATTCTGTCTAGATACTTCAGAAAAAAGTATTTCAGTCTTTAGAAGGTTAAATTGCCATTCATTAGAAAGAACATCCAAGTACTGTTAGTATTACCTGTGGGCCTTGAAATTGCATGAATTGATTAATCAAAGATGTATTTCCTGGCAATCCTATGGAAAATCATTCCATGTCAGTTTTGTGTTACACTCCCTCTGAATCCAGAATCTCTTCAGTGTTTTTTCATCTTTAGTGAAGTTAATTTTCATCTTTGTGTGCTTTGTCGTGCTCTCTTATGAAACTGTTTCTATTTCTCCATTCTTTGATCCTCAGCTTAGTGTTGGCTACCTCTGTCTCCTCTAGGCTTTCTCTGATCATTTACACTTACATCTGCAGGTTTTCACATCTCCCGTTCTCTCTGTTCTTTACCTTTGTTCTTGTCCAAGATGTTGATTTGTCTCCTTTAGATTTTATATGTAAAATTAATTGTGCACATTTTTCCGAGGACTGAATGCGTGTTGTAATTCCTGTGGTTTTCAGCTGAACCTCGCACAGACAATTTAATTGTCAAAATAGCTAAGGCTAGGTATCTGTCAAATTTGAAGCTCTTCCTACAAAGAAGGAAGCATAAGAGCTTCTTAAAAGCTATATATATATGTACACTTTTACACCATCACCATTCTATAAATACTCTCTGATTCATTATGAGAAAAACTCTTCAATGAGACATTTTTGCCATTATTTTTTAGATTTGACATCAAGACACCACCTAGAAAATCTGAGAATAAACAAAAAGAAGTGTTACAGAACACTAAACCATTTCTTTACAATGGGAATTGATGGCCGCTTGTGATTGAGATGCCACCAAACAAATACAACAAACAAAAAAAATTCTCTTTGACAGATTCTCAGCTTTTTTGATTACATTTTTTAGCATCTTTTAAGTTGAACTGGTTTTAATCAGCTTCTTTTTTAAAACATCATACATAGTTTAATTCTGATTGCTAGTGCCTTTATGTTTCAAAGCTTTCTCTGAGTAATTAGTAGCATTATGCTTAAATGCAGAAGGAATGATTCTTTCTGGGGTTAGATCGTTGTTTAGCTTTGGTGGGTGATTTGTGAACCTCACAATAATTATTTGTATTTTACTGGGAGGCACTTGAAATTTCCTGCAATGAATGGAAAAAGTTTTTTTTGACAGAAGAGAGAGAAAAAAATTAGCATGTAGAAAAATTAATAAAAAGCTTACTGAAGCAAAATATTTGGCTGAAAAAAGCCCTACTTAACCAGCAAAGACCTAAATTAAAATTTTAACTCTTTTTTTCTGACTAGTGGTTATGAATACTGGTAAGATTTGAACTTTATTCCTGTTATAGTGCAGAAATCTCTCTAAAGACAACTTTGTAATCTTGAATTCTTCAGTGCTAAAAGATTTGTTTACAACTTGGAACATTAGGGGTCTCGTAGGATGCAGTGCGTTTATGTGCAAACAAAAAAAGTTTCCCTATGTAAAGGCAAATAAATGTCTCAGCAATAGAATTTAAATTTGTTTCTTTACAAGTGTAATAGAAGATTTTTTCTTTCAGTTACATCACTGTATATACATTTCATATTTGAATGTGTTCACTTTAATGGCTGTATGCAAAAATTCAAGTACTTAAGAACCAGCACTTGAGAATCGTTTTATATCATGGAGTTGCTTTCTTTTGCTGATTGAATCTCAGGAGACTAAAGTGATGTATTGGCTTTTTTATTTCTTGAAACAGCTGCATTTTCAAGGAAGAAGTGAAGGCTAGTGTGGTTTGTTGTTAAAGCTAATCACATGAATAGTTCTCTATTGCATTTATTTTAGAGAAGCCCTCAGCAACTTTGTCTGCAGAACTCCAAAGGACTTGTAAATATTAGATAATTCTTGCTCACTCTTGAAAGCAAGTGCAGACCACTTCAGGATCCAGGATGGATGTGATGTTATTTAAAAGACATGTATCTACTTAGAGCACTGGCTTTGTCTGGTTTTGTAAGAGGCCAGTCCTTAGGTCAAGAATTACTTGTTTTCAGTATAAGAAAACTGCTTAGTAGGAAAGCAGTCAAGTATGCACAAGTAAGAAGCAGTGAGTACATACTCCCAGTTGTGGGGCTTTAGCCAAGTCAGTTGTATCAGATACTCCGTTATGCACCTGTTACGTGTAAGATCAAAAAGAAAAATAACATTTCATTAAAAGACCTGAGCACTTCAAAACAGTTTATGCTGAAGTTTTCTGAGAAACCAATTGTCAATCTCTTTTTCCATTTCATTCAGGTTCTTAAACCACTAGATGTGAAAACCAAATTCTACAATGCTGAGGTGAGATCTTTGTGTATTTGGGTTTGTTTTGGTGTGCTGGGCTTATTACTTCATATTAGATGGTTAGATTAAATTCAAAGTGCATTGTAAGTACACCTTTCTGAGAAAGGTGATCAGTTTTAAAATGAAAAAAATTGTGATAGGTATATATTGCTTAGTTTTAAAATAGAGGGGCTCTTGATTCAGGGGTGAAAGAGATAGTAACTAAGATAGACAAGACCTTAATCTAATTGATTTACAATTTTGCATATTTTCCAGTTGCCCATGAACTCTTACTATAAGGGAGATAAATTGTTCACAAAGCAGATGGCAATTTATCAGAGAGGGGAAAATTTAAATTTAAATTTTTAAAAATTTAAATCACTTAAATTTAACTTAAATGTAATTATAACCCTTCCATTTGGTAACTTAATTTTTAGGTTTGTGACAGTTACACACAGCACTTTGAAACTGTGTGACCTTATGTATGCTCTGCATATTTATTTGGACATATTTAGTTATTTGTGGTAAGAATTCGGTATGTGGGTGTAGGCCACAGGCTTCAAACCATGCGTTGATCAGATGTGAGATACATGAGTGGGGTCGAAACATAAGCACATGGTTGGGTGCTTTATAGAACTGCTATTATCCATAAGTGGGAATGTCTGGAAATGTCTTTTGCTGTGGTTTAACAACAAAAGAAAAGAACAAAAATAGTCCTAAAAAACTAGGTAATTCCTCTGGGAGCAAAATAAACCTGTATTTAGTGTGTGCCTTATGTTATTGTTTCAGGTATCAAGTATGTGTTAGGGGAGAGAGGGACAAATACCTTAAATATTGCTGTCTCTCTATACTTCGTGTGTAAATTTTGTTTTGTGATGAAACACTTTATAGTTAATGGAAATCAAAACCTTTTTAAGGTAAATTCTGGGCAAACTTTTGACATAAATCAAAAGTATTCTTTGTTTTTACAAAATTGTTATACTGACTGGTCTTGACCTCCAGTTCTCAATTAGCTACCAATTCCTCATGGTAGAGATCTGTGGGAAGCTTTTGTGTTTGAGCTGGTATGTGCGGGCTTGGGTTTTGCTTTTTTTTTTCTCTGTAGAGGTCTTAAAAGGCTGTTTGAATACCTTTTCTCCTTCATGTTCATGACTTTGTGCAAGTCCCATTACCATCTTACCCATATGATTGATTGAAAGAAATTTAAAAAAAAAAAAGTATTTTGGATGATATTAACTGAGCAATTTTCATTTGCCTAGGAAACGGATATAGTACCACTCCTATTTAATTTCTGGAAGTATGTAAAGTGTTGCTATATGTTGTGACCATAGAATTAAAATAAATTTTAAAAAACTAGAAATAAGTCTTTAGTTAGATGTTGTGTGTGATACTACATTGCTATGAAAGCACTGAGACATTGATCTTGACTATTATTCTTGGGAGCAGGAAGAAAAGAAAATGGTATGTGTCAGTTATTTAGTTAACTAAAGGTCTCTAAAGGTTGACTAACCAGTTAAACTGTTGTTATTAATGTTACAGGTATGATGCTGTCTGTTCATAACGCCTTTCACTAAAATTATTTTCTGTTAATATTCTAATGATAATCTATAATTTTTTTCTAAGACAAGGAATGATGCTGAACCTAATCTTTTTGCTTGTTGCTTATATTGCAGTAGCATGCAAATCAAGTAGATCACTGAAATTTGTGCATAGAACACATGCCCTGTTGCCCTAACCTGCTGCAATCCCAGGATTGAACTACCTGCCTCTCACTGACTTTGATGGGCCTTGGAAAAGGCTTTGTAAAACGTTCTGTTCACAGGGAGGCAAATATGCAGACATATAATGAAGAAAGTTTGCAATTAGAACTGGGTCTTTGGAATGATGGATATTCAAAAAAGTTTTTCCTGATAGTGTGCCAAATTTTGTTATAACTTTCTACACTGTAGCTTTGCTAGGACACATTACCACAGTGTTTTTATTTTGAGACCTTATATATGTGGGTACTTCTAATTATCTGTAAAATGACAAGGACTGTTTTTCCATTTCATATGCAACCCATTGCATGGATTTAAATTTAGGACAAACTTTAAATTTGCTCAAAAACTCCTTTTTTTTTTAGTCAATATGTTCTGCCATATCTTGTCTATGATTTGTGTGCCATAAGCTTTATTTTGGATTAGTTCTGAAACAAAGCTAGTAAACCACACTAGCTATAAGTTATTAGAAATGTAGTTGTCATCTTTGTTTGCATCCATTTTTATTTATGTTTCTGTCTTACTAATGCTGTCTTGTTTAGATGGTGCAAAAAAATGCAGAGATGCATTTTGTTTGAAAGTTAGCCGCCTTTTTCTTTAACATTTAACCCTAATTTCTCTAATGTCTTCTTTTTTTTATTTTCCCATTAGAGTGACCTCAGTTCTGTGGTAATTTTTATTTATTTTTTATAAATATGTATGCTTTTTTAATTGCTTACCTGTTTCTGTGCTTGTTATTGACATTCTTTTACAAACATAGTGGAAAAGCAATGTTTGTTCTGCCTATCATAAACTGATGTTTTCTTGTCTTTATTTGTGCAGCTAATCACTTAAATGATTAGCTCTTTCTTTAATACCCATTGTTGAAACTAAGAGTTGATTATTACAGAGTCTTGCTTGTGGGGGTCCTTCTATAAAATACCTTACCAAAATTTTACTAGATTCATCATTTGAAAACAGGAGTGACTCCCTCCAAAATTTTTCTTATTTTGACACTTGGAAATGTAGGTTTCACTACAACACTACTTGTGTAAGCTGTGACAGAACTTTTCACATCTGGTTGGTGGAGACAGTGGGTTTGAGGAGAGAGCAGCAGTTGGATATTCTTTGTTCCTTTTGCTAGCTGGAACTGCACTTTCCAACTTCTAACTGCATGTAACAGTTGATTGAGTTAGTATGTTACTTCTGCAGTCTGATTTCACTTTAAGGTGTGCCTTATATTAAAATATAGTGCATATTTTTAAGTATTTAAGGTGGGATTTAAACCACATGATATTAAACCAAATTACGAGTAACACAAAACTAACTTGCTTTTTCATTATGCTGCTTGTTTTTTTCTTTTCCCTTTCAAATTAGCTTTTCTAAATTTCTGCTTATGGTTGCTGCTTTGAAAACAACTAAAATTTGGGTAAATGGACACTTTGAGCAATGGATTTTTGGGATATAAATGGTATCAATTTTAGTGACATTAGCAGTAATGATTACTTAGAACCATGTTTTAGTTGAGGTTATTTCCAGGTCCTGGAAGCATGAGATGTCTCTGTAACCCATGAAGCCTGCACAGTTTTCATTAGCATATATATTCTGTTGTCTGGTTTTTGTGCCTTATAAACATGCTAAACAACAGAAAGTTATGCAACCATTCTGTATTTCTCATTTTAACATGATATTTTTGAAACTAAACATATTTTGACTATTGTGTCCCACTTTTGTAATTTACAAGCAGGACTCCATCTGTATAAAGAACTGATTTATACAAACTGATTAAAAAGAAACTATAAGCTTCTTTCTGCTTTTTTTTTTTAATGAAAGTAATTTTTAAAAATTTATTATAACAAAATACTCAAACTGCTTCAATCTGAATCTACAGACTACACTATTTCAGTTGGAAGTGGCCTGCAACAATCCTTTAGACCAACTGCCTGAATCAGTAACTCTTCTGTAAATACAAATTTGGTTTCTACCCCTTCTTTTATTTAAATTAGCACTTTGGTTTTGTTTTTCACTTCTCTGGGGCACTTACTTCTAGTAGACTGATCCCATGTCCTGAGATTTTTAGACTTGCAAAGTGACTTCATTGATCTGCAGTTTGACAAAAGAAGTGAGGCAAAACCATCTTTAGTTCCATGGGGTTTCATCTTTGGAAGTGTAACAGCCTTAGCTTTCATTTTTGTACCAGAATTGGTCCTTCAATATCATCTTCAGGCATTAGTTTCAGATGTTCTGAAGGTACAGCGCCAGTTACAATATTGGTAACCTTTGGCATGATGGAGCTGAGTGAAAGAGGAGGCTGGATTTTGTGTTTTAGCCGGAATGCCAGTGTTTCATTATAACAATAAAATCTCAGAGCATGTACCTGAAATATTTTTCAGTTAAAGAAAAACACACAGACTTACTTTAATTTTTTTATACAGCTTGATGCACTAGTCATCTGGCATGGCATGTTGCACACTGCAATTCCTTACCATTTATTCTATTTTAAATTTTTTAAAAATAATTTGGATTAAAACAAGTTGCTATTAAGTTGATGGAAATCTTGGGAAGTGGTGAACTGATGCATTACAAAAAGCAATAGCTAGAACATAGCAAAATTATCCCACATCCATTGTTTGGCAAGATAACTGTTGACTAACACTTTTGCTCCTGTTGTTACTGGGATTAAGGTCTTTTCTTGCATTTGATTTGCAGGCATGAACTAAACACGTGTGACTTTTTTTAACAGTAGGGCTGTCTACTCTTTTTAATAACACTAATCACATTTTCATGAACTTGCACTTTTGGTTTTTTTCAGACAGATGAAGTTTTTCTGGAAGCTCAAATACAGAATATCACTACCTCTCCAATGTTTATGGAGAAGGTTTCTTTAGAGCCATCTATGATGTACAATGTTGCAGAATTGAACACAGTTGACACACTAGGCAAAAGGTATGTTCATATTCAGGATACTTAACTTTTTGAAACTCTTTGTATTAGGATTTCATGAGCTATAAGCTACTGTTAGTTGTCTGTAATGGAAGGATTGCAGTTTTTTGCTTGATTTAAAAAGATCAAATTCCTGTTATATATTCAACTGAAAAATCTGTTACAATTTTCTTTTTATAGAAACTATTCTTAAAACTTTATAATTCTACCTAGTAATCTCCAGCCTAATCCTCAAATAATTTGTAACATGAGTGGCATGGTAACATGAAAATATATTATTTTTTCAGTGTCTCCTATATAAAATTTAACCCGTTATCTGGTTCTGACTTGATCTCTGTGTACATGCTTAGTTTTACAGGACCTGACATGTTCTTGCTTCCTGTTAGTAGAGTGGTAACTGTTTTCAGTTGTTCTAGTCATGATCTAACAAGGTAGCAGTCAAGGTGAATCAATGGAACACCATATAGGATCTTAGAATATAAAAACTTGTTATGGTGAAATAAACTAAATTTCATTTAGTGTCAGTAGAACACCAAATACCAGAATAATTGACTGCTGTGATACAAAAGCTTGTGAAGTTAATTTCAGCTGTTTGTGCTTTGCGCTTGCTTGGATTTTTGGAGCAGGTGATGTTTGAGTGCTTCAGTAGAGGGGGATAAAGTGAAAATTCTGTCTTCTTGCCTGTTGAAGGGGTCACCTGCAGCATAGAGAATTGTTCTTACAAAGTGTTTGCATCTGCTGTAATGGTTTTTGAACAGGAATCTTAGTTTCATTACAGTGAGATTTACTGTGGGGGAAGCCAAATAGCAAAAGAAAAATTACTAGCATTGTTGTTTAAATGGTAAGATGCCAGATAGTAAATTAAAATTTGTCAAAGTAGATTTACATCTCATTTCTCTCTGGCTCAGATGAATAAGATTGCTTTTTTTTTCCCCACAGTCCTTGGTGCTGCATAAATTCTAGAATTGTTTTCTGTTATGTTAAAAACACAAAACTGTTCTGTATGTTTTGCCGTTAATAAAGTATGAACACACACACACACACTGAGTAAGACTGTTGAAAGATGGGAAAAAAAGGTTGGGTTCTTAAATCTTCTTCAAAATAACTGTTTCAATTAAGACCCAGTGGTTGTTTTTTTTTCTTCAGTGAATCTACTTTTGGTGCAAGGACTTATTTACAACCTATGGATACCCGCCAATACTTATACTGTCTAAAACCAAAGCAAGAATTTGCAGAGAAAGCTGGAGTAATAAAAGGTGTAACAGTGATTGGTAAACTAGATATTGTATGGAAAACTAATCTGGGTGAACGAGGAAGGCTGCAAACTAGCCAGCTCCAAAGAATGGTAAGTTTAATTCAAGTGTTAATTTCACTTAGCGCTCATTTTTAAGGCAACTCAACAAACAATTTAATAATGACTTGGAAAATGCAAGCTGCTTACTTTCCAAACCTCATTTTGTATTCACATGTTTCTATATGTGTTAGTTATTTCCTGTATTTCTTTAGTGAAGTGTGGATAACTTAATGGATTGTGCACTTTAATTGCCAGAATCAAGTAACCAATGTTGCAAAATACATTGATTAGAATAAAGTTAACTTTGAGTAACAATTTTATGTATAATAGTATTTATCTTTCATGTCCACAGTTTTGATTTGGTCTATTTTATTCTAGTTGATTTATAAATTGATCATGAATTTTAAGTTGTATTTACTGGCTTGCTGAGCCCCTGGTGGCCTGGTGGTTAGATTGCAGGACCTTCACCGCCGAGGCCTGGGTTCGATTCCCAGCCAGGGATACTCCCCGGGCAGGTGGAGCTCGTTAGCCCTGTAA
>JAWMRA010000090.1:49195394-49205430 GCA_035584735.1 Pseudotriccus pelzelni | reverse complement strand
CAGTTCCGCGCACACTGTGTCTCACCTAAAAAATCCAATGCGCAGGCTGGAAGGTGTAAAGGCCTTCCCCGGTTCTTTGTTCGCGAAGACTGGCCATTACTGGCTTGCTTAAGTTAGCTGCACAATGTGTCTACTCTAATGCCTAAATCTGACTTGCATCTTTTCATTGAGGATAGTAAGGGAGACATGGAAGAGTAGTTAAAAAAACTTTGAGAAATGAATCTTAGCCTAAGTTTACAAAGCTTATAATTGGGTCTCTACCTCTGTCTTTCCCCTAGTCCTCATCTTCTAGTAACTGAGCAATTCTGTAGGCAAATCATACTGACTTAGAACTAGGCAAGCAAACTTGGATCCTGGAAATTCACAGCTAGTCACTGAAACGTCTCTTTATTTTTAATTGAAGTGTTAAGTGTGTGCATAACCCCATCAAATTAGAAACTGCCCTTTTTTCTGAACTTAAGTTTGAAACTTGTCACTTATTTTTTAACAATAAACCGTCTCATTTTCAACTGAGCTTTACATTTCTCTTAAAGACAGATTTTTTTTTTCTCCTCCCTAAGTCGGTATTGTTTCACTCTGCATCCCTTCTTGTTGAACATTTGAGTATGGCACATGAAGCACACTCCATGATTAGTTTTGGTTGTCTGTCATTGGTTTATGCCTCATGATTAACAGAGAAACATAAGCAATCTTGTGTACTTTAAGCAACATATGTTTTTTAGAAAAGCAGCAAATAGTTGGTGTTTTTCCCTTTTGAGTTGCAATGTGTGCAACTCCCTCTTGTCTTCTCCTCATCTTTTAAGTGCTGTCAGACTATTTAATCTCTGGGCTTTGTCCACCTTTAATCATTCTGATCCTAATCCATTTGCCAGCCTTACTGTTGCCCCCAATGCCCAGAATTTTGCCTGTACTGTGCCCTTCTGTCATTGTTATGGTTCAGATCAGAAATGCACTTTTGAAACAACTATCCTGGATTACCCCGCATACCCTAATTTGGTTGGGGTTTTTTGGTGGAATGGTCTTGGAATTCACAACTATGTTCTGTTTGGGTGACGTTAAACCAGACAGATGCATGTCCACAGTATGCCAAGCTCACACGCATTCAGTGCAGGACTGGACTAGAATCAGACCAAAGTTAAACATTATTCCTAGGCAGCACAAGCGGGGAATTGTCTAGCTGATTCCATACTCTTGAGCAATTACCTCACTTTTGGGTGAAAGCTACCTTGCGCTTCTTGGTGTTACTTAAAGGACTTTACCTCTAGCCATCAATTCTTGGAGCTACCTCATTTCTAAGCTCAACAGTATGTGCCAGAATAGGCCTCACCTACTCTGTTTTGATTTGGTCAGTTGCTGCTAAGTTTATTCTATAAAATACTGCTTTTATTGTGCATTTGTGTATGGGTTTTCTTCCCCTTAATGTATCTCTTAAAAAGAAGAGCTCAGTGTTACAGCAAACTACCTGTTGCTTAGAGAATCAAGTATAATTTTTCCAGTTGATTCCTCCCTGTGACTGAATGCAGCTGAATATATTTGTGTTTTTCCAGGGCTGAATAATTACTTTTCTTTCTTGAAAGGTTCCAAATGTACACAGCTCGACTGCTCTGAAATCCCCATTGGCTTGACATCCTTTTGCTTACCGTAATGTGCAATTAAATATGCTTTCTAAAATGCCATCTGTCATTAGTCTGTGATGAACTGTATGTGACTAAAACCTGTTCCTGGTTTTCTGAACCTCTTCAGGAATATCTTTCAATCAAGCTGTAAACAAAACTTTCACTACAGCATGATTTTATCAGTAGAATTGGAACATGTGCAACAACTAAGCTTTATCAGGCAGGACAAATTTTTCCCTTATTTTTTCCTTACAGTCTGTCATTTGTGGGGATTGAAAATCTAAACATGCTTTTTATCTGCAGATTACCATTTTGAATCAGCCCTGGTTGGTAGTAACTAGGATATTTACCACAGGTTTGTCAGTAGCCCATATGAAATGTGTTTGACTCTTGACAGAATTGGATAGTTGATAAGCATTCATATCAAGTGACTAACCAGTGGCAATTAATTATTTTGGCAGAAGCTTGGAGGACTGAAATGGTAGGGAGAATGAGCACTCTTTTATTTCTTAGGATGTGGAATAGTGGTGGGTTTATGCAGGAAAATTTTACTTACACTGTCCATGTAGATCTGTTATCTGCCTAACAGGTCTCAGGATAAAGCAGATCTTCTCAGGAACTATTCAGACTTCAACTATCTGGAAAACACAGTAATAATGACCATCCTTATGATTGGGAATTGTTAAACCTGTGAAGAAGGTGTCATCAGCAGTGGATGGAGAACTGCTGTGATTTGCATACTAATCAAAAGCACAGAGTCAATCTTCTTTCTTCAAATTCCTCTTATTTCAAGCGTCTTGCAGTAAAGGAAAACTTGAGTAGTAAAAACTTCAACTTCACTATTCAAAATCTGAGTATACATTGTTCTTCCTTTTCAGGCTCCTGGCTATGGTGATGTAAGGCTTTCTTTGGAGACAATACCAGACACTGTAAATTTGGAAGAACCTTTTGACATTACATGTAAAATAACAAATTGCAGGTAACCATGTCAAATGATTCTTGTGCTTTTTTGGGAATGGGTAAGTTGTGGCTGGTTTATTTCATTTTTCAATACTTTCTCCTCAAACAAGTTAAACGTGGTCTTTACTATGAGTTGTAGTAACACAAAACTACTTGAAACACATCTTGTGAATTGCAATGATTTTAAAAAATAAATGAAAACAACAAAAAGACCCATTCTGTTATGATCTGATAATATTGTCTGAACTAGGAGATTGCCAAAAATTTGTAGAGGAATTCCATAGAGCTGACTGCAGCATTATTTAAGATTGTACTTCATACTTTAATCACAAATCGTTAGTGTTGCAGAAGTGACACTTAAATAATTCTAAATAGAAGTTGAGGCCAGGGACTAAAGCATGTATTTAGTTTGCAGATACTTCTCATGAAAATCTTGTAGTCCATCCAAAATGTTAGCAGTACTAGTTATCCAGTTATTAAATGCATGACAGGATGCTCCTGTCAAAAAAAGCTGAACTACCATGTCACAGTAAATCTTGCTTGCTGCCTTATATTTTATAATTTATAAATTCTTGATTAATAGTAACCTGAATAACAATCAAGCTTTCACATGTCTGCAGTCCTTGAGTGCTTAAAAAAGCCCACAGGTTTATTCTTGTTTTTCAATTTTCTCTAGCAGTGAAAGGACTATGGATCTGGTTTTAGAAATGTGCAATACCAATTCCATCCACTGGTGTGGAGTTTCAGGAAGGCAACTTGGAAAGCTGCACCCAAGTTCATCCCTCCATCTTGCACTTACATTGTTGTCTTCAGTGCAGGGATTGCAAGTAAGGCATTAGCTCAGTTTTGTTATAACTGTTTTATAAGTGTAACAATTCTTTCTGATAACAACTCCTAAAAATATTTTTCCCTTCTAGAGTGTCTCTGGCTTAAGACTTACAGACACATTTTTGAAGAGAACATATGAGTATGATGATATTGCACAAGTCTGTGTTGTTTCTTCTGAAGTCAAACAAAGCTGAAGAAAAAAATCCTGTGGTTCTGCTGTGCTTGCTTTTTTTTACCAACTTCTTGATGTTTTTGCAGTCAAATCATACTAAAAGGTGTACAAACAAACCAAATCCCTATATAGCTGTAAATGTAATTGTGATGATTCAATTTCTCTGAGCATTTCTTGAATGTTTTAAAGTCTTTTAAAAACATGCATATGCATTTTATTTACTAAAATAAAACCTTTGAAAAAAGTGTAGCTCTAGCAAATTATATTGCAGTAACATAAACATCACCTGAGCATGGGAATGTGATTGATAAAAATAGTAGCAATTTATACTTATTTTTGTAATTTTAACTATTTTTTAAGTATTTAAAACATTTAAAAATTATGGTTCTGACAAAACTGCTTCAGTTTGAAGGAACTGACCATTTACAGACAAGTTCCTGGAATCCAAACCCCTAAAAGAAGTATTTTGGGGTACCTTGCATGGCAGTGTGTTTGGACGGTACACGCACAGACAAAGGAAATACAACCTGATAAAGGTATGACATGAGACAGTGCAGCTGGCACTGTCGGGACACTGGCAGCTAGAAGGTGGAGGATCAGCCAAAGACTCTGCTGGTTGTGGCTCAGTTTTTGAAAAAGAGTAATACAGCAAATCCGTCCCAGTTACTGCAGACATGAGCAGAGTTGTGTGTCCTTGCAATACAGGGCATGCTGTGAACAGGCATGTTGTCTCCCAGTTTACTAGGAGTTTGTTACTAGGGAACTGAAAACTAAAATAGCAGAGTTCAGGCTTTTTTTTTTATTATTGTTAAACTGAGACGGTACAAATTACTCTTCCCATCCCAGAGGCATTTAAATAGATTTTTAAGAAAAAGAAATTTTAAACCCCTCCTGCATTGCTGCCTTAGATCAAGTTGTCCAAAACATATACAAGAATGAATTCAGTCAAGCACTGAAATGTACTTTCCACTAGCTTTGTTTTGGCAAAAGATGGAAATATTTTTGGCTAAAATACCTATGGTCACCCAGAGGTAGCCATTTAATAGAGAAAATGGTGAATGTCTTTGCTAGTTTAACACTAGGTAAACTAGTGTTAACGATTCTAATCAACAGCTCCTTGTATTTCTTAGCTGCCATGTTGGTAATTAGCAACCATAGTTAGTTTTGACAGCATTTTACTTAAGGCTTTCCTGTGTATAAAATTTGTAATTGTAGAATTCAATTTTAAAATATTGTATAAATTTAGGACCAGCTTCCTAAAATGAAGGAGTAAGTCCATAGAGGAAAGACATTAATTAGAACTGTATCCTGACTATCTAATAAAATGCAGAGCAACCAACATGAACAGGTAATTTAAAGAATGCAATTTACCTATTACATTAGATACATCAACAGATTAAACCAGTAAAACCACAACTATCCAGACAAAAAAGTAAATAACTTTATTTATAATATATCCGAAAGATAAACTGACACAAATAGGAGATGCAACCATATGGTAATAAGAGGTAGGAGAGATACAGAAATGGTGGAGAAGCTGCATTATGCCAATATGACTTTGTAACCATGAAACAGTTTATTCTAAGTTCTTTCTCAGTATGAGTGATTTTACTTTGTACTTATTACAAGATTAGAAGTGCAAACTGAAACAATTTCTAAACTGAATGTTTCGTTAGGTATCTTTCAGACATAGATAAGACAAATATACTCCCATGCAAGCAAATTACAGGGTTTTACATTTGAGTGCAAAATATTTTCTTCTCTTTCTTATACGCTGATGATATAAAACCAATTATGTGTAAATCCATATTTGCTTAGTTAAATGATAAATTGCAATTGACATTAAATTAAAGCAATTTACAGGAATTGTGGTTTAGCAAGATGAAAAGCTTTAGTGCAAAATCAAGGTCAGTTACTACACAGGAAAAGATTCCTTCTTCACCCTGCGATTAAGACATGTTGCATGACAGAAACAATCTAGCCTATTCAAGGAAAAGGAGACTTCAGCATAAATGCTCTCTCTGTTCCTAGATTCAATGGAAAAGCATGTAATGAGAGTTCCTGTTACTGTTTTCACTGGTTTTTGTCTAGGCTATAAAGCTCTTTTTGTTAATAGACAAGAAACAAAGAATGTTTACTACTGAAGTATTGTGGCAATTGAAGCACATTTCTGAAGGGTTAGCTAATGCCATCAATGTTTTAATAAATACTCTGTATTATCTCTACTGAAGTAAACCCTAAACATGACAGTATTGTAGCATGTGAAATATTACAACTCTATTAAGTTGGTTTCAAGAGCAGTTTTCCAGGTAACTAACCAATGCTTAATTCCATTTAACCTTGGGGATTATTCTCCCATAAATCCAGTGACCTACAGAGCTTGCACTTAACAGTACAACTTCTTCAGCCTTTGAATGTAGTTCTCAAGGAACTCTCAAGAAGTTCATGACATTCTTTCTGTCTTAAAATAAAAAGGTAACTGACTGCATCAGGATTGCTGGCACAAAGTAAGGATAAACTAAGTTTGTAGAGAGATATTGGCAGTGCTGTCCAGTCCACTTTGGATGTATTGGTTCCCCCTACCAAAGTTACTGAAACACACTTTTGAACAGTTGAAGATATGAGAGAACTACAATGAACTGTGAAGTTAAGGAGAATATATGCTAGGAGGAATGCTTCTTTCCTGACACAACACACTATTCCAAGTAATACTTGTACAGTGTTTGTAGCCCACCTGTAGCAGCCATCAGTCTTTTCTGTAAATGGTATCCTGTCCTTCTAAATGTAATTTTATCAGTTTTCTTGAATGGATTAGATTCAGGATCTGAGCTAACTCTGAAAAAAGATCCTCTTAGAGATTTTCTTTTTGTCAGCAGATGTTAAGTCAGAAACTGTTACATGGAAATGTATTTAATGTAAAGCTTAAGTATCGTCACAGCCTCAAAAAAAGCACCTACACCAACTTAAAGAGAGAATTTTAAAAAATCCCCAACATTTTAATGCTGTATATAGGCAAGCTCAATTCAATAAAGTATGAAATGTCTTAAAATTGTTTAAGTTGCTCTTTTAAGCTTTACCTCTTTATTCAACAGCTGCTAATATGAATTTCCCAGTTTTGTGTTTTTCCATTTTCTTTCATTTCTCAGTGGATCCAGCTGCGTTTTTTCTCCCTGGTTTTAGTAGGTAAAGACTCATGCCATAGATGCAAACTTGTAATTTGTTAGAATCAAGTACATTACTTATCCCCATTTGCTTCTACTTGAGGAACTCATTTTTGAGCACAAGATCAATCACATATAAAGTCTGAGGTTCAGGAGTTCCTGTGTATTTCTTCATTTTGGAGTCTCTTACTCTTCCACATACCTTCTTCCAGACTAACTGGCCAGCAGAGATCACTTTGTCTTAGAAATCAAAGCAGGCTCCTCAAATTGAATACACAAAGAGGAAGCCTCCGGAGAGTAAGAACAAGCGTACTTTGAAACAGAAAGCATTGTTAACAGTAAGCAGCGTTAAAAAAGTTAACATCATAAAAGTACAGAAGAGCAGTGGTCTCTGAAAGAGCAAGATTAACTGAGCAAGAAAAGCCAGGTTAGGAAGAGAAATACTACAGAGTGGAAAAATCTTGACAATATAACCATCATTTTAGATAGATATGTGTACTTACACTTAAAAAAAAATCCCCAATTTTTTAAGCCAGTGCTTTACCACACAAGAATAGAAAAAGAATCCTTCTAAGGCAGTTCTTTTTTTAATAAATTTTCAGTACTAGTTATTTGTACAGTCACAGGCTCAGTTTTAGCTTATAACAGTTAAGAATTTTAAGCTTATGCTAAATACTGCATACATTATGTAATACAGCTTGCCATGGCTAGGAACATAGTGCCGTAATGCTGACCTCCAGGGCTACCATCACGATGTGAGGGTATACATGGCAGTAGAAAAGCCTAAAACTTCAAAATAGTTTTTCCCAAGCAAGTTTCACTTCTATTTCTGTGTATTATCCTACACAGAATTACTGTTCTTCTCTTTCTCTACAGTTTTTGGGTCTCCTTCATATGCAATCATCCCCCTTCCCTCCTGCCCAGTAAAGTTGGAAAATATTTTCTGTTACTCATGGCCCCTTTACAGGCTTAAAGAAATAGAATTCTCAAGCATTAGTGTAAGGTATATTCCAACACTGCTTTATGCTCATTGTAAAAGGGCACAGCAAATGAGCCTGTTGTTTCAATATCTGACAGAGAGTACAGCCATCACAGTTCTCACTGTAAGAATAATGTGCCTTTTACAGCAGCATTTTAGAATTAAGTTGTTATGCAAGACCAGCCCACTACAAAACTCCTTCCCCCTCAATAGCCCTGAAGATCATTCTAATGCACATATTGAAATGACTTGGACTTGGGGATTTTAATAAACCACCTATTCAGTGTATTAATTTTTAGAGGAATAACTAGACATAAACACTATGTTCCAAGTTATGTGCAAGAGATCTGTTTAACAGATTTATTCTTGTTTGCAAACACGCACAAAGAATTTTCTGTCTTCTATTCAAGCAGAAGAGTTACAATGGTGCTTTTGCTACTAACTATGGTATGCATTTTGGGGTTATATATCATTCCAATTCACATGCCTCCTTGAAGTCAGGAATGCTCTTCAGTGCTGCCACTCAAATATCTGCTCCGGATATGATTTCTCAGTTGCTCTATGAGCTCAGGGTTCTGTTGCTGTATCTGCTGTGCAAACTGCTGCCCCCTGTGTTGAAGTGAAATCGGCAAGTGAAAGCAGCATTTGTAAGAGAACAGGCTATCCCAATACAGATGAAGGATGCATTACACTAGAGTTAAGACTAAAGATGACTTGCTTTATAGTCTCAAGGTAGTTGTAGTATTACGACTTTATCTGGTTAAAGTGCCTCCAGATAGGATTATAATGAAATATTTATTTTCATTCTTTAGCACTACTACTTCTACTTGATAACATAGAGGAAAAAGAATTACATTACACAGAAAAACAACACATCTGCTCCAGTGATTTGTTCCCTTCCTTTCAAGAGGATTTATTCTAATTGTTTAAAATAACTACTGTTAGAGTTGAAGTGCAACCTTATGTTAGCTTTCCCAGAAATACAGTGTGTAGCTGCCAAATTCTACTTGTGATCAAGATGTCATTAATAGAAAGTAAGGATACTATTACATCCTTATGTCTTGTATGACTGAAGTAATATCAGTAACCTCTGTAACAGTTGTAGCTTAAGACTTAAATTAATAGGTGACATTAACTCATGTAAAAGGTAACTGGTTTACTAGGAAAAAACAGGTAAGTAAAAAAATACTACTTCACAAATAGCCTGGCTTGGCTTCTCTGTAATTTCTGCATTTTGCACAACTAGCAAATTATCAAGACAACTTTAAACCACAGTGCAGGTTGAAGAAAAGCCACCATTTTCATAGATCTCTGTGTTTTTTGTGAAAATAGCATTTGGTTTTTGCAATGGTGCATCACTCTCTGTGATGTAAATTATAAATTACTTCTGCCCTGAAAGGGCAAAACCTAAAAATAGTTAGAAATGGGCTAGAATGGAGAAATAAAGTAAAATTGAAGTTCTCTTTAAAACAAGTTCTCTTTAAGAGAACTTGGCATATAAGCAAACTACATGGTTTTGTGGAGACCTTTCCAGATGGATTTTATCATCACTATACTAGAAAAGGCTTAGGTTCTGGTTTTTGTAAAGATACTCTTCATTAAACTGAGTTCACTGAAACCTTCCTCATCTAAATGGAGGGATGCCAGCGCAGAACCTGTGACATGTGTTAAGTAAATCTGTAGCTTTTCTAATGAGTGTCTGGGATATCAGGTAGTAAACTTATCCATACTATTTGAAAGCACATGTAGGAGTACTTAAAGATTTAAAGGAATGTTCTTAATAAGTGCCATTAGAACGTAACAGTGTATGAGAACCAGAAAGTGAAACTGAGCTCATAGCAGTTCAGTCATTCCAACTGATGGAAATGTACAAAGCAAACAAACAAAATTGTGGGAAATAAGTCTTAAGAGTTGTCAGTTTTAATAACAAACAGGCATACAGTGGGACTAGGCCACAGTATAATTGGCTTGACACTATCCCTTTTAAATAGATGTTGCAGTGATCCTACTACAAGTGTAACAGATGAAACTATGCAGTTCTTACTTACGCGTGGATCAGGCTAGACAAATCTGACAGGCCACCAACCCCAGCAGCAGGGCCACCAATGGCATTTGACATCATCCCCGACATCCTGGAACAGTTAGCACAGTGTTGACATTGAGGTGGGCAGGGACCTTTACAGTAAGCAGTAAACCCTAGTTCTTTTTTGAATTGCTGGGAGGAAATAGGTTGCAAGGAGAAGAAACTACAGTAGCTTTATTTTCACTAAGTAAAAACAAAATTACCTTTTCAGAATACAGTACTATACACCTTTTCTCT
>JAWMRA010000090.1:49146032-49195294 GCA_035584735.1 Pseudotriccus pelzelni | reverse complement strand
AATACAGTACTATACACCTTTTCTCTTATAATTCAAACCTCTAAAGACATTTGTTTTAATGGTACTCCATTTTAATACTTACAGTTGTTGAACTTGAGGATTTTGCATTAAGCTTGCTGCCTAGAATAGATAAAATATAGCTAAAATTATAACAGGTTTACTACTTAGGTATCACAGAGAAAAACGTGGGGAAAATAAAACACAAAACACCCCCACATGCTATATTCTATTAAAAAATTAAGCTAAGTTTTATGTGCACAGACTTGTGGTCTTCTGCAAAAGGAGTCAGTACAGGACTGTATTTCAAGGATATGAAGCTGAGACAATTTGGCTAAAAAATAGTGGTTACAGATTCAGACATGAAAAATATGACGGGAAGCCAGTAAAAATAAAAACCTCAGTACCAGAAAACAAAACAAACAAAAGACTTTCAAGGACAAAGATTTTCTACTAGGCTTTTTGAAGAAAAGTTTGTATTTTGTTGCTTTCCTGCTTGGATAAATTAAATTTGCAACTACTATTACTACTATTATTAGGTATTAACAGTTAAGATTATGGCCATAATACATTGTGGAGTAAGCAGAGTGTGGACTTCCTTTGTAGCATAGTTTTCTGGTAACTTGTATCTTCTGTGGTAATTGTGTATCTTCCTCCTTTGTAGTACACAGCGTTCCAGTGCCATGTCATCACAAATGCAATCAGAGAACTCGCTCACTCCTTCCTTACATACTGTCTCTATTATTTTGGACCATGGGTGCTGGTTTTGGCTGGGGTAGAGTTAACTTCCTTCATAGTGGGGGGCTGTGTTTTGGATTTTTGCTGAACACAGGGTTGAGAAGAAAGAGATGTTTTTGTTATGGCTGAGCAGGGCTTACAAAGAGCCAAGGCCTTTTCTGCTGCCTCACTAAGTGAGGGGGCTATGGGTGCATGCAAGGCTGGGAAAAGAGACAGCCAGGACAGGTAACCCAACTGACCAAAGGGATGTTTGAGACATCATGATCAGTATATAAAGCTGGGGAGAAGGAGGAGGAAGGGGAGTACATTTGGAGTGATGGCATTTGTCTTCCCAAGTAACCATTATGCATGATGGGGGCCCTGCCCTCCTGGAGATGGCTGAACATCTGCCTGCCCATTCCTTGGTTTTCTTTGCTTATGTGCAGGGTTTTGCCTTCCCTGTTTAACTCTGTATCTCAATGCACAAGTTTTCCAGCTTTCACCCTTCTGACTCTCCCTCTGATCCTGCTGATGGGGAAGTGACCAAGCAGCTGCGTGGGGCTTGGCTGCTGAGTGGCTGTGAAACCACACCACCAAGGTATCAGACCAGATGTATGGATCTTTTTTGAAGACAGTGCACTTCCCCACAAAAGCACTTATTACAATGTCCTGTTCCAGTGAAGCTGCCTGAGGGCTAGTAAAGTTTTAATTGTGTTCTCAAAGGAAATAAGTTGGTTGGTTGGGTTTTTTTTCCAGGGGGTGGGAAGAGGGGGTTGCATTTCTTTTTCTCCAAATTGCATTCTAAAAAGTTCATTAATTCCATTTAGCTAAGAAAGCTAGATTGTACTGGAAGTAAAGGAATGCTCTCTATGTTATTTATATTCATTGTTTGAACACTTAAGGATGTCAGGGATAATTTGAAAGAGTAAGAACAGAAAGGTCTCAAGTAGTTCTCCCCAAGAGTTACTATAGTCCTTGTATTCATTGTTAACTGCTTTGTGACAAACAGATGAAATTTTCATCATGCCATCGACAAGTGTTTTACTATCAAACCATCCTCAAAAACAGCATAGCTAACCTATGTGTGTTGTTCATAAGTAAGATAGAATCCATTGGAAATAAGACAGGCACTACAGGAGATTTATACTTCACTTCTTGTTTTAAGTGTAAAATTGTATTAAAAAGTTGAAATTCAGTGTAGTACAACCATTGCTGTAATAATAGTAATTAAAACTGCTTGGCTTGTTAAACAAGTGTTTTTCTTAAAAATTCATTTTTAAAACCAAGATAAAGTCAAGCTTGAGATATACTCACCATACTAATGAAGGCAGGATTGTTTATCAAGCTTGCCATGTCAAAACTCAGTCCAGTTCCAGTCTACAAAGAAATTGCAATTGAAGGTAAGTTTATCTACAAAATCCCAGTTAAAACTATTGTAAATAAAGAGAAGCAGAGCTAACTTACAGGACTGGACATGTCTCTCAGTTTCTGTTCTGCTATTTTCAAATTTGACTTATAAGAGTCATTCTCTGGATCAAGATCCAGTGCTTTTTGGTAACTGGTAACTGCTTCTTCATATTTATTCACTGATGTCAGAGCCAACCTAATGTGAAGTAAAGAAATCCTGGGTAGAATATTAATGACCATCAAAATATAATGATACATTTTCTGTTCTAGATGAAACGGTATCTCACAACTGATTTTTCAGTTTGATCACTATATTAAAACAGTTTTTGCTTCTGTGGTACTACTGCTTAGTGTAAGTGCTTGTTTTTGCAGAAAAGAAAATCCCTCAAGAACTCGTCTTGCATTGTCTGTTTCATATATATATGCAAGGTTCATGAAAAATTCCTTGACATCATCTAGTGATTTAGTCTCTATTTTGAAAGTACAAGTGGGATCCAGCATCTCTGACTTTTTTGCATTAGCTCAGTAAGTCCTTCAAGTGTTTCTTCAAGTTCTTTTGACCCAAGGGTTTATTTAGAAACATAAACGGGCAAGTTGGGCAAAGATAGTCCTAATGTGCCTTCTGCAACTTCAAGAAAACAAATACTGGACCCACAAGTTTCGGCATAATGGATTTTTGTCTCAGGATAAGTGCAAAGGTTCTCCTTAAGGCTCTTGTACTTCAACAGTTGACAAACTAGTTAAATGGCATAGTAATAAGGTGCTGTAAGAAACCCTTGTATCAGGGAAGCCTGCTTAATATTTTGAAAAAGACTCTTCTCCAGCAGTTCATGAGAACACAGGACAGATCTACTTTTTAAAACAGTATTGTTTTCAAATTCAATTACTACATTTAAAACAGCTTTCATCCAGAAAACACCTCTATTCCAGAAGTCCATCTGGTTGTGGTTTCAATTCTATCCTCTACTGTATTCTCAGTTTATAGTGACCAAAAATCTAAACCAATCTTTTCCACATTTTGTAAAAGATCTGTGTAAGCCACATTCAGCTATTTAGTACTCCAGTCACCTCTTTTGATATGTGCTGAGCAGAAAGACTGGGGTGCTAAGCCTGTGCTAATACCCAATAAGAGCTCTTAGTATTTTGTCTCAGGCAAGCAAGTTCAGTGTGTTAAATACATCAGTGACAGTCAGCACTCTCAGTAAAAGTGTGAAACTCCAGGAGTTTCCAGTACTGCTCCTGGAGGAAGCCGCACAATATTAATGTCTGTTTTCTTAACACAGTTACCCTCATAAAAAACATTCTCCCTTTTTGGCCCGTTAACTTGCCAAAAGAGTTTCTGACCAGACTAGAAATGCAATCCATTATTTCTGTGATGCAATTGTGCTTTTTACAGAAAAAGTATTTTAGAGCATTTTACAGAGAGAGTTTCTTAGAATATAGTACAAGTCAGAACAGTGGGCAACCATTTCTTTGCTCACAATTCCTACCCAGACATGTGCTTTTTCAGGGTCATGCTGGAAGTATCACTTTAAATTGATATTCCCACTTTAAAATAGTTCCCATCTCTGTATACTTCTGCATCTTTCTGTGACATACAGAGAATTTCTGTCAAATCCTGAGAAGAACTGATATGCCTGCATAATATACTCAGAAAACAATTTTTTTTCAGTTGAGAAGGTGGTTTCTGCACTTGGGGTTTTTCTTTACTAAACATTATTCAGCCTATGCTATGTTTACTCATCTGCTGAGCTAAGCAATGACTTGTAGCTCAAAATATGTCCTCTATGAAAACAGACAATCAAAAAAGAGAGCTTGATTGCCTGAGAATGGTCCCACCTATACTGTGTATCAAAGGAACACTAGTCTTAAACCCAAAACTCTAAAATAACCTCCAGTCTCCACCTAAACCAGTCTGTAGCTTCCCTCCCTATCACTGAAGTCAAGGGATCTTGGGTTGTGCTGTATGAAGAAATGATTCTTAAAGAGAGCTGAATAGAACAAAACAAATTCAACAATCAATTCAGCCTAAAATTTTCAAATTAGTTAATCATCTCAAAAGCTACTTAGTCTATGTTTGTATTAGTAAAATAAACTGTATCATGGAAAGTTTTCAAGTGATAGAATTCCATTGCATTTTATGTTAAAATAAATGTTCCTGGCATGGTTTTGTCCCAGGTCAACAAGCATTATCGCAGACAATTTTGAGGCATGGTTCAGAATTTAACACAGACCAATGCGGTTTAGTAATAGGTCATTGGGATGTGGCCACTCCATACTGCAAACTAGATTTTAATAACACAGACATGAGCCATTTTGTGAAAACTGACCCAACAAACAATTCTAAGCATTTTTTAATTTACTGTTATAGAAAACTTCAAAAGCCATACACAGCATTCAGCCCACAGCCACAATGTGTTCAATTATTGAAAAAGCAAAGCTACACATCTTGGAAGAATGGCCCTTCACTCAAGTCAACAGCCTATTCAGAGCATTCCTGACATTCTTTTCAGATAACCCACTGCCTCAAGAGGCTATACAATTAATCTCTCAGATACTACTGAGAAAAACTACCAAAGAGACGTAGCTTAGTCTTGCTAAAACATGTGCGTCCAAAGACCTTCTGAACAGAAAAATTAAGCCTCTATTCCTGCTAGCGTGAAGTTCCAATTGTTCTTTAGCAGTATCATTAACAGATTCACTGTTCCAACTGCAGGATTTTGATTACTCATAATTAGGCTGGAAGTAGCAGAAATACATCATGACTTTGTAAACTAAACTTGCAACGTTGATAAATTGAAAGATAAATATTGCAAACTGGTGAAATCTGATGAAAATGCTGATATCAAACACAAATATAAAAAGAGCTGACAGCCTGATAGGGTCATCCTCAGAGAATTGCTACACTTTCAGAACAAGAATGTCAGCTAAGTAAAACAACCTGGCTCCACTTATTTCAGAAAACTGATGGTGATTTACATGTGAGATTTTAGTGTTTACCCAATTTGTATTAGCTTACCCCATTCTTCCATATGCTTTGCTGTACTTTGGATCTATTGCTATGGCATTCTCACAGTCCTTTATTGCTTCCCTGTAGTTGCTGAGCTTACTGTGAGCAGCAGCCCTAAGAAAAAGATGGTAAGGAAAGGAGAGAGGTTTGTCAAGGAAATCCCCAAACCAACAATTAAAAAAAAACAAAAACAAACCCATGCTTAGACACTCATATGTTAGTCTTAACTGACTTTTCATTCACTATTTAGACAATCCTTACCTTTTCTCAATTAAGCAGAGTGAGGAAATGGTCAAAGTATGTGCATAAGTGCATTGCTAGACTACCGTTTTGGAGAACATGCACTCACCTCTGAGGACAAAAACGACAAATAATTCTAAGGAACAGTTTTAGATCCAGCATAGGACTATGTGCAAAATAAATCATAAAACCTATTACAAGAAGTGAAACTCTCAAGTAATACTTTACATAAAATCCCTGTTTAAGGAAAAGTATTGTATAAAATTGGAATTTTCCAGCAAGAAGTATAGTTTTACAGGTATTCAAAAGAATGCTGTGATTTTTTCCTGCTCAGATTTTTAGAAGTCAACTCATGCTTGTGGGTAACTCAGAATAACATTTCTCAATAACCTCTGAATTACTAAATTACAATTGCATTTCTGTATTGGAGAAATACTGAATGTTGCAGACCTTAATATAATAAGAGTAAAGACTTGGCCAAATTAAAAAGGACACATTAATAATCAAAACTTCCCTGCTTTGAAAGGTCTCAAAAAACTAATTTGTTCTTTCTTAGTTTAAAACACTACAGTAAAAATAAAGCCTTTTTTATTAGGATTCCTTTCTCCTGTGATTACCTCCAAAGTGCTTGATTTTTTTCTGACTTGGATTAAAATGTCTTCAAAATGAGATTACTTACCTATTTTAAATATTTGGACTGTTTTAACATTTGTCACACTCCACAGATGCCAATGGAGATTTACAAATAAAAGGATACAGTACTTAACCTTGCATGTGTTTGAACAGAAAATGTTTTTTTTCCATGTTCACAAAAAAAAATTATACAGCCAGTTAAAATTTCAAGGGCATCTCAGCTTTCTTTTTGTCACTGCTGTGAGTAAAAAGCAATACCAATGAAGGCAGTATGTCTCCATGGCTCCCAAACAAGGTCAAGAAAGACAAGGCCTATATTTACGCAAGTACAACATCACCCACAAAATTCCAAGCATCTTATGTTTTCTTTTAAGTAATTACATACAACACTGTGCTGATCAACATCAAGACATATTTTGGTCCTCACAAATGTGATAGGTGATGATGCAACACAGAGAGAAAAGTATTTCTACTCTTGCCAATTACAGATTTGGTACTTAAGTCCATTCCCCTGAGGAAACTTCCAGAGATTTTGGGAAGCTTTTCAATCTGGTCTTAATTTCTATTTTATACTTAGAGTCACTTATGTGATCAGTTTTCCCAAGGAAAATAGATGATTTACACTTTGAACTGATGTCTTAAGGATGTAAAATATTAACAAACTGCACATTTCCTTTATATTTGCCTCAAAACACTGAATCTTTCATTTGTATTTATCACAAACTAAACTCTGGAGTAATGGAAACATTGCTCTAAAACTAGAATAATCCACTGGGTACACTGCCACAAGGCCAGATTGACAGCACTTAAGTTAATATATCCTATATCCTTAAATTAATAATAGAAGAACTCTGGAAGCAGGCTCATTCCAGCAGGTCTCACAGATAAGACTGCCTTTGCTCTTAGGCTGGTCTTCCAAGCAGCAAAAACATACTGCTGCAACTGAGTTAACATGCGCTGCCAGGATCATCTGCTGCTGAATCACTACGTCTTCACTATGATGAAGAACAGATTATATAATGAAATCACAAAAGCAGTATTATTATTTTTCAACAGGTCACACATTGAAATTCTGAGTATTTATAAAATGCACAAAATCTCATGGTATTTCCACACTGATGATTTTTTTCCTCAGGGAAAGCCAGCACTAAGGGAGATAGAAGATGGCACCTGAGTCACTAGATCACCAGAAAAAAATAGGCTTTTACTACTCTCAACAGACTGGAAATCACAGCCTATGTTATGATTTAATACAGACAACCTAACTCACAAAACCTGATCTCAAACGTTACCAGGCATTTTAAAGTCCATATTACACCTTTAACTGATACAGAGATGCTGAATAATCTCACTTTAACTTCAGGTATTTTTCGAATCTAACCAAATAAATTCTGAATAGTGAGGTTTTCCAGCCTTTTGTTGCTTTGACCTACTTCAAAATTTATCTTTAAAATAATGTTAATCAAGTTCAGGAATGAAAGGTGTGTATCATTTTTATTTTACCTGTTGCAGTAATAGACTGCATTGTTTGGATCGAGTTGTATAGCCCTAGTGTAACAATCCACTGCAGCACCATAATTTTCTTCTTTCATATGATTATTACCTGAAATAAATTATAAAAAGCTCTTAAATAGTTAGAAGATACAGTGCTCTATATGCAAGAAATAGAGCAGCTACCTTACAGCATCTATATAAGGGAATTATGACTGCCCTTTTTTGAGATACATTCTTTTGAACAGAACTGGCAGGGAATAATGAAATTAAAATATTTAGTATGTCTGTAAAGTGTATTATGTACATTACAGTCTACCACACAAACCATTCTCTTCTCACCTTGGTATTTCATACTTTCCAATTAGTTTCTGCTGTTAACTAAAGATCACTTCATTGAGAAGTGTAATTGTAATTGCAGTTCCACTTTAATACAGACTCAGTATTAACTGTCTTCGCAACCCTCATAATCCAAGTGTAAGCAAGTGAATTCAACTATTTACTAGTCTGAAGGGTACATTTCTTTCTGGTTTTCTAATGACCAAGAAAGACAATTTGGCTACCTGATTTTGTTTTGCTATTCATTAGTCAATTTCTTCAAGTATTAGGGCTGAGTTTTCAGAGCAGAGGAGGAGCAGGCTCGTGGCCACAAAGATGAGGGAAGTTATTCCATTAGTAATGACATACAGATAGAAACAAGGAAATCAGAGTTACAGAATTAAAGTATTAGAGAAGATTCAGGTCAAATGGACTTCCATAAGTCACCTTGTTCATCTCCATAATTCAGGGCAAAGAATACTCCTAACGGAAAAGCATAATAGCAGTCAATATGTATATGAAAATGTGGAGGATGAACATAACAGTGCAGCACTAGAAAGCAGTAAGTTTTAATTTTATTATGGGAAATTAACCAGAGGCATTTCAAGCAGTTCCAAATTGCTTACTAATGCCCCTGACAGCTGACACTTGAAATGGTCCTTTGTCAAAGTTTAGACCCTTTCCACTTTTTTCAGTAGAGCCAGGGAATTCCTTTTGTAAAACCATACAAAGACACGGATTTAAAACAGCTGTAACACCCCCATCTAGAAAGTGCTGACTACAGTCCTAACTACAGTCCCTACAGTCCAAAACCCATACTGAGAGCTACAAGTGTTCTTCACTTTCCATGAGTTGACAGAAACAGACAGCAAAATGAAAAGCCAGCATGCACCACGAGTCTGTTACGCTTACAAACTAGTTTTCACTTGTGACCCGACCATGTTTGAGCTCTTCACCCTTAGAATTAAAGAGCTAATGAGAAACTTCAAGAATTAGGAAAACTTAGTTTCAGAGCCAGTAATGGACTGCATTCATGACTACAGATGACCAGTTTTAAGATAAGACAGACATAGAACTCATTTTACTCACTGTCAAAAACAGTAGAACTTTTTCCACATTATTGTCCTGCAACTTTTGAGAGAGTTACATCTGCCTTGTAATTAGACATTTATTTTTTTTTCTGTAAAACTCAACTATCTGAAAATTCAACAGGTTATAAAAACCGTAATTTATAAAGCATCAATCCATAGCAATTCCTAACACTTTTCACTGCTACATGCTTTTTTCCCTCTCCCTCCCTTCTTTTTGAACGGAAATAATACAGACACTTTCTTAGGTAGTATTAGTAAAGTCTTCTATGGTACAGCTGCATTTCCTCAGAGAACAGCAATAACAGCTGTCAAAGGGAAAATAAACAACTGCCTTGTCTGCAATTATAAAGCACACAAATGATGTCACATATGTGAAATACTAGCCCCAGTAACTTCACAAGAATTTTTCCTTTGGCATAAGCTTTTTACCATCACATGACCATTTCAGTGTAAGTAGAAACTTGTATAACAACTCCATGCACAAACAGAGAAATCTATAAAATGCCAAAAAATACCTGTTAATTCTTTAAAGCTTCTGCCACTCAGGAACATTGCCAACTTCACATCTTATCCCTTACTTTTTAAGCAACCTCCAGAGCAGGGAGATAATAGACAATATTTTCTTTGCTCCCAGATGGAGCAAATCCATTAGACCTCTTAAAACGTAAATCACCTCAGAATATAAGCTGAAGTTTTTTTGTGGGGTGTGTGTTGCCCAGCTGCTACACTATCATTATCCACGATAACCCAAAAATCTAATAAGAGCATAAGACAGTTTATTTCTGTGTTTATTACAAACCTTCATCTTTCAGTTGGTCAGCCTTTACAACATTCTCTGGTAAAGAACCTGAGAGAGGCAGCATGTCATTCTGTATAGGACAAAAAAAACAAGGGGTTTTTTTCCATTAAAATATAAACCCTAATTTTATTAAAAATTTCTTTATCTTGGGCAGCATTGTGTCAACAAACAATCAGATTTTCTGTACTGTACAGGAAGTGTGAAAGAATTAAACATCACTAACACATCCTTAGAAGAAAAAGCTTGTTTTCTGCTCCTGAAAAAACCTTATGGCTCACCACATGTTTTAAGGAAGTCAAGGGAAAGCTAGCTGATACCTCTTCAGTCTTGTTTTCTTAACTCTGACTTTCCTATTTACCATTCTGATGGTTCCTGCACTTAGGATCTCAGATAATATGTATTGTTAGTAAACACCCATTTTAAGGTTAGTGTTCAAAACTGAGCAATTCCATTATTTCCAGAAAGGAGTGAGAAGCATCAAACTATGAATGACACACATCAGATACTTATCTCTCGGAATTGCAAAATGCTTAACTGAAGGAACGAAAAAACCTTGAAGTGAGAATGAGACATCCACTACTGAGTAATTTTCTGGAATTGTCCGTGTCTAGCTGAAATTAATTCCTCCCACTGCCCCAAAAAATCCTCATAATGCCAGCCTTTTATAGAAATGTAACTTTTTTCCATGTTTTCCTTTAAGTTATCACATCATTTTTACCTATAGAGCACTTAATGTTTGTGTATACAATATGAAACCTTAGCACTGTTGGCAGAGTAACTCTAGAATCTAAACAAAACTCTTACCTTGTGAATAGAGTTTGTGAACATTTCTATCAAATGCTGTGGGGGTGCAAGATGAGTATCTTCCAGGTTAATCTTAAACACAGTCTCCAGACACTGAATTGCAACTTGAAAGAAGAAAAAAAAAAAAATCACCAGTTTCTCAATAGAAGCATAACTTCACTAATTTATTTATAGTGACTCACTTCCCTATTCAGCTAGTAAAAGCAGCTCTTTGGAATAAATCATAAAATAGAGAGGCTACCTGATCCCCATAGAATTGACTTGCTGAAAAATATCTAAGAGATACACAATCCATAGATAGTTTGGCCATTATTTTTCAGCCAATTAAAAAATTTTATTTCAGTTCCTTGAGTCACTTAAAGCCTTTTTTTAAAGTATAAAATTAAAAAGATTTAACAAAACCACAAAACTCATAATACAACTATGCATATGCATGTGCCACACACCTCACCTCAAAACATCAAAACTACCATATATTTGAGTTGCACAGAAGCTGGAAGGAAACTGCTCACCTTACTGTAAAGAATAAAGGCAAGATACTTGTTAACCTTATCTTTTTTTTTGGTAACAAAATATATTCATTTAAAGACGCTGTTTATTAATAAAATGTTTCATTAATCACAAACCTTTATTCTATTAAAAAATACATCTGCAGTATCCTTTCACATGTTCAGTTGGGTAAGGATTAAATGGCCCTCCCAAATTTGCAATAATGCAAATACACTTACAGTAGGTAATTCTAACAAAAGGAGAGCCGTAACACCTAACTAAAGTTTTAAATGTGCTCACATATTTTTAGGCAAAAGAAGTTCAATAGCAATTACTATATGCAAGTCTGGAGATGTGTATATATATATATATATTGTTATTAATACTGCTGTGACTTATATAATTATTTTCCCTGTAATCTTAAGAATCTAGTAGAAGTTTTTATTAAGGTATATCATCTAAATGTTTTAGAGTTAAAAGTGAGGAGGAACAAAGAAGAGTCTTTGTAAAGCCTGTCTTGAACAGAAAACCAACTTTTTAAAGTCAAGATATACAAGACAGATAACGAGGAGTATCTGAATTCAAATTAGGTATCAGTATAAACAGATTCTTAGTATTTAAATTGACTTTCAGGCCAATGTTAATATAAAAATATAATTTGAATTCTTATTTGCATTATAATGAACCTGAACACTAACCCAAAACTAGTAAAGTAAAACTCCTGAAAGTTAACATCAGTAAGGCCAGTTTGAGGAGCCTGTTTTCTATGTCACAGCAGGTAGAAAGGGCAGGGAAAGTAGATTTGTGAAATAGATAGTAAAACCTGGAAGATGTAATTTTTTTTAAAAAGTGGCAACATACAATTATTCACAAAAAGTAAAGTCTGATAAAAAGTTGATAACATGTAACAACTGAATACAAAATAACATTGCTAAATATGCATGCAAGTTGCCCCGTATTCCTAAAAATTTATCAGGTTCTAAAACACCCAGTAAGAGTGCTGAAGCATTTGGGCTAAACTTCTTTGTCTCCTTCTATGTAGAAAAACTTAGTTCTTGTAAAGTAAACACTGATATATGCTGGATTCTACGTTACATATATTAATAGTACTTATTACCAGGCCTATCATAAAATCAGTGGAGTTACACATTTCTTATTCTTTATATGACTTAATAGGAAGCCTCTTGCAACAGTTTACTTATCCGTTTTCCCCACCAACTTATTTTTACCTAAAGGCACTCCCTTTTCTGAATGCTGTACATAATCTGTAGTTTTGCATAAATTTAAAAATACAACCTTCCCCCTTATCTTTCTCAAAGCATTAAGTCTGTGACACCAAATCTCTATGATACAGGAGAGTTTTGCGAAATGCAGCAGTGCAAATTATGCCTAAACAAAACAGTTCTTAGTATTATTACTCAGCATTTCCATTAAATAATCAGTTGTTATCATGAACTCCCGTATTTCTCCTTTAAGTGAAAAATTGAATTTTTATTCCTTCTAATCTATCTATCACGTGTATAATAAAATTAAGAGCTCTTATAGGATGAAGCCATAAGATAGAATAATAACACAGGTTAACATTCAAGCCAACAACAGAAAGCTACATAAAAATAAACACTACCAAAACAGAAACTTTTCCAAATCAGAGGATGTAATAGGTTGTGACATGATCAATAACTACTCTGTTTTAATGTTACCTAAAAACCTGATCTCAGTGAAGTCAAAGGAGTGAAGACTTGTTTTCACTAGAGAAGTACCTCAGGAGGTCATGCTGCCATGATCTTACTATCCCATTATCAAAGCAAGCACCATCCGCTGCTGCAAGCTCAATATTATCAATGAGTTGTAAAGACCTGATGCACTATGTAAGCTATTAATCTTATTCCTGTGTCTGATTTCAAAGGCCAAAGTTATCTGTTCTCCTGATCAGCTACAGCATCACACACACCTTCAGAGGCCTCAGCTTGAACTGACCACCTTGCAAACCCATACAGGTCCCTGCTGAACAGCTGGACTCACACAGACACCGACTATCTGACAATAGGAGCAACTGGGCTGTGCTGGAGCGTAGCTCTGCATTCCCAAAGCCACATAGCTCCACGGATTTTTTGCCACCCTAACACAAATTGCAAGCAACATGAAGGCACGAGAGCCAACATGCAGGCTGCTGATGGCTGAATAACAAGCACAAATTGAGCTGCTGAGGCCCCCTTTAGTACTCAGTACCATCTTGCTTCATCTAGCATATAACCTTCCCTGTGTCAAGCATTATATGCATCACCTGCCTTCCTGTTTTGGAAACACTGCCTTAGAGAAATTACTTATGGTACATCAATCATAAAAGTAAGGAAAAAAAAAGATCACAGCCTTCTGCACGTTGTAGAGATTTTGCTTTAATCGCACAGAACTAGGTGCTATGAAAGAAAGAAGAGAGGGGATGGAGGGAGGGAGGAATAACTGCCACTTAAACACATTCTAAAATATAACTTAGAAGAAGTGAAATTTCTAGATCATACAAAAGAGTTGAGCACTAACCACCAAGAGACCTGTATCACTGTTCTAGATGCTAGGGGAGTATGTTTCTCTGGTCTACCTTCCAACTAGTCTGCTTCTCAAATACAGCATTTTTATTCATCAAGCAAGTACAAAATTCCTTGAGGAAATTTACACTATCATTGACATTCCTATATAATTCACATATGCAGAATGAAGGTTATCAACAAAAAATGGAGTCTGATACATCCTAGACTTGTATTTTCAGAAGGTCTCAATTTTATTTGCAATCTTCTAGCTCTTTTTGTTGTTTTGTGATAAATTAGAACTGTTTGACTTACTTCTTGGCACAGTCAGTTAATCATTCAGTGTTTTATCCTTTCACAGACACCAAGTAAGTACATAAGATACCGACAAAAACTATCAGTCAAGATTTTGATCCCTTACGTCTCCATCTAACATTAAATACTTTAATGGGTAGGACTTGGGCTACTGCTGCTCTACATGCAGTAAAGATATTTTGCACTACTGAGTCAATTTTTCAGAATGCCCACCTCCTACCCTCTAACACATAACATATGGTACTGTGCTTGTGGCAGCAGAGAGCTCTAAAATTAGGATTTCAGATCTGTATTAAAATGCTAAATTTTGCATCAGTATTTAAGCACAACTGAGGTTTTATAAGATTTTTTTATTTAGAAAACTGAATCTTAAAAGTTGATTCCTTCATATAGACATTGGCTAAGGTTATGCTATCAGGTAAAATTTCAATCATAACCCAATGTTTACCAGTTTCATTATAAAAACAAAAGGAATACTCTTCATCTCTCATTATATATGATCTTCAAAAACATTGTTTTCTTTCATCAGATGAACAACATCATAATCTGATACAGGTTAAATTAATTTGATGGCTACTACTTTTCAAATGTATAAAATGCTGCAGATTGTTATATAAAATCAAGTCTTTTAGCTTTTATTCCTTTGGAGCTATCCTTTGAATAGAATGACAAAAAGGTTTCTTTCTTATTTACATTGGTGAACAACAACCACACTGTAAAATGGATAGACACTGGAATAAACCACATCGAGGTCTACCTTTTAAGTTTACACTTCTGAGAAGAAGGACTTGCTTTGTAACTCAGCAAAGTCTCTCCACAGCTCAGATTTCACAGAATTTAGTAATCTACTGCCTGCAATTACTTACTGTACTGCTAGTCCTAGACTTCTCCTTTTTACCTCCTCTGGTTGAGTGACACAACCAAAGACTGCCTGAAACAGTGTGAAGGTCTTTTAAAAAGATGCTGTGAAATGCTCATTGCAGAATTGACTTTATTCTTTCCTTTCTTGATTCCAAATTGTGATATCACATGACATGAAGTCTCTAAGAATTAGGGAAAAGGGCAGTGTGAAGGAGGAAGGCAGACACCATGAAGTTACAAAGACTTAATGAGTGTCTGTCAATAAAGAAATAGACACAGAAGGCTATCTGTCTCCAGCTATGTATGCAGACAGATGAACTTGGGTGTACAACAGAAGTTATACCATACTGAAAATATTTACTACCATGTGCTCTTTGGGACCACTACTGAAATGAAAAAAAAACCCTCAAAGCATTTATTTTATTTTCCATGTTCTTAGGATGTCTTGTAAATTACATGGAATTCTTGCAAGTACACAAAACGAGTTCTTCCCATAAACCAAACCCAATATATGATAATTGGTTTACTTCCTCGGTGGCAAGCAGAGCTACTAAGAGATATAAAATGCAGAAAGAAACCAAATATAGAAGAGAAAAATAATCAGCAGGCAAAAATTTGTGGGACATATATATAAGTTATTACTAGGGTCTGCATTACAGAGCTGCTTAACTTAGAATCTAGAACTGTTGAGGTTAGAAAAGACCTCTACAACAGATGTGATTCAAAGTATCTATTTCTCAAAATTAAGGTAGTACACATGTGACTTTAGAATGTTTTTTAAATCGAAGATGTCTTAAAATTAATAATCTCAGAAACATTAAGATAATATTTGACAGATAATATTTGGTGGTAGTTTCAGTTATGACACTCCAGTTACTTTCTGTGATATTATATATAAGGCAACGTAACACCTGTGAGGTATTATACATATATATATATACACACATATACATACATGTGTATATATATATATTAGCATCTGTGTTGCTTACCTTCCAAGCTTTCTTGTTCATCTGGAGTAAAAGTATCCATCTGACTCTGCTCTCTCAAGAAATGGATGACTGCATAAACCAAGCGCTTGACTGATGACATATTGAAATTGATTCAGTTTCTCCTATGTCTTAAAAACAACAGGATCTCTTATTTCAGAAAATTAATTCCTACAGTATTCCAGTCTCCTAGTGACCTCAGTAAGAAGTACATACAACACACAAAACCTTATCCTTCACCAAAAAGCCCAATAACATGATGCTTTGAAACAAGCAATGAAATTGTATGGGTTAGGGAAAACTGTTACAATTATCTAGTCTAACTATCATCAAAAAAGCACATATTTCCTCTCATTCGTTATTGCAGGAAAGTTAAGTCAGAATCACAAAAGGGACCCACAAAGATCAAGTCCAACTCTCAAGTGAATGGCCCATCACCAAGGCTAAATTAATGTAGCAACTTGTTTTTCATTTATAGGGAGTTATTTTATGGTTTTACTTTTATTTCTAAGACATACGCACTGTAAGAAGGAGCATATGCTGAGGCTAAAACCAATTAAAAAGCCACAGTGATAAATCTAACGACAAAAAGACATACACTTCAACAAAAGGTGCTCGTTCTTTGGTGTGACATGGGTGTTATGCTTTAATTAAAGATGTTCTATGGTGTGACACGGTGTTATACTTGAATAAAAGGTGTTCGTTCTTTGGTGTGACATGGGTGTTATGCTTTAATAAAAGATGTTCTATGGTGAGACACGGTGTTATACTTGAATAAAAGGTGTTCGTTCTTTGGTGTGACATGGGTGTTATACTTTAATAAAAGATGCTCTATGGTGTGACATGGTGCTGCGGAACAGTTCATTATCACTTCGGACAAAGAAGTGGAACACTGTGACCTCAGTACACACTTGTGATTAGAGACACTACTGGCTCAGTCTGATTTCCATTCAGCATCAGCTGGGAGTTACATAACCTGGAGGACAATTTTAGTTACAACTTTCCAAGTTATTTTTTCTTAAACCATTTTGATTTGAAACGGTACAACCTTGTCCAGCTGTCGGGGCAAAGCAGGTTTAAAAATGAGCATTACATGAATGACAAGACCAGGGTCAGCCCCTAGATACATTATTTTCTCCCCCACAACTCGCAAGCGAACCAGCGCGCGGCCAAACCCACCCCACGCAAACCCCGCCGTGGGGACGGGGAGAGCCGGCAGGGCCAGGGGACCACGGCCGGGGGCACCGGAGGTCCCCGACCAGCTCCCCCCCGAAGGGGCACTGCGGGGACCCGCGCCCGGGCGCGCCCCGCGGGCTCGGAGGGGGCCCCGCGCTCTCGCCCCCCGCCCACCTCCGCGTCCTCCCTCGGCCCAGGGCCGCTCGCTCGGGCCCCAAGGACAGCCCTACAACGCCCGCGGGCCCCTCCCGGCACCGCGGAGACCGCGCCCGCGCCGCCCGGGGGTCCGATCTTCCCGCCGCCCCCGAGCTCTGTGCACCGGGGGTGCGGGGAGGCGGCGCGGAGCACCCCCGCAGCCCCCTCGCCCCCGCGGGAAAGGGGCATCGCTCTTACCGTGCGAGAGCTGGCGAGCCCGCGCCCCGGCGGCTGGCAGGGAGCAGGGACGCGGGTCCGGGGGCGGCGGAAGCGGATGCGCAGGGCGGCGGCGGCGGAGCGGGGCCGAGCGCTGCGCTCGCGGGAGCACAGAGGGCGGGGTGGCGGCGGGAGTGAAGCTGGTCCTTCCTCCTCCTCTGCTTCTGCCTCCTCCTGTCCGTCCGTCCTTCTCCTCTCCTCCTCCTCTAGTCCTTCCTACTCCTAGTCCTTCCTCCTCCTCCTCTGCTCCTCCTCCGCTCCTCCTCCCCTTCGCCTCGAGCCCTCCTCCTCGTGTCCTCCTCCCCTGCCGCCCCCCGCGCCGCCCTGCCCATGCTGTGTCTGTGCGCGGGCGCGGTTCGCAGGTACGGGCGCAGGGAGGGTGGTGCCGCGGGACCCAGGGCGGGCGCGGTCTCCGGAGCGGGTCGGGGTCGCTCGGCCCGACTGGAAGCCAGGGGAGCACGGAGCTGCCCGCGGCTGACGGGACGTTCCCGCCCCTCGCCCGGGAAGCCGCCGTGCCTGACCCCCGGGCCGAGGGGAGCCGCAGTGGAGCGGGCGGGAGGCTGAGGGGGCACGGGGCGCGCCCCGGCGGGGCCGAGCGGACAGTGTGGCAGAAAACCTGTGGGGTTCATTGCCTCAGCTCCTGCCTTGTTTCCCGCAGTCCGCCCTCTCTGGCATGAGCTCCGTCTTGTAGGGCATGCAGGTGGGCAGGGCGGCGGGACGAGGTGTCCGCCTGGTAATCGTTGCACTGAGTGCGACGCGTACTGCGGGAGAAATGGGCAGGAAGACAATGGAGTGAAGGAGAAGACTGTAGCGAAGGGCCTGCAGCAAGGTGTGTCTGAAGAGAGACTGGTAGGGTGTTCATAGTAGCTCTATAAAAAGGTGTGTCACTATTACACCTTGTATGAAGGGTGAGACGAGTGCCAGTATACTATCGAAAGGCTTTAAAATAGGGCCTTACTTATCTTGCTCTGTAATGCACACGAGCTCCAAATGGACCCCAGAAAAGCAGTGTGGAAGAAGCTCGTAGTCAGTTCTAGATGGACCAGAGAAATGAGCATCATTGCTTTTACTCTCACCTGTCAGTTTCTCCAAAAGACCAGATTTGATAGGAAAAATGTGAATATGTTGTGGCAATGAGAATGGAGCTGCACTGGAGTGTAAAATTAAAAAGATGGTTATCTCGTGAGGACTTTTGAGAAATTATAGTTGTGTACTTACTGCACAACGTGTACTGGTTTTGTTGTATTTCACAGCCTTTGTTCACATCAAATGAGGATTGAGGGGTATTAGCAGAGAGAAAGTAAAATCCAGAATATTTTTTTCATAAGGCTTCTGTTGTTGAAAATTGATTGACCTATTTTTCTGGTGCTGAATAAAATGCACATCTATTTTCTTTTCCTATACACGTTTACATTCCTGTTTTTTTCACTGTTTTCCATATTTTATGACTGTCTTTGTTTACCCTACAGATTTTTTTCATCAAAGGAAGGCAAGGCAAGGAAAAGGAGTATGGAAGTTGGTTTTTTTAGATAAAAATTAAAAGGTCTATCTCTGTTTGCGGTTTGCATTTGGACATTGAAGATACCTCCTTTATAAGTAGTAATAAGTATAGTGGGGAATGGTTACTGCACTTTGTTAATTGTGATTTTTTTTCTCCACGTCATTATTTCAGTTTGCCCAAATAATTGTTTCGCAAAAGAGAGTATTCTTGAATGAATAATAGTAATCTCTAACTTTCAAAAGTTAGGGAATTGGTGGCAGAAATGTCAAATACCAAAGGTTCTCAGCTTCTGTTTTTCCCAAGGGCACCCTAATGTGAGATAAAAATGATAGTTCTTAGGAAGTTTCAAGTATCATTCCTTACATTATTGATGTATTAATTGCTTACCTTAAATGAAGTTAAGGTTTGATTCTTTTGGTTAAAATAAACAGATTTTGGGAAGGAGGCTTTTCCCAGTTAAATATTTTTCCTATTGGAATCCAAAAGATTCAAAGATTTATATTCAGTTCAATAAAATGCATGGGAAAAGCCAGTCTAGATTACTTAAGTACGCATGGTAGTCTGTTTACTTTATGAGGATCTTCCTAGAAATGGAAAAAAAAAATCTGAACAAAAATAGAGGCACTGATTTAAATGATTTCAGTGTCATGAAATAATTCTCTAGGATCTGTGAATTCTGGAGCATTACTTTGAAAATGTTAAAATTCAGTTTTGAATGGAAAATACATGTACATGGACTCTGGAAAAACTAGAATTTATATTTAAGATCTAACTTTAGATTTCCATCACTGTAAAGAAACTCTGAACAGTGGCATTTTTCTTGATGAGGAAGAAAACGAGCAAGAATCAGGCTGGGAAGAGGCAGAAGAAGAAATTACATCAGAGGGCAAAGAAATAAGAAGAACTTTTATAGTAGTTTTCTTATTTCATACTTACCATCATAATGTGTCTCTATGTTTTCACTGAAGTATCAGGTCCAACACCTCAACAATGGCAAAGACTGGACAGGACACATGGAGCATTTTTCCCTTTCCATGTGACCCATGGACTGCACAACTTCTTCTGTGTATTGCAGCAGCAATTTTCCCTGTGGTCAAAAGCAACAGCTACCACTTTTCTAACCACAGCAGGCTAAAAAAGAGCAATTTGTCTATTAGACAGAGTTTGCAGAAAGAAATTATTTCCTGAACTGGGTGAGACAAATGTGTTGAACCCAGAAACATTTTGTGGACTTAATTAACCCATGGAGAACCAGTAAGCAATGTAGTTAATGTCTTTTGAGGACATACCTCTGTCATGTTCTATCATTCTCTATATGAAGGAAGAAATGCCTGGCTTGGAAAGATTTCTTTTAAATAGTTTGGGTTAATTCAAAAGGCCAAGCTTTCTTCTGTAGGTAGCTCAGAAAGCATAGAAGATAGCATGAACATTAAGTACTATCTTTTCAGAACTATCTAGGATTTGCAGACTCCCTAACACAAAACCAGTTCTCTTGTATGATCTCTTGTACAAAAATTTGTCCAGTAATACCTTTTTATATTGCAACTGCCTCCTAAAACTGTGTTTGATCTCTTACTGAGTTATGTTGGAAGTGACAGGAAAAAAATTATTCCTATTCATTCTCTTCCTCCTTTTCATTATCATATACATCTCTCAAGTAGTTCCGCTATTACACTTTTTTCTCTGGTGTTGTTTTTTTTTCATCTGCTGTGAAGAATCCCAGTCTAGTTGTTCTTTGAATGGGATATATTGCTCACTGCAGGTAATTGTTTCTCAGTCATTATCACTTGGTAGAACAGATAAAGGTTTTGGCAGGTGGGAGAACAGAAGACATGAGAGTTTATCTGTTGAGAGGATCAGAAATGCATGTGGTAAAATGAATTTTCACATTTTGTTCTGTTCCACCTCTACTAAATCCTATCATTTTGTTCTTTGCAGATGCTTCTTGGTTGATGTTTTTGTTAAATTGTTATGTCTCCAGAGCGACTAGATCCAAAATGTGCATTATTTCACATTGATTAAGACTGAAAATCACTTTGTTAATGATTTTAAACTTTTCTATGTTGTGACATTGTTTTTCATCTTTTTGTGGCTGCCTTTAGTACACTACATGGTCATGAGTAAATTATCATCAGTAAATTTTGTCATGTCGTTAATCCCAGCTTTTTGTAGATGAGGTATAAATATGTGAAAAAATACAAACCCCCCATTATGGAACCGTGCAGGGTTCCACTAGTCACCTAAATCCATTCAGAACAACGAGCAGGCATTTTTAGCAGCCTAGTTTTTAACCAGTTTTCTGTAACAGGATCTTCCTTCTCATCTCACAGCAGCACTGTTTCTTTAGGACCTTCTGACCACCAGCCTTGGGAAACAAATAGATTATATTAACCGATCTCTGTCGATTGTGACTCCTTCGAAGAATTCCAATAGATTTGTGAGTCTAAATTTTTCTCTGTAGAGGAGGCTGGTTTTCAGTACATATTATCTGTGTTTTGATTAGGGAAGCTGAGGATGGTGGTAATTATACTTGTTTCTGAGCAAAATATGATACAGTGTCAGTGTTACTCATGCCATCTCTAAGAGAAGCTCCATCTTTAACAGCGAACCTTTTTATTTCTAAAGTAGAATGTTATTGAACAAATTTCTTGCCGTACTTAACATGCTGGAACCATGTAGCCTTTCACATAACCTGTAGCTATCCTGGGAAGCACTCAGTGTTACTAAATCACTGTTCACTCAAAAGCCAGGGAAGGAAGTATTTGTATTCCTGATTTGTGGTGTTGAGCAGGCTGTTTGAGACCTTGCAAGCAATGCAAGGACATCAGGCACTGTTTCACAAGAAGATCACTGGTTTAAAATGGTAAGGAAGTAAGTGACGTTAGGTCATTGTCTGCTGTGAAGATGTAGAGTTTTCCAACTAACTGGTGATGACAGAAGAACATTTCTCTGATTGCATGAGACTTAAGATCAATGGGAAATCAAAGCGTATCTCCATGGTAGGCTGAACTGATTAACAGTAGATGTAAATCAAAAGCATTTTGTGTTTACAAACCCTCAATAGTTTTTTCTGTCCTGCAGCACCACTTCTTTTTCCAGTGGAGTCAACAAGGTGTTTCTTGTGCATTAGCTGATTGCATTCAAGTAGTGAACTATCCTGGCAGTAAGCATGTGGTGTTTGCCCTAAACAGCGTGCACTTTACCTGCTGTTTGTATTGCTGGCATAGTGGAAGTATATGTTTATGCAGCAGCACCTGAGGGAGCTATACAGCCTTAAAAGCAATTTTTTTCCTGCTGTTTCCACAGTTTTCCTGAGAGTAGAACTAAATAATAAGACAACCCTAATGAATGCCTTCTGCCTCAGACTCACTACAGTACAATTATTGTCTGCATGAATGTGTTGATAAGTCAGATTCCTTCCTAAGATCCTTCAAGGAAGTTGCTGTGATTGGGATTTGCTGTGACACAGAATGCATTCAGTTGACAGAATGAGTGTGAAGCCTAGTGTACTAGTAGAAGTAATTTTGGTGGTTTTTTTCTTTTTTTGGGGATGGTTGGTTGGTTTGGGCTTTTTTTGTGGATTTTTGGTGTTTGGTTTTGGTTGGTTGATTTTGGGTTTTTTTGGTTGGTTGATTTGGTTTTATTGGTTTGTTTGTTGTTGTTTTGTTTGGAAGGTTTTTGTTGGTTTTGGGGTTTTTCCCCTAGAAACAATGGATAACATCATTTTAGAGATCAGACAATCTGCTGAAACTGTGCCCTAACACTTCTATGTGTTCCACTACAGACAATTATGTTGAGAGCACCTTCTGATATGAAAATCAATCAGACCAGTTTCCAAATTCCTTTTGTTTAAAGACTGTCAGAGGGAACAAGGGGAAGAGAAGAAAATATATGTGAGTTGTATTATGTTATGGACTTGTAGGAGTTTCCACTTATGGTCTGGATTGTTTGTTAGCTGCTACAGAGCACCTTTTTCAGTTAGTTTTCTGTTTATGTTTGTTCTGTTGGAGAAACCAGTAAGCATTTCTTGCCAGATAGTAAGGTCATAAAAGCTGCACTGAGGGTAATGCATGTATCAACAAAGATTTTAACTTGTTTGCATAACTTACAGATTTTTTAACTTGCTCATTTTTATCTGAAGAGATAAAAGTATAGTTAATGTAGAGTGTACAGTGAACTAAGTTGTAGAGAATTCTTTTTTTCTGAAACGTGTGACAAAAATAAGATTTAGTGTTAAAAGGTGCTAGATTTTCTTCTGTTTCTTTAAATGCAGCTTAAAAAAAATCGGTTTCTGATGGCAGTTTTAGGCCTTTAAATTAGGAAGTACTAAACATGCTGTCCTTTTGCTATGGTGAGATATATCTGTGCCAAGCACACTCATGACACAGAGCCAAGTACTTTTCTAAGGAAAATGGCCCAGGAATTCAAGGCATGTATTCACTGTTGCAGACACTGTCAAGAGCCAAACAGATGAAAGGACTGAGAAACAAAGGGGAAAAAGGACTTCAAATGTGTTTGTCCAGCAGGAAAAAGTAATGACTTGTAGGGCAGTAGTTTTGTGCCTTTGGTTCCAGTAAAATAGTGTTTTGAGCCATTTAACTGTGCATTGCTGGTTCTGTCTTGGACTTTTTTTTTTCCTGCCTCTGTTCTTACTTTTGCCTTGGGTTATCCAGTTCTCTGCTTACCTTGGTTGATTTTGTCCTTGCTTTACTGTAAGATATATGTAGATTATTGTCTGAAACTTTGAGTCAGAATTGAAACAATATGGAGACAGATTTAAAATGCAAGTAAGAATTAATTTCTAAATAATACCAATATCCTTGCTGTTAAATTTTTCTTAAAGTTCATCCTGAGAACCCAGACCAACTGTAATGCATGTTATATTAGATGCTGTTGAGTACCCATTGTGGTTTGGTTTTGAAATGCTTTTTAGCTTCTTAACTTAAATTTTTTTGTAAAAATTTCCTTCATGTGAGGCTTGACTGTTAAAAAGCTTTGTTTAAACCATACCTGTCTGCTGTCATTTTTATATATGTTTGGTAGCACTTCAGTCTGACTTTCAGGGAAATGCCAATATGTGGCATATTGTTCAAGTGCTAAATAATTTGTCCTGAGGCAAAGTGTCATCTTTTATATTGCTTTAATAGGGCATGTCCAGTGTTTTGTTGCTTTGGGGTTTTTTTGGTGAGGCTGCTAGGTGGAGTGAAAACACTGAACCCCTGTGGATGTTAATTGCAGGTAAGGGAGAATACAATCTTCACATGCACGGTGCTGGTTTCCAGCAAGAAGTGCTGGCTCTCTTGCAGCCTCTAAGACATGGAAGTGTTATTTAAGATATGCTGTTTAAAAGGACAGAAAGACCAAAATGGTGTTCTTAATTTTAAAATGGCAACAGTTTTCATACCTTAAGTTACCAATTGAAAGAGTTGTTCATTGTGTTAGTAAGAGCAGATTTGCAAATTGCAATTATCTATAGAAACGTCCCCTGAAGGTATATATAAGGTGCAGCAAGAAAAACCTAATTGTATTTATTTGCCACTAGAGTATTTAAGAATTCAATGACTAAAGTGTCTGAATTTGCTGCACCACACCCACCCCTCTGTCTTTCTCTCTCTCTCTCCTTATTAAAATCTTGGCTCCCACTTCATTTCTGAAGCTGTTGTTTTCATATGTTTTGTCAGCAGAGAATGTAGTTTTCCATTCTACATGAGACCGATATACTCTGATTTTTGTCTGCCTACATGGAACTCTCACATCTATTTGGAAGTACAGTCGATTTGTATATATTTTTCTCAGAAATATGCTTGTTCCTTTGTTCACTTTACTCTGTAAAATTATAGTTGTTGTTGTAACTAGTATTGTTTAGGTGAAGATTAATGTGAAAACTGAAAGTGCCATTACAGAGTCTTGGATGTCCATTAGTTAGATGAGACAGCAGGCTTAATCTTGACCATATTACACAATGATTATCACTAGTAGGAGCATGCTGTGGACAAGCTTGCAGGTTTTTGTGTTTGTATTTTTTAAAACTGGTGCTACCCCTCACTGATGCTTCTTCACATATTGTGACTTTTGTGTTTTATTTTAGTAGTGTTAATGGAACATGGCCAAAATAGATTGCTTGGCGTATTTCAATCACAGAAAATGTTTCTAAGCAAAATGAGATTTACATAAATGTTTAATATATTTAAGATTCTGCACATTAAAAATCAAGTCTGTAAATCCAGTTGCATTGTTTGTATTGCTTCAATAGAGTATTTTAAAAGTTCTTCCCCTTTCTAAAATTAAATCAGATTTATGTTTTCCAGAGGCATCAAGTAATCAAATTGTAGATTTGTTGGTAAAAGAAAATATCTGGCATTCTACAGTGATTGCACTCTGTAATTTAGAGGCTTTGCTTTTTTTTTTAAAAATCTCTTTCAGAAGTAGCTACAAAGCTTTTAGGTGTTATTCAGCTTACTCTGCTTTTGTAAAAAATACCGTTCTTACTGCTTTTGGGATTGGCAGATTAATTTGTAAAAACAGCTGCCTCTATTATACTCTTTGTTTTAGCTGAAAGTTCAAACCAAACTTTGTGTGCCTTCCTTCCCGATGTTCTCAAAAATGGATGAAGTAGTGCACAAATGCATAATATATATTACACATTTGCATATATATATATAGTCTGCCCTGTATGTCATTCCAGTGACATTATTAGATGTCATAGGACTCACCTCAGAAAAAGGTCAGTGCAAGTTGCAAACAGAGGCCAGTTAGATATTTATTGTAAAAATCCAATATAAATAAAGGTGCATTAATTCTGAAGGACCTCACAGGAACATAGGGAGTGGAAGGGCATTTGGGATCATCTAGTCCCATGCTACCTTAGGTAACCAAGTAACATTATGCATTTGATTAACTAGTCAAGCACCATGTTATATATAGAGATGGTTTCACTTGCTGATGTTTATTGGGCACCTGTTTCAGAATCTCACTGCCCCGATGCTTACAAATGTCTTGCAATTTCAGCTTGCATGTATTCCTGACCAGTTTATTCTAACTTGTTCTTATGTCAATATTGCCTTTTAACATCAATAGCTCTTTAAACTTCTGGACATTTACATTGTATATAATTAATGAGAGCAATCATCTTGAGACTCCTTTTGCTAGACTAAGTTCATGCATTTCATATGTGCTTCTAGCAGTAGTGCAGGCTTAAGTGGCTACTGACACTTTTTAGCTTTCATGTAGGCCAGCACAGCTGTCTTGAGATCATACATCAAATAGATGATGGGACTGATTAGCTGAAAAAAACTGTCCCCCCTGAATTTTTTTGGTCCACTCTATTTTCACCTGTATGCTGTCCTGAATCTTTTCAAAGTATGACCCTAACAGCAGTTATGCTGCTGCCATTGATGGAGTGATGTACAGGGACATAAATCAGCAACAGACGGTGGAACACTGACAGAAGAATGTCTTAAGGCAATAGTGTTGCTGGACACGAACCTTATCCTTAAACCAGGCTTGTTTAGATTTATCTAGTGTTCTACATTGCACTGCAGAAAACTGAGCATGATAGGTGAAACAGTTTGAACTTGGCAGTTCAGGCATTAGCAGCAGTCTATGCAAGGCAAACATTCTTCCATCTAATTTAAACTGGATCAACTTCTGATTGCTCAATCCAAGCAGTAGTTAACTCTTCCCTGATGTTTCTGCTGTTTACCAAACGCAAGCCTAAAATAATAATTCTGTCTGCTTGGTTCAGTATTTGAAGAAAACTGTTTGTTGTTGCGTCTGGTTCCTACCATTATTAATAGAATTTATTTTTGAGTTTATGTGTGGGAAAATTAAAGATTCCCTCAGTGATACAATTTAGTATTTTCTCTCTAATAACATGACAAATGTAACTACAAAGCATTTTTTAACATCCTACTACTATAGTTATACTCTTCTTTCTTGTTTCTTTGTAGTCTATTTATAGTATTTAATCTGGGCATTGTTTCTTTGTTTCTTTCTTGAACAAATAAGGTGAAGTTAGTAAATTATCAATTTTATTGCAGTATGGTACATGGAGTTTTGGGAATTTATTTCTTTATAGTTTTATGTGGGTAAATAATTCGAAATACTAAGCCATGAAAGAAATGGCCAAGATTTCAGCTGTGCATGTGTATTTACTTGCACACTGTTTCAATTCATCTGATGTCATTTAATTTCATCTTTAGTACAAGGACATCTGATTGACTGGTAGCAAGGTAGCAACATGTGTATAAATGGTTATTTGAAGAATTACATGTAGTGACTGGTGTTATATGAGATGTTATGTTCCAGTTTTTGAAAGCCCACTGTCATTTGTTCAGTTAGAAAAACTTGGAGGTCTTTCTGAGTTTGTATTGCCTTTTATTATTAAAAATAATATACATAAATGGCTGCTTTTTCCTATCAGCAGAAGGAGGCAAGGTATCAGCATTTCAAAACTGGACAGGTCTGTGTTTTCCTGTTTCCAACAGGCAGACAACAACTTGTTTGGATTTATGGCAATAATTTATACAGCTGTCAAATTTATATGTATATGTCTCAATGCAACTAGACAAGATACTAAAAAGTCAATTTTAAGTAAAATTTAAAAATAGTACTGTGCAGTAATCAGAGACCCTGCATTCAAGTGTATTAACTCAGTCCTACTTTAATTATTAATTAATCTTGTTGAACAGGCTGAAATTGAATGTAATCTGCTGGTGCTGTGCCTATTATAGTGTTTGATTTTGATAATGTGTAATTGGTCATTGACAGGGCTCTGTTTTCTACACATCTAGGTGAAGATACTGAATGACAGAAAGTGGTAGGTTCCCTTTAAAAGGGAGCATCTGTTTAATATCTTGCACTTTAGCATACTTTTGTGTTGTTCACGCTGTTGTTTTCCTTTGACTCTGTAATTTTGACCTTAATTCAGAACATTGCGTCTTCTTTCTGATGTTCTCCGGTGTGGGTGGTGTGGAGTAGAGTTCAGAGCCTTGAACCTATTTTTGAGGAGGTTCCCCTTCAGCTTCCAAGAGGCTGTACTAGAGTGGTGCTAGCAGTGTGTGAAAAACTAGACAGTCCAGTGAGAATCTGTGACTTAATGAAGTTCTTTAATGGATTTGTAGATTTAAAGTAGAGTTCAGTGGATTTTGGAGATGGGAAACTAACGCGTTCTGAGAATGCTAATACTTAACCTCTTGCTTTCATGACAGCAGCTTCATTTGTCATAGACTTCTGAGATTCCAAGTTTAGTTAGTTCGGTGGAGAAGCTACTAAGGCATTAATGCCAGAACTTAGTTGGTATCAGAGAGAAAGAACAGAGGTGGAACAGATGTTCTTTGTTCAGACTTTATTTTCTAAGTGAAATCATCAGTATTTCTGGACATTGATGTTTCTGTATGCCAGTAGAAAGGAAGAGTAAATAACTTGCCTACACTGCTATGGGAGGATTTGAAGAATCTGGGGTAAAAAGGAAAATAAAATTTCAACTTAAAGTGTAGATAGAAATGTTGTCTCTTGGTTTTATTTTGCATAAAAATAATTTTGGCTAAGCTATTTCTAGAGAAATTCCCTTTTTTAACAAAAAGTCATCCCTTCGGACAGAAGCCATGTGTGCAGCCCTTTTTGGTTTGTTGGCATTTCACTCTTCTGCTTTGTTATTCCTTCAGGCAAAAATTGCCTATCCGTTTGTGCTGTCCGCACTGTGCGGCAGAACCTGTTCATGCACTTATGGTCATACCAGTCAGGTGTTACAATAAAATCAATACTGGTACAGTGGCTAGCATTAAGAGAAAAAGTTACTTAATGTAAGACAGTGTTAAGTAAGCATCTCTTTTTGTAGCAAACTCTCTATGTATTTCTTTAGTTATGGTTGAAAATTTTAAGTTATCATTATTACATAACAACATAAGATTTTTTTTAAATTATGTGGCTGACATAGGAAGAAAGATAGTAAGTCTCTGACAGCCAGAGATTCTCATGTGATGCTCCAGCTATCTTTCTGTGATAGTAAACACTGTAGCAAGTTTTACTCCCTCAATGCAGGCTGTGTTTTAATTACCAACAAGTTATTATGTTCCTCATCAACTGCTTCATATGTAACTGAGTTACTAATGTAGTCACTGGGTGGACACCTTGTTGGCTGAGTGGGTTTCTATTAGCCCCATTGGTTGCCTGATTCTGTATCCTTCTCCTTTGTACAACTAAGTTGAGTGTTGGTTTGTTGCAGTGCAAAGGTAGAAGCCTGTACTTCTGAAGCCAGTTTCTTCTTAACATGTTTGGATTTGTTGCTGCAAGTCACTTTTTTAATGCTGCCAAAAAGATTAATGAAAAGGCAGCCACTGATTGCCCAGCACACTAAGATCAGTTGCATATGTAAATCTTTCTCGTAGCTAAAGCTGAAATACAGTTGATTTATATAATCAGGTTTAATAGTACATAAATTCCAGTAAACATATATACCTCTTCTGGCAAAAGAGTGAAATCATCTATTTAAAATTCACAACAATTAAAGGAACACATTTGCAAGTGAGTAACAACTGGAAGTTTTCCTCCCATGTTGATTATGTCGCAGAGATCCTGCATAAATATAAAATTAACTGCCATAATGAACATGATCAAGTGATATATCTTATGTCTTATGTTGTGCATCTTTGCAGTCTTGTTCTTCATCATCTACGAATCAATATGTGGGTTTTATTCCTTACTGTAAAAATACAAATATTGTCTATTTCTGTAGAGTTTCAGTAACTGCCATTCTGTTTTTCTTAGAAGAGTGAGTAGTAACTTAATCTGTATGGTTTTGCCAATAGCAAAGTTTTTGTCCCTGTTTGCACTTAGTCATACCCTAAATGGAAAAGACAGAAGGCAGATTTGTTTAAAATTAGACTTAATTCATAGAAGTAACAGCTTGCTGGACAAGCTATGGCTCTAAAAAGGACTTTGTTCTTGCTTCTAAAAATATGCTGATGCTGGGGTTTTTAATGTTTACTATAAACTATCACTTGAACTAGAACCTTGCTATGCAAAGATAAATTTTATACTTCCAGGTCCATTGGGCCACTACTTGTGTTGAGGATGACATTAGGAACAGAAATTACTAGCCAGCGTAAGGCTTCTTCATACATAGCATCAGGCCGAAACCTTTTGAGATGGGACCTGTCACCAGAGGAAATTAGAACAAGAACAGAAGAACTGATCAGGAAGACAAAGCATGTCTATGACAAAGTTGGGATGCTTGATATTGAAGAAGTAACACATGAAAATACTGTACGGGCTTTGGCAGACATAGAAGTGGAATACGCAGGTTAGTGTATATTTTCCGTGATTCTTTCCGCAGGGCATTCCATCTGCACATAAAGAAACATTGAAAAAAAATGGTAATTGCTTACAATTTTGGTCTCTACTGTTATTGTGTAGAGGCTTCTCAAGAGTCCTCTGGTCATAATGATCTTTCAGGACCTCTCAGCAGTTTGTAACATGATCAGATACAAAGCTCTGCTCCTTTATTCTAGAGACAAAAGTAAGGATTGACAAAACTGCTGTTGATATATCTTTGACACATCCAGAGAACTGCATTGGTCCCCTGATTTCTTTTTGCCTGTGAAGCTCCAAACTGTTACATTTGCTTTTCCAACTCTGTGCAGGGGACAGTGTGCAGTGTCTGTGGTATGTGTAGTACATTAAACATGGTAAGCAGTGCTTTTTTTCAGACATTGCAGAATCTGAGACAAGCAAGTGAAATGGAGCAATGGAGAGGTTGGTAAACTGCTAGTGGAGAAAATGTGATGGTTGAGAATGAAGAAATTTTTGAATGCATTATTGAAAGAAGACTGCTTTACTTGCTCATCTTTGTATTATGGCTTGCAAGGCTGTGTAGAATCCCTGGAGAGGCTGATCATGCAGTCACATCTAGATTGTTCTGACTGTTATTCAGGCATGTCAGTGTGTGGATAGAGTCTGGTCAAAACAGGTCATTCAGGTAATTTGTTAATAATTTTCAGTCAAAGGAGTGGGAAAAATACAAACCCTATCTTGAGTGGCTTTGTTTTGAAAAACCTGTCAGATTGTGGCTGCATTACTTACAAAGCAGTCAGTGTAATAAATATCAAGTTCTTTTAAATACGCTAAAAAATCTACAATAGCCAGAGAAGTGCTGGAAACAGCAACTTTGGCTTGGAGGAAAAGCTTTGACTAGCAAACAAGATCAGCCTGCAGCTCGAATTATTGTATTGTAATATTAGCCTGTCTTTCACATTAGTTAAAATTGCAGTTTAGGCACATATAGTGAATTGGCTGGAATTTACGCTCACAGAAAGACTGAGTAATCTTCATTCAAACAGCTTCCTGCCAGATTCAGTTTTAAATATACCGTATTTGCTATAATTTTTGTAAGCCTTTCCACCAAGGTATAAAGCTCTCTTCTTTAAATTAAATTAGAAGGAGAAACTTGTTTGACTTGGAAAATAGTGGCTGTCAGCTTCTAAGCATAGCCACTAAGAGTTGATCCAAGATATACTTTTTTCACTGTGCTAATACTTTTTTCACTATGCTATTGCAGTAGTGGGTCACATTTAAGCTTTTAATGCAAAACTTCAATGCTGTATGTGACATTATCATGACTTACTGTGAAACAGCCCATGGCATATAATAAGCAAGACTTCCATTAGAACCTTAGAATTTAAAGCAAGTGTGTTTTCCTTCCAGATTAAAGTCCTACCCTAGTAACTGGAAATGATTATCCCAAAAAGCAGAGATGACAACAGGCCTTACAAGTCCGTTGGAAATTGCCAAAACTCACCTTATCATTTTTAAACATCTTGGCATGAGGGCAGGATGCGGAGGGGAAAGTTTCCAATGAACTTCAAGAAGAACCAAATGCCCGTGTTGGCATTCCAAAGGCTTCTGAAGGGCTGAGAGTATCTCAGGACCTGATAAAACAACTGCACATTACATAAAATTACAAAGCTTTAAATCAGGCTTAAATGTTGTTGCTAAAATGTTGTTACTTTAAAATGTGTTTTTGGAGAGATAAAGGGTAGAGACATTATAACGGATTTTTAATTAAGTGAATTCATTTCTACCTCAGGATTTCTACTTCAATCTCATTATAAGATGTAATATTCCTTTAATAAGCAAGGAATTACTTAACCTCAAAAGTATATTCTAAAAAAGTAATATTACTCAACTACTAATTTCTAAAAGTTCAGAATACAAAAACAGTATCTTCTGTGTTTGCCTTATACACAGAAAAGTACAGTACATGGGGATTTGACACTGAGCTCATAACAATATAAAAATAACTTCAGGACAGATGGGCATGTTTGAAAGATTCAGAGCTTTTCACTTCAAGTGCTAACGTGGAAGCATCTGTGCCAGCTATGAAACGTCAGTCTTCTCTTACATGACTTCTGGAAGATGAATTATTTGTATCATATTTATACACCTGTCAGTTGATTTTGTAGAAGACAATGAGATAATTAAGCTTGGGTAATAGATAGCTTCTCTAACGTGTTTATTTGTTACTGTGGTGTGTGGTTTTGTCCTTTTGCCTATTCATTTCTACTTTATATGTAATATAAATTTTATATATATATATATATATAATATGTAATATAAACTATTTGCTTCAAGCCTGACCTGAAGTGTCAGGTTGCTTTGGATGTTTGTTTCTTATGTCTTCTGTAAATGTCAGAAGGGGGAAAGTTCCTTATCCTTAAGGCATGTCTAGCCTTCTGTGTTCATTGCTTCTTATTTAAACAGTGGAAAGAAGCATGTTGGATTTTCCCCAGCACGTCTCACCTGACAAAGAGGTACGCTTAGCAAGTACAGAAGCTGACAAAAAGCTTTCTAATTTCGATGTGGAGATGAGCATGAGAGAAGATGTGTTTCAGAAGATTGTTTATTTACAGGTAAATCATGGTGATGTCTGCATAACTTGGTATATCTATCTAAATGTATCTAAAATTTGTTCTTATACACAGTGCTTTTCAAAATTACTCTGTTTCCTCTCTGTCTATGCCATTCGAATCTTTGCGATGAGACACAGCTCTACAATTTAAAAAAAAAGTACCTTGGTGCTTCCACTCTTTGCAGGCCATATCTAGGTCTTTGTGTCCTTTTCTCCATTGCAGTAGTTTTGACTTTAGTCTTCCAATGAGCTGGTTAAGCTGGAAGCTAAACTAACAGAAGGAAATCTATCAGGAGAAGAATTTTTTGTTTTCTGTTGGTTGAGCTCCCTGAACTCATTCCAAGAGGGAAGGAAGAGGCAATATAGCAGTGTATTTACATTGGCTTATACTGTTCTTCAATTTGTGTCCAAAATTACGCTCTATTGAAATAGTTAAGAATTGTTTTAAGTTATGAAGATTAATGAGAACATATAACTTCGAGTGACCTCTGAAATTACCTCTTTTGGCCTACTAATTATAGACAGCTACACTGTATACTTTTGTTCATCTTTTGCTTCAGACACAAAATAAAACTATGTCAAAAGATGCTTTCCCTGTTGAACCAGTTTCTATCCCTTTTGGTTTTCTGTTTAGCTTCCCTTCTAATTGAGCACCTTTATGTATCTTGTATTCTTCATTTGTCTAATTATTTTGTAGCTCAAATGGGAAGAATATTTGGTTTTGTTCAAATATGTCTGGTGACCTCTAGTAATAATTTTCCAAAGTCTAATTTAAGGATAATACAAGGAAGCTATCAAATATAAAAATTAAAATATATTTTTTCCTATGCTTTACATGTGAATCTTCCCTTTCAAAGCGCACTAATTTTTAACCTTTTTGTAATGCTGATAAGATATTGGAGCCCTACTAATTTGAGTTGTTGTTTGTGCTTTTTGCGGTATTGACTGAGAACCAGAATAATGCTTGCAGCACCTTATTAAAATGCCTTCCAATACCATTGTCTTCTTTTGCTGTTTTCCAGGGAAACTTTCAAATGTTCTCTTCTAGCTAGGTATTGTTTATGTGTTTGTACAGGTATATAATAGCCCCATTTTGAGAATGTTTAGTTGTGTGTTGGCAGATAGTGCTTTATGTTGATTTTTTTCTTCTTCCCCTGCTCTGTGGCTAGTAATTAAATAGTTTGATGTGTATTTATTATTTGGTGTGGTTTTCTCCAACATCCAGTATAATATACGCAGATACATTTAGGGCAGATCTGCAATATCTGTCAATCTATCTATTTTTAATTTACAAGGATATTTGACAGTAGCTAGTGAAAACTGGTTACTGTTACTTGCTACTACTACTTTCTTGAACTTTTTAAACTTTTCTATTTGGTATTTTGCTGTCATTTACCTTTGCATCAATATTTGGCCTTTGTAACAGTTAGAATTGTTGCTGAAATCTCCAGCATTTTTAGAGATTTTTCTTGGCTTAACTGCAGTATGCAACCATGTTTTAGTTTTCCAGAGATGCAACCTCTGAGTGTATATTAGCTTCATAACAACTGTTAAAGTAGTAGCAGTTTTGCCCTAGCACAACTGGGAAATTGCCAATAATGCTAGACTGGTGAAATCTTGCTGTTTCCAAATCGTACATTTTTTGTTAATTCTTGCTGAATTTCTAATGTCTTCTTCTCTTAGAAACTCCTAGTTAAAAACTCAGGCTCCAGGAACACATAAAAAACCAAATTCCACAAATAGACTTCAGACTTCTGCTGAAATTATTTTATGAGTTCAAATAAGGCGGTAAAACATTGTCATGAAATCAGGTTTTTCATTGCCTCGCTGGGGATTTAATAGTTCAGGTAGATGAATTCAATCCTGCACCATGACCACATTAAAATGAGATGAGGAGAATGAGGGCCCTCCCATGTCTCTGTTCTTTATAACACAGTCCACTAGGAGACTTGTAAATCTGCTTAATCTCAGTGATATCCCGAACGTTTTTGCTCTCCTTAATGAGGACTAAAGTTTTACAAGCTAACAACTGTTATTCTTTCTAGATTATGCTTTATTTAAGAACTGTTGATGGAGGTAAAATGATTGAGAGTTTTGTATTTAATTTAAGGAAATATTAAAATAACGCAGTATCTTTCTTTTCCTGACAAGATTAGGGGAAAAAATTCCTGCATAACATTATGTTGTTGAATATGCTTCAGATCTTACTTGTTGGAAAACTTTCATTTTGGGGTTTGAAACTTGGAGTAAAAGTGAATTTGGTAGTGAAAGCATCATTTTAAATTTTATTACTTCTAATATCTGCACATGCTGACTAGCAGAGGCATGCTTAAGAATGTTGCCAGTCTTCTCCATCCGCACGCCCTCAGGAAACAGTCTGTTGTAAACAGCTGCTGCAGGCTTTGTTCATGGAATTCCGGGTAGGTTTTGTTTCTTACTCTGCCTGAAGATTTCTTCCTGGAGTAAGGTAGCATGGTTGTCCAAAAGAAGTATGAAATGGTATATAAAATCATCAATCATGACAATTCTAAAACTTCTAAAACAGAAAGTTCCAAAATTTCACATGTGTAGCATACTCAAAATTAATATTTCATTATGAAAATTGTTCGTCAAAGAAAATTCAGGTGGTGAAGACCATCTCAATCAGACCAAAGTTCAGAGATGGCCACAGAGCACCCTTGATTCCTGTGCTTATGAAGATTTATGGGCTTGCTTATCCGTAGAGACCTGAGATGTCTTTTTGAATGTGTATCATTCTTACCTTAAGCATATCTGTGATGCAGATAAACTTCACAAAGGCTAATTAGCACTGAAGTGTATGGAGAAATGTATAGTCACCAAGAGAAAGATGAAGAACACTTAGTTTTCTTCTCTTTTTGCCCAAAAGAATCTTCATCTGTCTTAGCTTTAGAAAGAGCCAATATTCACTGGTTTTAAGGGCTTAAAATTAGTGTTTGTGAATTCAGTTCTTCTGCCTAAAATCTTTGCTGGATTTGGACCCAGGAAATTTTCAGGAGCATGACAGTTCCATAGGCCCAATAGAAGGACTGGGAGATCCAGCACAATGCCTAAACAGCTTAGTGAGACTTTTCACAGTCCTCTGTCCTGAACTGTTACTGTAATAAAAGCAGTGGCATTTTGTAGAGTTCAGTGTTAATTTTTTCCCTCACCCTTTCTGTTTTTGAGTCTTGCAGCACAGTTAGCCCAACATAAATGTTAATATAGTGGCGGTGTCTGCATTTTTCACCTCTATCATTTTGAAGTTGTGCTATTTCTATCACTCTTAGCCTTAGGTCAGAAAAAAGAACCCTGGAATTGTGGGTTGTCCAGTGGAGAAACAATATGTGAAAATTTTGATTGTTACAATTATTTTTGTACAGCATTGATGATCCTAGATGTAGTGCTTTTGATAGCATGAAGGTCTTCGTGAAGCAGCAGAATTTCATGGAGTGTTGTTTGCCAGAAATACAACAGGAGACCCTAAGTGTTGCAGAGAGTAGGGCAATACCATTTTTTTAATCTTTGTGTTATGAAATGTGCTGTGTGACTTGCCTTACACATTTACTGGGAAGAGGATAGAGGTATGAGGTTTGAGTTGGAGAGGACAGAGATCATGATTTTCTTCAGTTACTTTCCTCCCAAAAAGAGATTTCTACCATTTACATAATTTTATTTAAAAACAAACAAATAAAAGTGACATCTATGTGCTAGGTGCAAAAAACCATAGATCTAGTGAGGCGTACTCCCCTTACTGGTTGAATTGTCATTGACTTTAGTTGTGTGGTGACCTATAGCAGTAGGATCATCCTTCCATGAGAATATGGATTCTTATAAAAATTACCTGTAAACACATAATATAAAAAAGAAAAAATATTTATAATTTCTGTGACAGTATCAGTAAACTAAGTTAAGTCTGGCTATTGCTTTAGAAAAGTTGGTTTATCGCAAAGTAGTAACTGTGATTTTGTTTCACCAGACTTATAAATTCTTGCACATAGACTACTGGTATATGCGTAAGGCATAGAGTAAAAACATAACTAAACCATTCTAAACTCTTTCATGGTTCTAGAAACCAATTTCCACAAATTTTCTAATCTTATGTGCAGGGCAGTAGTGGGAGTAGAGATTGTTTGTGTTATTGTGTAGCTAATTTTTAAATGACAGAAAAGTCTGTTTCAGAGTTCTTGTTTGTACTTTTTTTTGTTTTGGAATACAACTAGGTTCCTGTCTCTTGATTTTTCTGTTTGAGGAAGTGAGGTTTTCTGTACTGACAAGTCATTAGTTGGCAGCTGTACACAACTGTGTGACTCCTTCATAAAATCTGCATGTTTCAACATCCTTACTTTTCAGAGGTGCTAGCCAAGCATTAATTTGTATGTAGGTAACCTGATGAGAGGTTGTTAGGACAAGTCACGGCTAATTCTGACAGCTTTATATTTGAATGTGAACTGAAATACAATATGTCCTTTCTACCAAGTTAATAACTTTTTTAAGGTTCCTTTTAGGTGAGGGAAGATAAAAGGTATACAGCATTATTTTCAATTTAGGACAAAATAGCAAGTTTCTGAGTTAAACAGTTATGCTGTAGTCAGTTTGAAGGAAGACCTGAACAGGGCCAATCCATGTTCTGTTGCAAACAGTGTCCTGTCTCTTCTTGTTGATGCTTTAGGAGATGGTGATTCAAGAGTCTTTGTAATGGCATAACATATAAATATTATTTTTAGCTCAGTTGGTTAAAACATGGTGCTAAGAACACCAAGGTTGCAGGTTTGATTTTTCTACAGGCCATTCACTTAAGATTTGGATCCATGATTCTTGTGGGTCCCATCCAGCTCAGAATATGCTGTGATTCTGTTTATTTGCTGTCACTGCTTGTTTGTTTCTGAAAGAAAAGATGTATATACTCAAATACTATGCCATCTGATAACCCTCAGTGACACATCTAATCGTTTGGGAATTTTTTCAATCCCTCTGACTTACAAGGTACAGTATTACCTTATGCCACTGCTTTTCTTCAAGTGTGTATAAGAAAGCTTAAGTAAGGTAACTGTTTTCAGGAAGTCCCTCACACTAAAATCAGGGATGTTCCTTTTTTGCTATGACTGTTCTAAAGAACAACATTGTTCAGACCCTTCTAATGTTTGTTATGTTTCTTACACTGTGTTAATTCAAGTGTTCTGTCATTTCAGCAAAACTGCAATCTTGAAAATGTAAAGCCTGAAACAAAACGATATCTAGAGAAATCAGTACAAGTGGGAAAAAGAAACGGACTCCATCTTCCTAAAGAAGTGCAGAATGTAAATATGGGCCATTTGTTTATAAAGCAAAGGTTATAAACTGTTGAAGGGATAAAATTATGATTGTTTAGCTGTACTAAGCATGCATTTGAACTTCATGCTTTTGGACCTGCTGAATTACTGCTCTGATCTTGAATGTTCTTAGTTCCAGATCCATCCTTTAAACTTCAATCACTTTCAGGTGTTTAAATGTTAAGTTTTTAGTCTGCTAGACAGTCATGGTACTCAGTGGTCTGTATCACCTCTTAGCCTTCAAGAGTAAAAGAAGCCTAGCTGGAGGAGTTTTGGTATATATTCTGATTACAGAGAATGCCTAAATTAGATTCCTAGTAAAGAGACCTCTCAAAAAATGTTACTGCATGTTAGTTTGCACTTCCATTCAGTAATATGTGTAACTATTGCAAACACACAGCTGTTTAATTTCATTTATTGACCGCTGTAGTAAAATGTATCCAGGATTTTAACATTTCGCCTGAAAAAAAAATCAAAGTAGGTTAAAGGGAAGAAACAAGCCACTCTGAGAACTTTAGCTCCATTAAGAGAGGATTTACTCGTGCATGTGAAAGCAATTGTCACTTCCAAAAATCATGAAGTAAAATTGACAGCATCTGAGATGCTATGGCATCCCATACTTAAGAGGAAGGGAGCACCCAAGGCTTGTAGATGCTTGCGATTGAAGGGAGTGACAAAATCAGAGAGTCCACTAAAGCTTGCAAATCTTAATTAGTAAATTACAGACTTGGATTGGAAAGTTGTATTAGTCGCTGACCCCCTAGTATAAGCATATGGCAGTGGGTTTTGGATAAAGGGGTACAGTGAAAGGAAAAAGACAGAGAGAGAGGTGAATTAAAGAAGGGGAAAGAGAAAGGAGACAGGGATAATGAGATCACTAATCTGGGCTCCAGCATCAATTCAGCTGACAAGGTGTCCAGGGGCTTGGTGGGCGTACCTTTGTATAGATAAGTCTCCAGTGCTCTGGAGAGAAATTTTGCACTTTTCTGTATGAATTAGTGTGAATGAATTAGTATGAATCATTCATAGCCCATTCTTCTAGACCTTTCTGGAAATGGATAAGGCACTGGAGGTCTGTGGTGGTCTTGATCCCCCCCCTGCTGCAGTCCATGCCCACTTCTTCACTTCGTTTCTGTGCCTTGGCTGTACTGTGTTGTCCTTATCTCAAGGAGACAGAACAAGGATGTTTGTCCCAGTAAAGGACTGCCCTTATTCTATATGGCCCCTTGTTCTTTTTCACAGCCTGTTATTAACAAAAGTCCTTGGCTGTTCTTAGCAACAGTCCTTGGTTGGCTCCATGGCTATCTTGGTATCGGTATTTCAGGCATACACATAGGCCCCTTATCTTCTAGCCTTCTACAGATGCCAACATAATTCTCTTTAAATTCTGAGTCATATATATGTAACAACCTTTATTTCTGACTCTTGAGTAGACTGAACCCTTTGTAGAAAATAATCATTCTTCATCCGCATCTTTTAGTTAGTGAGAACAGTTTTGTGTATATTTTCATAGTTTAAGGGTAACTGATACCTCTAAAGATATTTTGAAATTCTTTAGGAGTCAATAAAGGAATTATATTTAGGTGAAAAATTTGGCTGATGGTCGTCTTTGCCAAGGTTTTTTTCTTTTTGTGTGTACATTCTCCTACTGGTGACTACTGTGTTTATTTGAACTTGGCTGTAAGATATAGAAACTTGATATGAGATATATTAGAAAATGTTTCAAGTGGGTGAATATCCAGATTTTAAAAATGGGTTTGGAGTGGTCTTGTGCTGTTGGGGGTATTCTGTTCTTTTTGTCATACCATACTTGTACAATTCCAAAGCAGTGTTTTTCAATAGGTTAAATGCGTTTTTACTCCCTTCATTCTCAATTATTTTAGTGGGTATTTTTACACTTAAAATTGTAATGTAGCTTTTCAAATTTAAAAAAATATTGAATGTTAGAACATAAAACTATTCAGTGAACGCGTTTAATCTGTCCAGTCCCCTCTAAGCTGAGTTTGGAATGTTGTGATTGCCCTGACTCAGGGTTCCTTGGCTGCAATATTGCTAAGAGCCAAAAGAAACAGGAAAGGGAGACTGAGGAAGAGTGCTGCCTGCGGTGTGTTATTTGCTCAGTTATTTACTGTCAGCTAGTAGAGAGGATAGCTGGAAAAAGTGAAATACTATTCATGTGGAGGACAGAAATTATCAACTTTGATTTTTATTTTTCCACTAAGTTCAGTTTATATCCAATACAGGAAATAAAGACAATGAAGAAAAAAATGAATGAGCTGTGTATAGACTTCAACAAAAACCTGAATGAGGAGAACACGTTTCTAGTATTTTCTAAGGAAGAACTTGGTAAGTGGTATGCTTGCTCTTTCCATTTCTTCAACCTTCCAGTTTTACTTGAATAGCTGAGTAATGGTAAGATCAAGGGAAAATCTGCCTATTTTGCAATCTTCTCTGCTTCCTTTTTAATCCTTCCCCAGAGTCAGTTTGGTGTTATCCTTTGCAGGTTTTCATAATGTCTGCATAGATTTTTGCTTCCTGAGGTGTTTGCCTTGTCCTCCCTTTTTAGCATAACTGTACTCTGCTCCTTTTCTCAGTTCTCCATCACCAAGCAATTCCTTGTGTATTACGTTCATTGAAACTACTGGAAAAGCTTTTTCACCTGCAGTATATTTCAGCTAATCCAGTAATTTAAGAACTAAGCTAGAAATTGCATATGATAGAGAATGTGGAGATTTCGTTATTTGAAGGCTATGGCATAAAATATGCTCTAATAACATTAGAGATTCTTTATGTCATTCTGGTAGCCTTACATGTTTCTCTTTTGCTTGCAAGCGTTTCCAAATTTTACTTTGCTTGGTGGAATTTGAAAATGTTTTAGCAAATAATGGTGTCTCAGTTCAGTGGAGGGGCGGGGCCGCCGTCGCTGCCGGTGGGCGGCAGGGGGCGCTGCCGGGCTGTGGCTCCGCGGGGCCCGGGCGGGGCGATGGAGGGGAGCGGGGCTGCGCACGCGGGATTCGGAGGGCAGGGGCGGGCCGGGAGCCCTTCCCTCGGCAAGGGGTGCCAACTGCCGCCACCGGGAAGGACGAGCGGGAAGGCACCTTTTCCCCTCAAAGGTTCTTCCGCTTTCCGATGAACCCGAGGCAAATCCGGGCAGTGGGCAGAGCAGGACGTGAGGAGTCGGAGGCGAACCGGGACCTCCCTCGGGGCCAGAAGAAGACAGTGACCTGGCCGAAAAATCACACACACACACACACACACACACAGACACTCCCCTCCACGCCGCTCCCTGAGTCAGGGCAGAAGTAAAGTGGCACCCCCAGACGAAAAAAATTAGGTCTGCCCTCCGCCCCCAACAGTGGCTACCGGGGGAATGGAGTTTCGCTGACACAATACTCACCTGGTGTGCCGAGGTCGCTCGGGTGGTTAAGGCCCGCGCCAGCCCGACGAAGAAGCCTTAGCTTAGCAGCAAAAGACTGCTGCTATGGGAAAATTCACTTGGAAAAAAGTATAAAACTATAACAAATCGCAAAAGGAGGAGGGGTGTTATTTCTGGGGAGATTTCTAGCGTCAAAATAGATTGCAGCAAAACAAACGCTACAGTCACAAAAACAGGGGAGTAGGTAGTTCTGGTAATCACTGTTTATTAAATTGTATTCCGTAGATGGCCTTCCTGATGACTTTATTGATAGCTTAGAGAAGACTGAGGAAGACAAATACAAAGTAACCTTGAAATATCCCCACTATTTTCCTGTTATGAAGAAGTGCTGCATTTCAGAAACAAGGAGAAAAATGGAATCTGCCTTTAACTCGAGATGCAAAGAGGTATGTTGAGTATTGATTGTTCTGCAGTGCAATGACAGAATTGAAAAATGGAGCTAGACATTTGAATGTTATATTTGAGTTCTGCATTTTACATAGTATTATTAAATCAAAACTTGTCAGTGTGGTCTCTAACAGTTCCTTGCTCCAATTTATTCTGATGTCCACAGACCTTAGAAGTCGATGATCTGCCTCTGTGTGTGTGTGTGTACATATCTTAATGTTCAAGTGGTGCTGTTAATAGAAGTGGGGCTTTGATCTTTTATCACATTTCCCTACGGTGTTCTGCAAATATTTACTGACACTTTGCTCATGGAAAAGGATGTCTGATTGTGGCTTCTGCAGTATTTTGGGATTCTTGAGAATGAGAGGGGTTATTTAAGCACAGGTTTTAATTATAAAATACAGGTGGTTAAATGTGAAATTAACACACTGCATATTGATGAGATTTTTAATTAAATGTAAAAAAGCCCTCCTGGTTTTTACAAAAAATGTATTTAATTATCTGAAAAATATTTGGAAACATGCCTTATAAAATGAAGAAAAAATTTCACAGTTAATTTAATTTTATACTGATGAGACCACACAACTAGATAGGTACAAAAATAGAAAAGAATAGAGAATATGTCATTCAGACAGTTGTACCAACCATTTATTAGAGAAAAATGGCAGAGTTGAACTTCTGTGCTTGAAGTGCTGAGAAATGTGATGAGTACAAGAGAAGATAAAATGGCACCAAGAACTGAACACTTTGCAAGTCAACACACTTAAAGGTACTTGATGGTAAAACTGTGGAACAATCTTTGAATCTAGTGTTTGAATTCCACCCCCCCACCCCCCCCCCGAGAAATCTCACTTTTCCAGCACTAGAGGTTTACGCAGGTATATTTTCAGCTTCTCAAGGATCCTTCAGCACATTTAGGTTAGGACCCAGGGTTTTGTGTTTCAGATCTTTCTCCGACTGCTATTGTCAAAGGGGGAAAAGAGGGAAGTTTGCAAACAAGCTTCGAATGTTGGCACAATAGATTTACAATCTGTCTTCATCACTAACAAGCAATTAAGCCTTCTGTCAGCAGTTTCACTGTTACCTTTCACAGTTAAGTGATTGATAAAGAAAATAAACTCTTCACAAATTTCGAAGATTTGTTAGTATCCTAAAAGGAAATGGTATCCATTTTGATTAATAAAAGCATAAATTATAATAAGGAGCGTAATGACTGTGATCAATTAGAATACTAGCCCCCTGCAATCAAATGCTGTGAAAAAAAATTCCAAGAATCTAGCCAATCTTTTTTATATCTTACTGTATTTCATTCAATATGTTTACTGTTTCATAAGATTTCAGATATTATTCAGATGTTTTAATAACATGTGTTTTCTGGTTTCACTTTACAAATTTCCCTACTTTCTTTTTTAGGAGAACACAAAAATTCTTCAGCAACTGCTTCCACTAAGGGCAAAAGTAGCAGAGCTTCTTGGTTATAATACACATGCCAACTTTGTCCTGGAGGTAAACACTGCAAAGAGCACAGATAATGTAACAACCTTCTTAGGTTTGTTCTCATTTATAAGCAATACTTTTATATTTGATGTGGCAACATGGCTCCTCAGCCAGGATGACTTTAAATACAAAACTGGGTCACAGTACCCATCATGTTTAGCTAGAAAAGGAACTCTCTGCTGCCTCTGTTCTGACACATATGTTTTTTAGACTGTAGCTGTACAAATGCAGTTGCTGAAATCAGGGAAGCACAAGGCGAAAATAGCTGTTTTGTGACAGCCAGTATAAGCAAGTGATTGTGTCTTTCTCTGTCCCAAAATGCAGTTATCCTAATTTAGAACCAAAGTAATATGTGAGCCTAGCCAGTTTTATCTGTTCAAGAGGCTGCATCAGAGTTGCAGCTTTTTGTTCCCATTTTGGCACAATTTTTTGTGCATTCATAGCCTTAGTGTCTTTTTCTGATCCAATTGCATTAAGTATAGTGAAAGATTAAAGTATGGGATGATGCAACTTCCATGATCTGAATTAAAAAATTAAATTTGGAATGATGGATTAAATCTGGAATTCAAAAGCCCTGTAATGGAATTTGTTCTGAAAACAGCGGTATCTTGAAAATTTCAAACTGAGCATTTTATAAATTTATAGTCATCCTGTTGACATTAGTGGGCCCGCTCTTGTGCATGGAATTAACCTCTGTTTTCTGGAATTATGTAGTTCCACAGAGTAGCACGTGTTCCTTTATTAATGTGTCCTAACACCACTTAGGAGTGAATATTGATGTATCATACAAATACCCCCCCCCAAATAATTCAGTGTAAAAAAAAGGTATGTTTCTTGTTAGTGGGGGGGTTGTGTTTATGTATCAATGAAGAGGTTCAAATGCTCCTCTTCCTTCACCTGTAATTCTGTTGCATTTCTTCTGAAATGCTCCTTTAGGAGATCAGATCTATATTTAACAATACCAGTTATCCATGGATTGACAATGAACTCATAGGTAATTTTGAGTTATTAAATGTTTGAATTACCTGGTGGTTTTTAAGTGTACCTAAAGTATTTTGGACTCTTTTTATATCTGTTATATTATTGTAATGCTGTGGGTTTTTATTTGTTTTGAAGCTACACTCAAAATCTAGCAGTTGCTTTTACAGAGTAGAAGCATATGAGATCATACACTTTTTTGTTCATAGATACCATGCCTCATGGTAATTCTCACAGAGGGAGAATGTTAATTGAATTAATTGTCCCCTTTAATTTAGCTCTTTTGATACATCCTCAGCTACAAGCATGACAGTATATTTTGCTCTACTTTGTTCCTATCTATTCATGTTTTAAATCAATGTTCATGAGCTGATCTTACGGCTAAGAAGAAGCACATTCTTTCCTGTGACGTACTCTGAATTTAGCACAATGCAAGCTTCAAACAGTTTTTCAGTCATGTAAATATATATAGTGCCTTACAGACTACCTAGAAAAAAGGATGGCAATTCCTAGGTTTTACTCTCTAGGTATCAACAATGAACATTAATCTGAATTCTTAAGAAAGAGAAAAGTGTCTGATAGTCCAAAAATACTTACAAGAGAATAAGTACAGTATGTACTTTATGGAAGTTTCAGTAAGGTTAAATATTTTATATTCAATATGTGTGTTTCATAGTGCTGTGATGCTTTCTTGTCCAAGGAAAGTATACTGGAAAAATTTTGGGCCATAGAGATTAATACCCAGTGATTTTGCTAATCTAGAAGCAAGAACTGTTGAGTTTCTTGTTCTTTTATTGGACTTTAACTAGAATTTTGTGATGCCCTTGTAGGAACTAATAGTAGTTGTAGTCTTTTTTTGCTGCTGCAGAAATAGAGTAAGAAAACTGAGATAATATTACATGAGATAAAATCAAAGGATTCAAGCAAAAGGGTGTAGTGTAGATTACTTTCCATTCCTGATATCTTTGAAAAAATCTAAATTTACCAAAACTCTTCACAGCTCTCTTAGGCCTACCTGGAGTACTGTATCGCTTATAACATGCCTGCAGTAAAGGCTCACTAGGACAAGAAAACAGACAATTGGTCAATACGTGGAAAACTCTAGCTTTCACTTCTGTAGCATATGCTTAAAGTTTTGAGTGTATTTTATAGGACTATACATTATAGTACCAAAGAAGTTTACTCCAAGGCAATCTTATTTTTCAGATGATTTGAGCAAGAAACTAAAGCCACTGGTTGAAGAAGAAAGAGAATTCATTCTAGGTTTGAAAAAAAAAGAGTGTAAAGAAAGAAACTTTGATTATGATGGAAGAATCAATGCATGGGATCTTCATTATTATATGAACAAAACAGAAGAACTGAAGTACTCTGTAGATCAAGAAAAACTGAAGGAATACTTCCCAATTGAGGCTGTTACAGAAGGCTTACTGAATATTTACCAGGAGCTGCTGGGACTTTTATTTGAACAAGTAGAAAGTGCTCATGTTTGGCATGACAGTGTTACTCTTTATGCAGTAAAAGATAAATCAACAGGAGAAATGTTAGGACAGTTCTATTTGGATCTTTATCCCAGGTAATTATGACTTTAAACATGTAAGTTTTACTTATGTGTTTAAAATGGAATTGTCTTAGTGAGTTGCTGCTGGTGTGGTTAAAATTAAATGCATTTAGAAGTAAATATTTGTCCCACTAACGAGGCTATTACTGTGTTCACGTTCGTTAAATTGTGCTTTGGACTGCATTCAGATTGTTGACACTTTTTTTTTTTTTTTTTTAGTTCTACCGTGTTTCTTGCTTCTATTCAGTTTATGAAGAATTGCTACTTTGTTCATTTTTCTTTTGTAGTGCTGCTATTTAGTCAGTTATCCATAATATCCATAATTTATGAGCTTTTCTCCTTCCTACGTTAATACTGTTTTAATTTTCATTTTTGTTGAACAATTACATTTCTGTCTGCTGAGTGTTCCTTGTTTCTCTCAGTTTTTTACACCTTATATGTGTATTTTGTACTCTGTTGTTCTATATGTGTATTTTTAACCTGTTAGCCAGACTGCTAAAGACATGATGAAATAGATCAGTAGCAAGAATAGATTCCTGTAGAACACACACTGAAATTTACTTCTATGTTGATCTCTATTTCTCCAGCTCTCTTTGTAGCTATCTAAAGCATCATCTGTGTTTTGTCAGAGATTATGAAACTAGGCTGATTTGACAGAATTTATTCTGAGCTAGTCCTTTTTGACTGTCACTGGGTTTTTGTTTGCTTTGGTGTAGGTTTTCTTAAATTAGTATTTAGCAATTTATATATAGCAATATATATCAGCAAATTGGCTGGTATTATTTTTTTAAGGTAAGTTGATTTAAGGCTTTTCTGGCCTAAGAAAATTAGGTTAGGCAATACAATAGTACATAAGTTGTTCTTTTTAGGATAATGTCCTTCCTTCACCTGTTTGCCTGCTTCCACTTTTATGTGTCATGTGAATTGCTGAAGCTCTGTGTTAGTAAGACTCCTCTGACTTAACCTGAGTAGTTAACTGGGTAGTTTAGGACAAAATTTTCAAAATAAGTTTTCTCTAAACTCTTGGATCACAGTGAAAAATGCAATGTACTGTATTCTTTTGTCTCCTGTAATAAAAGAGAAAATTCTGCTTCAGAGAACGCAACCTAGTCCTTGCTGTTACAGTAGCCGTTTAAAACAGAATGGACATCTTAAGTATGTATACTTCCAGTATTATAGTAAAAATCAGATTCTTGTAAATGCTGCTGAGAGTCTTGAATTGTTGCAATCTAAGTACGAGATTACAGAGGGCACTTTTTCCCTTGTGCTCTTAAGAGACTCACTATAGTGAGTCTTCAGAAGTCATGAAAAGATGTAATTTTTCTGTGTAAAGCTGTGTAAAGACACTGACTGAATGTCGCTGTTCTTGAATAGGCTTCACCATTCTGGTGAGCAGGTTTGAAGATAGTGTGTGATTTATTTTCTTATACAGAGAGGGAAAGTATGGGCATGCGGCGTGCTTTGGTCTACAGCCCAGCTGTCTCCTTTCTGATGGTAGCAGATTGATGTCTGTAGCTGCTCTGGTAACCAACTTCACAAAACCGGCATTGGATCGTCCATCATTACTGCGACACGATGAAGTAAAGACTTACTTCCATGAATTCGGTCACGTAATGCATCAGATATGTGCACAGGTTTGTGAAGTTTTGGTTATTTTTTACAGTGTCAGGTTGGGGGGTTGTTTTAATTTTTATTTAAAACTGAAGCAATAAATGTACCTCCTTATGAAAAATATTTTCATAGAAACATATACTTTTGCATTTGCATCGTGCAGTCATCTATTCAGTCATCACTGATGTGTAAGGTGAGGAAGGTGCTCCATTGTGGTTTCTGTCAGAGGGCTTTTTATTACAGCAAGTAGCACTTCTAGATATTAGAAGTAAAAAAGGGTCCTGTACCTAGGAATGAAAATAATTTTTGAATCCAGATGACCTCCAGCATTTTGGCATTTAGTACCGTTGAGTGCTGTCACTCTTGATAGCAAAAGTGTAAATGCCTGAGCCATTGTATTGTCTGCTGTGCTACCTGATAGCATAGGTTTCTCATGGTGACCAGAAAGAACTGAAGTTAGTTTCAGATTTTGCATCAAGATGCCAATAAAGTTGTGATATTTATGGTTTGATTTTTATTTACATCTAAAAGTAATTCTGCCAGATGATAAATTTATTAGTCTAATGAAAATTTTGTATTTCAGAGAGAGATGTCAGTATTCACTCACCAAAGAATTCACATAATTGCCTACAAATCCAGACCTCATGTAACACTTCATTCATCTTCTGTATAAACAAGTACCAAATAATAAAATCAAAAAAGTATGATCCATATTACATTCTTGACCATTATCCTAGAGACTGGGATGCAGAATAAAGAAATAAAATCACACAAGTCCATGTGTTAAATCCAGAGTTAATAAGAAACTAGATTTGCTTAGATATTTTTGAATCATGTTGAAAGTAAAAATATAATGATTATTGTATCATCTTCACACTATCACAAGTGTTTCTCATACCACAAATTGAGAAATAAAACCTAGACTATATAGAAGGTGTTTATAAATGAAACACATTCAGCATTGATAAGAAACTGTACAAAACTGCAACATAACCAGTGAGAATGTGCCTGGTTGTTGCCGAGTCCAGTTGGGGCAGCCCAAGCCAACAATTCCATGACATATGTACTTTAGTTGCTATGGAATTGCATCAGGGAGGCCTGCTTTCCAATTCTCTCTCATGCTGCTCTATGTGCATAGCTACCATGCTTAGTGCTGCTGTATTGTATGTAAATTGTTATTTGCATGTGTGCAGACTTGCTAATCCCACGTAAGAACATCCTGTCTCTGGAATTAGTGTGTACAAAACACTGTCTTGCTTCATGTGGTTATTTGTTTAAGCATGTTAAGACTTGACATTTAAATGCTGCATATGGGAGGGAATCTGTGAGCTGCTGGTAAAGGTCTGATACTCTGTGTAATACACTGGAAAAGAGAGATACTGCTGAAAAGTGGTATCAGGGCAGGGAGGGGATTTGTTTATTCTGTTAGGGAAGGAGAGCTCTTGAAGTAACTCGACACAAATGTTTAGTGTTTTACGTTAGTGTGATGCATGGATAATGTGTATAGTTAAATGAGGATATCTGTTTTGTTAGTAAGTTGGTGAGAAGAGAAAAAAGAACACATAAAATTGGTCTGGCAAGAGGAGGTAGACCTATTACAAGACAAGGGTGGAAGGGAGTCTCTATAGAGGGATCTGAACAATGGTATGAGGTTCAACAAGGCCAAATGCTGGGTCCTGCGCATGGATCATGACAACCCCAGGCAGCACTCCAGGCTGTGGTAAGAGCGGCTGGAAAGCTGCCCAGGGAAAAGAACCTGGGGGTGCTGATTGACAGGAGGCTGAACATGAGCCAGCAGTGTGCCCAGGT